>CM043123.1:28053914-28461321 GCA_023701765.1 Hylyphantes graminicola
GCAGATAATGAAAACAAAAGGTGATTTGGGGTTTAACTTGCAGTCTTGTTTATAAGCTAGTAGTGTTGTGAACATGAAAAAATAATTTCTAGGGTATTACTTTCCTTAAAAAAATTGACAACTCTGAATACCGCTATACAGGAAAATTTTGTTTCGTCTCTATTCACCCCATTTTACAGTATTTTTTGTTATAGTTAATTTAAGGTTGAGAGTTTAATTTTGAAAAACACCATAAGATTACCGTACTAATTTTCCAAAAGTTGTCAATTAATTAACCCTTAAAGGGCGACAGATGTATAAGCCAATAACCGACTGTAAGGTTTTAGCGCAAAACAAATTTTTTCAAAAAAATATGAATTTTATAATTTAACTAACTTTAAAAACTTGAAGCATGGAGGATTCATTGATAACCATTTGCAACAGAAATATAATTTTTTAAAGTAAAAAACTAAATTTTCAGTCAATATTAAAATTTTAATAGGATGAAATGAAAACAAGTTAACATTTCATCCATTTTGCCTACTCCTCAGAGTTAAAGAAATTTAATAAAATAAAAATATTTTAAATTTATTGGCTGTGTGATAAAAAAAATAATACATACCCATGAAATAAATGGGGATATTTCATTCTTATCCAAGATGCTAACATTCCACCATATGAACCACCCATTGCTATAACAGGTGCATTTCTTGCACCAATTAGAGTTTCTCTTATATGAAACATAAGAGATGCAAAATCAGCAAGAGCTTGTTCAGAAGATAAGTAACCTAGCTTCTTAACATTTTACACAGAATTAAAATGAACACATCAAATTAGTACATAATATAAGTCACATTTAATTTATCACTTTTTATTCCTTAATCTTCTCAACTATTGGTTAAATTAAACAAATTTTAATAGTGTGGTTAAAATTTAAAAAAGAATCTAATTGTGTGTAAAACTCATATTTTAAAAACAATAGTAGAAGTTTTCAAAATTTAGATTATGTTTAAAATCTATAGCTATGACAAGAGTAGCAAAATGACTAATATTCTAGGAAAATTAAAAGTTTTAGTCTAAACAGATGCCTTGAGATTTTTTTGATAAATTACTACCCATTCATAAATAATGAGTGTCCTACTGAGGAACTCTGGAGCCGCAGCTGTTTTGGTCTTGCATTCATTTCCCTTAAGCAATTTCTATCCAATGCCACTCAACCAGTTAGCACTTAAATAAAGCTTCATTTGGAAGGAGTGTTGCCATTTAGAAAATGGATGAAAAATTGCAACTCTAATTTCCCTGTAAAACAAAGAAAGTACATTGGGAATCTACTTAATCCTGGTCTGTTCCTTGCAAATTGAACGACTAACTAGGATAAAGTTCTCATGGACTCCCCCACCAGCAAAAGATAAACCTTGTTGATAAACTAAAAAAATTACTACTAGGGAATGGCATAGTTTTAGAATTCAAAATTCACAGACTAGCAATACATTACTTTAAGCTCTCGTAGCAGTTTACTCATCAGAACTACTTATTACATTTTTACTTTTGAGAATTCATTACTTTAAACAGATCTCTTGCCAGTGGTGGCTCGTGGCATACAGCAAGTACAGCCAGGCTGTACCTAAATATTCAGTTGAAGCAAAATCCCAAATCCGATCATACACTTTTTATTCATCATCATATTTTGCCAAAGGAGCACATTTTTTAATATGTACAACGCTTTCAAGCAAAAAATTAAATTTCCTCTAAAATAGTGGGATTCATAAAATTTACCTATTTGGAAATAAAATGAGTTGCATCCTTATAATCCAATCCTACTGAACTGCAGCCCGGCAAGAGAAATGAGCTGACGAATGCCAGCCGGGTTGCATGTCGACGTAGAATATGCATTGCTCAGTCCCCGTACAATTAAATGGATTAAGGCGCGGAGTGCAGCCCAGAAAGATTTTATGTTTTTCGGCTGCAGTTGGAATTCGCTGATATGATTGATGGCTGACAAACACATGTTAGGCCATATGTTATGATGGGGAAATCAAGAGTTTGAATTCTCCATCGCTTCGGCCATAGGCAAAGAGCGTTCAAACGATTATTTTTTTTGGTGCGGAATGCTTTTGTTTCTTAGTAATAATATTTTTTGTTCTTTATTAACAAAATGAAGCCCCGCTATTGATAAAATATACTTAAAGGAATACACTATGTTTTTTTAAAGTAAGTTCTTATATTTAATATAATCTTATATACTTTTTTTAAATATATGCTTTTCAATTTATGCTCAGCTAACAAAAGTATGTGTGTGGGGGGGGGGGGGGGGGGGAGGTCGTGTTGCCTTGGCTGCACCAACATTTTTGACCACGGGCCGCTACTGTCTCTTACTAACTGCTACAAGGTAGGATTAAAGGAACATACCTAAGCACAAGTCTTTTAAATTGGTAAAAACACTTTGATATAAAGATCTTGTTTTGTTGATTTTATTCTCTTGTTATACTTTTTTATTTAAAAACAAAATTAGAAGATTTTGTCAATACAAAAAGTTTTGAAATTTACACAGATGCTTTTTAAATAAAAAAAGAAGCTTACTTTGGAACTTTGCTTTCCATATGGTAAAGATTTACCATAGTACCTATGTTCAGCAAAAATCAGTCCAGCCTTGAACGCCTTAGCATTTTCCCACATAAAACCCTAAAAAGTTTCAACAAGTACAAAATATTATACAATTTGTTTTTAGATTATGCACTCTAAAAACACAATTTCTTCTACCTTTTTGAGAAGGACATGTTAAAAAAATATTTGTAAAAAAATACACTGCAATTACATTTCTAAAATTAATGATACAAAGAGAAAAAACTAAATAATAATAAATTATCTTACAGTATTATTGGCAAACATGGTAATATCTCCTTCATTTCCTGTATAGAAAAATATGGATCCATTGTGTGCATCATAGTATTTCAAGTTCACCAGATACCTTTGCAGGAAAGTATTATCACTCATGTAGCTAAAGTGGTCAACCTAAAAAGAAAATATCTCAATTTTCTGAAATAACAAAAGAAGGTAAGTATAACCACAGGTGACACACTAAATGCTGATAAAGAATCTTAGGCCAACTTAAACGTTTATAGTTTAATTTAAATAATTTTTTGGCTTTAAATTGGGCTTTTTTTTCCCTAGGTACGGAAATAGCGAAGACAAGTGTAGGGAAAATATTATATAATAATTTAACCATCACATATTAATATTTTTTCTGTTAATTTTTATACTAGTGCAAGATAACTAGATAAACTATGGCATGGGCAGCGGCCCATAGCCTATCAAAATGAACATCACAATAGATTAGTTACTTCGGCTTTTATCTACTGTTTTTGTTGTTAACCAGGTTTAGGAATGAGCAGCACCATCTACTTGTGGTGTTCATGTAGGAATTACATATAATTAATTGATAAATGCTGAAATAACCATATGATATTTCCCTTCACATTTGTTTAGTTGCTATAATTACTATTTTCATACTGGTAAAAAAATTTATTCATTTTAAAACAATTTGATATTGCAATTTCAAAAATAATACACAAATCTATTGGACTGGCCATCCTTTTTAAACACTTTTACATTTTAAATTTACGCAATAACACAAATCCGTTTTTACATTATGCATAAGAGGAAATTATGTTAACCAAAAAATTATGCGGAAAGAATAAAAGATTAGCTTCGCTACAGTTTGCTTTAAGTTGCTCGGCTCTTTTTTTTACTTAAAGTTCAATTATCTTAAAAGGTTTTTTTTTTTTAATTAGTTACCTTTTGTTTGAAATAATGTTCTTCATATTCATATGCATCGCAGAAATTAAACGATATGAATATCGACAGAAGTATATATTTATTTAGCATCTTGAGTTCAAGACACCCAAAGAAAATTCAACAAAGTAAAATCGTACTGTGTGTTGGGAAAATTCTACCAATACGGTTAATCTGCTACACTACACAGAGTACAGACTATTTATTATTCAATGTCTATCAACACTATAGTCTTTATAGATTATCGCTTACTGATTGGGGAATCAAAAAAGGTACTTGAATTTCGAACCACAAACCGGATCTCTTCACTAAATGGTTGGTTGGTAGACGTATATTTTTAGGCTTGTGTGCTTGATCAGAAACCCGATTCTAAACCTTCGTCAAGTAAGATGGATAAAACACACACATACGTGACAGATGCTACCATCTATTGCCCTCTCTGCAATTTAGACATGTCTCTGAAGAAGAGGGAAATAGTCTCCACTCCAAGAGCCTATACCCTTGGGAAACTTCGCCATGACCGCCTACAGGACTTTTAGACTCACATATTTAACGAACACTTACTCCGCATATACTCGGTGGGTCTTCAGTGGTATCGGGACTCGATCGCGGGACCTTGGAGAAATAGGCTTTAACTACTAGGCTATCCACAGCCCACTGTTTAAGGGTTCATGGGATGAATTTTGTTTAAATAAACAGTTTTTGAGGTTAACCTTTTAGTTCAACCCATAAAAAGAAAATGGGGGACATTCACGGCCATATCCACCTGAGCTTCAATTCCAAATCGTGTAGCAAAATAAACGGTTAGTACAGGTTTGAGCAGTAGGATAACCTTAGCAAGTGGTTCGAGAGCTGTAGGATAACAAATCACGCGACGTCGCGTAACTCTCCCCTACTTTCACTTTTGCATTTCCTGTGATCTCATGGGTTTTCGATTTTACTTTCAAAATGAGTGTTTTTTCGTCTGGTATATTATTAGGCGCGCTTGCATGAGCCATCGTATCCATGGATTGCAGTGCAAACACAGCAGTTTGTGTTTGTCGAGTATATGCGGAATACGTGCTCGTTAAATCTGTTGGGACCGAAAGTCCTGTGAGTGGTCATTGCACATTTTCCCACGGGTACAGGTCCCTGGAGACTATTTTCCTCCCCTTCAGGGACTTGTCTAAATTGTGGAAATGGCGCGCGATAGATGGCAGCATCTGTCACGTATGTGTGCGTGTGTGTTGTGTCTGTCTTACATGATGAAGGATTATAAGCGGATCTCTGACCAAGCACACAAGCCTGAACATATATGTATACCAACCAACCAATTCCTACACGTGTTAGAAATTTGTAAAAATATTGAAAAATTGAAAAAATGTGGCAAGAATAGCGATAAATATCATTCACAACAACCACTCCAGGAACGTGTGACGTCAGAATCTTTGCAGGTGGACAACCCTGTCCGAGAAGTTCCGTGCACAAGGAATACCGTGTGAAAAGGCCTTAAAGGCCTTTTCACACAACACACACGCACACATACGTGACAGATGCTGCCATCTATCGCGCGCCATTTCCACAATTTAGACAAGTCCCTGAAGGGGAGGGAAATAGTCTCCAGGGACCTGTACCCGTGGGAAAATGTGCAATGACCACTCACAGGACTTTCGTTCCCAACAGATTTAACGAGCACGTACTCCGCATTTTCGGTGGGTCTTCAGAGGTACCGAGACTCGATTGTGAGACCTTACGATAACGAGATCTCAACCACAAGGCTGCCCTCAAGCCGATTTAACAAGGAGTGCTAACTGCAAAAATCAACATTGGCAAGCATAAAGTAGATTTTCTCCATTTGGCAAACTCGATTTTGCCAAGAGAGACGTCAGTGCTATACTTGATGCTGATTGGCTACCGATATCTCTCCGCAAAACCGTTTTACCGATTTTCGTGTCTCCACGAAAAAATTCTATGAAAAATTCTCTACAGCGGTTCTCCATGTTATTCCTATGGAATTTCCGTGATCAAGGTGCTCCGTGTGAAAAGGCCCTTAGAGTTCTTTACATGCACTTGTTTTTATTCCTGCGATTTATTAAAAAATTTCGTTTATAATTCGATCAAATTTCAAAAATGCAAAGCATTACCAAGACGTACACGTTGTCAGAATCGGGACCTCCGAAGAAAGAAGTGAAAGGGGGAAAAATATAAGGCGAGTTTACATGAGCCATCGAATCCATGGAATGCCAAAAATCCCATTAGGAAAAAAAGGGGTCGAGCAGGATTTTTAACCCAAATGATAGCCTGTGGTCGGATCTATGGTATGAAACATCAAACCCTCCTTCATTGGAGGGTTTGCGAAAATGTTCTTATGCCAAAAGTATTAGACCCGTATTTTTTCCTTTTTTCAAATACTCCATAAAAAGGCAGAAAAATGAATTTAAAAATCAGGACGAAAAATCACTCCTGAAAACGCTTTCTGGCTGTCACGTGGTATCTGTGATGTCACTATGAACTATAAACAAACTTTGAAACACCACATTGGAAACGATTTTAAGCTAATTTGAAATATACGCTTCTGTAAAACAGCCAAACATTTTCTCAATATTTATTATTTTAATAATAAATGAGATTCAATCAAGTTTAATCAGAAAACAAAAAACATCATGCCGGTTTGTTTATAGTTCATAGTGACGTCAGCCAAACCGACGTGTTTATGATCACATGATAATCACGTGAAGAAAATGCCTTTTTAAAACGAATTTTTTAATGATGAAAAGATTTATTTCGCAAAAATTATATATGCATATGCTATTTTTTACTTTCAACTATAATTTAAATAACATTTGAAGGTATTTTAGCGATACTGTCAAGTACCCTATTCTGTCTGGGAGAAAATCCCCAAGAGTGAAAAATTGCCGAGTTTGCTCTTCAATCCTTGGAATCGATGGCTCATGAAAGGCGCGTTCACATGGTATGTGAAATCGCCGGCGTTTAGCTGGCTATTTTGTGAATCCTTATAATCCCGTTCAGATGAAAACGCCGGCGTTCCGGAAAAGACGTATGTGGGTACGTCACATCCTGTAGGGGTATTGTTTAAATTCGTGGACTGACATCTATCGATTTTATTGATGATGAAGAAAGTAGGAGATTGATGCGAATAAATAAAATAATTTTACTGATTGATTTCAAAACTTTTATGGAAAGTAGAATTTATCTACAAAATAAAATTTGAAACACCTAATAGAAATACAAGGAAAACTTAATAAAAATTCATTAAAAAAACATAATCAGGTTTATTTTAAGTATGCCAAACCTTCAAACACTGAAACAAAAATTCTAAACAATTCAAAACTTTTGTTAAAAATAAGTTGTTTATGAAAAAAATCAAATTTAATCAGTGCCAACCCTACTCTAGATACACATTAGAAAGTAATTTGGGACCTTCTTATACTAGTTAAAAAAAAAAGTAACAGCAAAAACTGCATCTTTCATTCTAAACTCCAAAGCCGAAAGCGTTTCAAGCACATAAGCTAGAATATATATGTACCTACCATACCATGCCAAAGCCGAAATGCATCATGGGGGTGGTAGTGAAATCGCTACTACTCAGGGAGTGGGTACATCAGAGACATAACATAGAGTGGACTGCGCATTGGCAAACCTAAAGTGTCCTAAACATCTAACTTACACAGTCACATGACTGTGTCACGTTTGGCTCGCATCTATGGCGAGTTTACCATTTGGCGAGTTTTTCCACAACGACCTGAACGCAGAGGCCGACAATCTAATGTTATGATAAGGAAGCTTGGAAAGGAGCAAGGATGAATCGCTAGTATTTTAAGATCCTCTTAAGATTATTTCTTTGATTTTGTGCGTCTATTTAAGATTACTTGAACAATTGAATGTGGACTCTTTATTAAAAATTAATTTAAAAGAACATTAGTAGGTTTATGTAGAGTGTTGCTGTAATATAAGTTGGTATTGACATGGTGAATATTTTCTGCCGTCTCTATAACTTTCGTTCTAACGGTCCGATTTTTTAAAAAAAAAAAATCAAATATATTTATTTTTTTGAAATATTGCTTCTTCCTTTATTAAAAAAAATCAAATATATATATATATATATATATATATATATATATATATATTGAAATATCTTCCTTTATTTCACCTGGAATAAATCAACTTTCTAAAACACATCAACATATTCCAAATTCAACAAATGCTCTACTTTTTAAATATAAATAACTCAAAAACTACGATTGCAAAAACAGGTTTCGTTTTGACCAAATTGTAAAAAAAATATTCTACTTCTAAGCTGTCAATGTTCAGACCATTAATTTAATTGACTTGGCCCAAAATATTTATTATAATTAGAGTTCTAACAACGTTGATTTAATCATGAATATGATTCTTCAGTATAAAAGAGCTTTTAGAATAAATTCCCTCGATAGAAATTATAGTTTATGACGAACACACAATTACTAAAAGTATGCAGAACTAAATAAATTTTACCCGTGAAAGTGTGACTAATCCTTTTTTATACCCCTCATTACAATTAGGAATTCACAAGCATTTGGCATCTTGCACAAAACGTTACTGAATTAAGAGTACAACATTCACGATTGTTAACATGCTCAGAGATTAAAAGAATGTAATTAAATATTTATTATTTAAGCCAAAAAAGAGAAAAATTCCAACAATGCTCAAAAAATCGTCTGCAAAAACATTAAAAAGATTCAAGCTGCCGTGATTGGTAGAAACCCACGTGACATGGATATCGATGGTAGTCTCCACTTCGGTTTGCTAGCTGATATTCAGGTCTTGCGACAATTTGGAATAGTTCGTAACGAAACGGTAGCGTTAAGTTGCCATATGTAGCAACCTTTCCCCTCTTGGCGATTTATTATGTTTAGGACATAATGCTAATCTGCAAGGGATAGCGGTTTTTTTTAGAAAAAACTGGTTTT
Organism: Hylyphantes graminicola; assembly: GCA_023701765.1. Lineage (NCBI taxonomy): Eukaryota > Metazoa > Arthropoda > Arachnida > Araneae > Linyphiidae > Hylyphantes > Hylyphantes graminicola. The sequence goes on from CM043123.1 coordinate 28,062,635, forward strand.
CCATTTTCCATCGGTTTTTCCCTAAAAAACCGGTTTTCGGTACCGTAGGGCCTCATACAAAAAAACCGGTTTTCAATCAAACCGGGACCACCGGTTTTTTGAAAACCGGTTTTGGTTTTCCATCCCTAAGCTGCTTTACTATGAATGCGCAGTCCACTCTATGTTATGTCTCTGGGGTACATTTTCGAGCCTGCAATTTTCCCTACAGAGGGAAAAACGCGTTTGCTCTGCATGAGAACGGGCCCGAAAACGCACCTTGTGTATTCGGGACCAGCCATTGATTTTTGGCACTGAGACTAAACGACCGCTGAAAAACGCTCTCGCCATGCATTTGAGTTGGAAATTCTATATTTTCAAGCTCAAAAAACATTTTTAATTGCTTAAATTGTGACAAAATCCAACACACCCGAAATTAGTACGTACCAAGTGTTCATATAAATATGTTTCTGTTGCTTCGGCAATAAATTGAAAGGTGCTTTTGGAGATTAAAAATGCAGTAGCTAAACTAATGACTTGAACCTTTCTTTGTAAAAAAATTCAATAACTTTAACCTAATACAAGGAAGTATACTAATTACTAAATGACTGATTATATTGATTTAAGATTATACTGATTATATTGATTTTTTCAAAACTTTCAGACTACATTGGTAAACTTATATTTCATACTTTTTGATTTTGTATATAATTCAATTTTACTGAAAACACAGACGACAAAAAAAAACAAAAAAACGCAATTCGTACATGCATGCGTTAACGAAAACATTGCATGCCTTTCAACTAGCTTCAGCTATGTGTTGTTTTTATTTTCCTAGTCTGGACACCCCTTTTGAAAAGTGTCTCGGCTGCCGGGCTGATTCCGCCTTTTTTTTTTTTTTTTTTTTTTGAAAACATGGTTGTTTTTCTTTGTCAGCAAAATGAAGCCAACATCCAATGACGTCAAATGTCTGCTGCCTTCAAAACTTTCAGTTCAGACTACATCGGTAAAAATGTATTTCATATTTTTTTCATAATTTATATAATAAATGTATCTAATTATTCAAATTTATTATATAGACTATTGCATTTTCTGAATAATTTTATTATGTGTTTCTATAGCGACTTAAGTTTTTTTTTTCAAGATCTTATTTTTTTCACGTTTCTATTTGTTTTATTGTACTACAATCTGTATAATGAAATCTCATTATTTAAATTTAATTGCGTTTAATATCATAAATAATTGCATTCACTATATAATTTTAGCATACATAATATTCATGGCGACTTTAATTGTTTTTTATTATTATTTTTGCTTTTCGCGTTATATAATTTATTCGTCAAGATTGGTGTCTACGAGCGAGAGAGATAACTACTGCGAGTTTCCCTCAAAAGCCAAAGACTAAAACTCTACAACATAAAGAGTTAAAGACAAGTTTTTATTTGCTAATAATTATTAGCCGTCTGTTTATGAATCCACATTTCGCCAATTTTACAATGCATCACGGCATAATGGTTCACAAAAAATGCTTTTGCCGAAGAATTACATGCAATAAAAACTGCATTTTTAATATGCTTCTTTTATGAATATATACCTCATGTCTGCCTGAAATTATCAATACATAACCAGCTAAAAACTTATGCCAGCAAAACTGGTAAAAAGTTTTAATTAGTTAATATTAAATAATAAATATATGTTTGTTATTAGTCGAATTCAATCGAATTATCTCATAGTTCCATCTGGTGGCGTATGGCATGCCGCTAGGGCTTGCGAACTGCCTTATGGGACACTGGCTCACAAGTGGCTTCACCTTTCCCCCTAGGGGCAGATCTGCTACTTTCTAAATCTATGTTCCAGCAGAATTCAAAACAAAAACAAACGCTTTTGTTCATTTGTTGCTTGAGCGGCTTATTATACGACTTTTCATAAAGTTTTAAACTTAAAAATATTCCATTTTCTCTTCAGGACCTTATTTTTAATATAAAATCGTAGCTTATACCACACAAAACTGAAAATGGAATCGCAATCATTTGACAACGAATTTTATATAATTTACGATAGTTTTAATCCCGATATGTATGCAATTGAGCATTGGAATCTTCCGGCAGAACATGTCTCAAACCAAAGAGAGAATTTGAATGGAATGGACCAGTATGTAAATTTATTATTTGGACTTGTTTTAATTCTGAATATTTAAAATATATATTTTTTGCTTTAACTGTATGGTTGAGTGTTTTAAGCAGGTATTCACTTAATTTTTATTTGTGTAACATGTTGTGTATTGTTGTAACATACATTCCAGTATTTCAAAGAGAACTGGAACCCTTTAAGAAGTAAAAGTATTTAGTGTGGTAATCACAGCATAAAATATGATACTCTTCGCAGAGCTGCCTCTCCCGCCAGAGCTTAACCATGCATAAGGCAATAACGTAAATTTTTAATAAGCCATAATAAGAGTCATTTCGATCAACAAATTTAAGAAATTGAAATTTTAATCTAAATCCTATTCGATGAAAACACAAAACAAGTTTATATATCAGTCAATTTGCTTATCCCTCAGTGAGTTACCCCTCATAAGCTTTTAGTGCAGTGACTGCAGTGCATTATTAAACATCATTTAATTTAAAATAAACCAAACAGATGCATTAAGTAAAGGTGTTTGGTAAATCTTTAGAATCTGGTGCTGCTTGGTGCTTGTCCAAAAACAACAAATAATTGGTGAAACTCGCGTGCTTTATCATTGCCAGATTCTTTCAAACCAATGTAACCCTAGTTTCTTTCACTGATTTCTAAGGTTGATGGATCGCAGACTGCTACGGAAGAGTTGGAAGTCATTTTTTCTCCCAGGTCAAACCCAAATATCCAGTCTAGTTGGAAAAAACGTCGCATTAGAGCTGCACGATTGGCAAACCACTTTGGTTTGAATTAACGCCGTACTAGAGCTACACAAGGGGCTATCCAGTTTGCAGTTTAGTTTCGTTTTAATTTTCGTTGCTTTAGAGCTACACAAAAGGCAATCCAGTACGCACTCGTTTGGGCCCCGGGAATTTTTTTTTTCTCTTAAAAAGCATTAGTATCCAACATCAGGCAGTATTCTAGGGCCCATTGATAGCCTAAATACCCGTTTGGCGCCCGGGGCAATTTTTTTCTTAAAAAAAACATCAGTATCCAACATCGGGCAGTATTGTAGGGCCCATTGAAAGCCTAAATACCCGTTTGGGGCCCCGGGCAATTTTTTTTCTCTAAAAAAACATCAGTATCCAACATCGGGCAGTATTGTAGGGTCTATTGAAAGCATAAAATTTCGTTTGGGGCCCCCAACAGCTAGCAGACCGGCCCTCTTCAAATCGACAAAATATTCAGAATAAATAATAACCAAAACCAGATATTCAGAGTTAACCGTAACCGCAATTCCGATGCGCGCACAACTTTACCCACAATTCATCGCTCGCAAGTATCAACAGCGTCGTCAATTGGACGAAAAAATAAATTAAGAACAAAATAATTCCATTGCGCGCACATCATCCGGGCTTCTTACCCACAATTCCGCGCAAGTATTACCAGCGCCGACAATTGGACGAAAAGATCTTTCGCTGTATCACCAAATAAAATTGTTTATCACTTCCTGCAAAAAACGCTATATCCCTTGGCGACAGAAGCACCGGATTCTAAAGATTAACCGTAAAATTGCACGAATATCATTGGTCAAAAGAAATATGCAAGAGTCATTTCAATTTTCATCACATTGTATGTTAGACAAACTGCTTGATATTTTTATGACATGAAAAGATCATCTGCCAGTGTTTTATTTAGCTTTAAAGAAGTGATGGGTTGTTAATCTATAAAATAAAATAAAGAGTCTATCTGTGTGTGTGTCTGTGGATCGTAAAGGATCTACTTAAACTGCCCTCAAACCCATGAATTGACGAATAAACCCATGAAAATTACGAATTTAAAATTTTAAAGAGAATTTTTATAATATTTTTTTATGATAACGATATATAACTGAAAGATATTATTTCTTTTTAGAAGCACGCAAAGTAATCAGTTAATTCTAGTGGTAGAATTAAAATGAGCTGATTTATGGCATTTTTTTCAAACTTCAATCGCTCACGTTATCTATTTAAAAAAAGCTGTTAAAAATTACGAGATGAAGGAAGCTGAGCATGAATTTTATTTCTGCATTACTAAATCTAATGAACCTATGTTTTTTGCATTGTTAGTTAGATGCTGGCTGTTCGAGAGTGGGTATGTCTCAAAATCTTCATATCTTGGCTCCGAGCGGAAGGACTGTAAACATTGTTTATCCAGAAGCTCTTATTGATTAAAGTATAAATATTTTTGTTTTTGTTGATGACATCCACTGTTTTAGGTAAATCGTAGGTACTCTATCAATCTTATTAAAAAAGAACCACATTTCAAAATTCTTTATGATAAAATATTTATTAAGATAATGGGTTCCCAGCAAAGCGGGACTATACAGCTAGTAGGAAATAAATGTCAGAAATATTTGTCTAGTAGACACCATTGGCCGTTATATAGGTTCTTCTTTTCTGTTCTTGAGGATTTTGATTATTAATTTTTAATCTGGTAGATTAGGAGAGGGGGTTATGACCCTAGCCTCCCGGCTGTTGGTGGGGGGAGGAGGGGGCAGACGACTAAAAAAACAAAAATTTGTTACACTTTTTTTAAAATAAACCATTTACTTTTACAATTTTCTAATTTTTTTTGGACACCTCCCCTAAATTCTTGCTACATCGTATATTTGAAAGGATAACATAACATAGAAATTTAGTGCGCAAAAAAGAAAGGCGTAGGTATATAGCCCGTTACCCTGTACGCCTAAAATGACAGATGTATACTGTATGAAAGGAAATAAAAGAAAAATTTTACTAAATCATTAAAAAAAAACTCTTCTGGTTTAGTATTTATTTGAAAGGATTAACTTATTTAGCTACACTGAATGACACAATACTAAAAAGAGTATAATTTTAATAAAAAAGCTTTTAAAAAGCAAGAATTTTTAGATCGTCCACTAGGTAATCATGCAAGTGTCAGTGTCATTTCTCATTGGTAAGAATGCTAAAATATTTTTGACTCCTTTCCAAACGACATAGTCTTACCACATTATTTGAGTCTCTGGCCTCCAAAGTCAGGTTATAAAAATATGTTTGAAAACTTTTATGTTGTCAAGTTTTTTTAGGTTTTTTTCTATATTTATTATACAATTCCCAACTTTTCTTCAGAGGTCCATCACAAACAGTGTCTGCAGTTTCTTCTGGAAGTGAAGATGACTCCATTCAGGTTTTAAAAGTAATCAGACCTCAGTGTTTGACAAGATCTCAACTTGCAGGAAATGTTGCTGATCCTAACAGGTATTTTTAAAAGTCGAAATCTTTTTCCTAACAGATAATCTAGAAATTGTGTCCACTTTCTTCAACTGTTTTTTATTTGAGATCCTCATAATGGTAAGGTGCCTTTAAAGGGTGCAGTGGCCAATAAGTAGACCTACGACCCTGCCTATACCATTACGCAGGGTTCGTGATTTTTTTTTGATTTAAAAAAAATCAAATTAATGCGATTTTTTTTGTTTAAATCCGATTTTTTTAAAATTTAAATCGGATTTTTTTTTGTTTAAATCGGATTTTAATCAAATGTTTAATTTTTAAATGAATTTTAATACATAGTACCAGGCAATTTGTTTTGCTAAAATTACTTCATGTAAGCCTAATTATACATATGTACAATACCATAATTTAAAAATTAAAAATGTAGACCAATACTAAAAATTCGAAATTTCCGATTGCAGGTTTATTGAAGAAAAAAAATCTTCCAAATCAGATGCACAGCACAAAATATGTCACAAAATATTACTAAAACAGTACTTTATTAATTAACTTCACATTAAATACTTGATTAACAAAAAACTACTAACAATACTTGATAAATTTATAGCCTTGTGTTTGAATGATTAGTCTATTATTTCATTATGTGATCAGTCTAACTGTTGTTAAAATGTTTGAAAATTTTGAAGTGGCAATTTGGCAATTTATCAGCGGCATTCTGGCATTGTCATGTTAAAAACTGAATGCATAGATGTAAATTCATAAGCTTTTTTTGTTATCTTAATGTCATTAATAAAATATTAATTTTAAAAATTGGTTTAAATTAAATTAAAAAAATCATTGATGATTTTTTTTTTTAAAAAATCCATTGATTTAAATCATGATTTTTTTAAAAAAAATCCATTGATTTAAATCACGATTTACATCATGATTTAAATCAAGTTGGTGTAAATCAACGAACCCTGCAGCATTATGGTTTAGCCTAAGAAGCTCTTTATGACGAGAGCTGGGGAAGCCTGAGTTAAGTTCCCTAGCATGTCTTTGATTGGTTAAACTATGCCAATCAGTGTACTGTTGATCTCTGAAAATGGATAAAACAGTGCCTCTCTGATAATGTCTCTGGAAATTCCGAAAGCCGGCTCTGGACCAACAAATGAGGTACTAGAACCCAGCCTGGCCAGTTCTTCAGTCATAACATTGCCTGGAATCCCTGAGTGACCTATAACCCAGGATATTGTAACCTGGTTAGCGGTTGCGAGGCTACAGAGAAGAGTGTAGCATTCCCAAATCAAAGGTGAGGTGAATTTGGGCTTTAGTATAACTAAAAGAGCTGCTTAAGGCTGTCAGAACAAATAGAAATAGATCAGTTGTGATAGCCCCTATGCAGACAAATGAAGATTACAGGGGAAGAACCGTTTGATTTCTAAGTAGTCTTCCAGTAATTGGTGTCTGCTTGGCGGACATTGGCGACAGGAAATTCGGTTCTTCAAAGAGCGATTTTTCAGAGCGAAAATTTCACGATTTTGTTATGGAAGATTTATTATTGATTTTAAAGAAAATATAATTTTTCCCAGTTACCTATAGATGATGATAGTAACTCTAAGTTATATGGTTAAAAAAATCCTGATAGTATAGTTATTTAAAAAGAAAAAATGACTTAACCCCTTTTGGAAAAAAACTCTTGACGTATGCTCTTTTGGCGAGTCATGAGTTTTAAGTCATGGAACAAAATTGAAAACTCAAGACTTGCATCCTTTTGGCACAAGAAAAAAAAAGAACTGAAATGACTTACTTCCTTTTGAATGTAATTCCAGTATATTTTTCTCAACTCCCTTATAAGAAATAGTATAAGGTAATGAAAGTATTGCGATGTGGTTGAAATTACGGAATGGTGATTTTGAATTTTTTTTGCATGTTTTGGAGGTTGCCCAATGCCCATACTGAAAAAGAGGTTTTTGAAACATTGGTCGTCTGTCTGCCAGATTGAACTACAGACATAAAGATTGGTACACAAGTAACTGTCAGACATAATAATTATTCCCGAAAATTGCACTGCCTTTTTAAGTTAAGATATTGAAAATAACTTTTTTGGAATAAATTTTCGTAAATCTCTCGGATTCTCATAGGGTGATAATGGGTTAAACACAAAGATATGAGCTACCCATATGAGGCCAGTTTTATCGAAAGGAGTCATATGGAACACTAAATTATTACTTGGATGTAATGTAAATGTAAAATTGTGTTTAATTGTTGATTTAAAAACACTATAATGAAAAATTTAACTTTCTTTTTTAAATAGTTTTTTTTTTTTTTGAGATAACTGTAAGATGGATAAAAATGGTAAATGTGCTATGTGGATTAGCCTAGGGGGGACCCTATGGTTTGACCACAAATAAATGGGTTCATTTCTTTCTGGGCCTGATATATGTTAATGTTCCCGAGTCGCTACATGGGCTGAAAATATTTTGATAAAAAAAAATGCAATAATTCATTTGAACTCGGACGATATTTTTTTTAATTAAAATTTGCACAATTAGAAAAAAGAAATACAGATCAATTTGTCAGTTTTTATTATAATTTATTTCGCTGTAAAAGTACTTTTAAAAATAGTGCAATTATTTCTTAAAAATAATACATCTTTCGCAGAATTTATTTTTTACTGAAATTGAAACAGAAACTAATAATTTGAGCATAAAAACATTTGTTTTGAGATGTCACTGGTTGGTAATTAAAAGCAGACTATAACTCTCAGTTTACGTTAAAATAAAAGGTTAACGGAACCTGACGGTCCTTATTTTTTGCCGCTCAAAATTTTAAGAACTGGCCTGTGTGTTATTTACTTAGAGCTGGAGGAGTATAAAGACTTACTCCCTTTTAGCACAAAAGTCACTTGTGAAGTCACTCTTTTTGAAAACATTAATTTCCTGGTCTTTTTTTATTATGACCAAACACCGACTCAGGGCATACAGCAAGTGCAGCTGGGCTTCAAAACTGTATTTTGCCAAAAGAGCGTAATTTTCAATTCAGTTTCCAGACGGATATAAAAATTCCCCTCAAATAGTGGGGTTAGTGCAGGATACCACTTGCGTATCAAACGAGTTGCTGGCTTATAATCCAATCTTACTGACAACGAAGAGCATCGACAGACGGTCTGCGATGCAAGCTTGGTTGCTATGACGACAGAGACTAATCATTCACTGCCAACATGGCAACCATTTTCGCATCGCAGCCCATTTGTCGATTTTCTTCTCTAGCTGTTGTCAGTAGAATTGGAATATAAGCCAGAGATTAATTTGATACGCAAATAGTATCCTGCACCAGGTCCCACTATTTGAACGGGATTTGATTGTGAGGAGTATGTCCGTAAAGGAATTGTCTTTCAGCGGTAGTTGTGGAGTTCGTAGATATGATTGGCTGCTGCCAAACATGTGTTAAGCCATGTGTGCGAGTGGCGGTAGGTTTAGCTATCAAGAGTTTGAACTCTTCCAACGTGAACCGATTATACTTTTTCTGTGTTAAACTGTCAAAGGAATACTTTTGTTTCTCACTCAATATTTTATGTAATCTTTTTCAATTACAAAAATAAGGCATTGCTTTGTCTTGGCTGCACCAACATTTTTGATCATGGGCTGACACTGCTACTTATTGAAAATAGCTAGCTAGAATGGGTTTATACATTTTTCCATCAAAAAATCATTTTTTTTGTTTACATTTTGACTTAATTCCTTTTGGGAAATTAGCCCTTCATTTATATTCTGAAATAAGTTTGGTTTTAAGTTTGTTAGTGTATTCTTTTCTTCTTTAAAAAGAACTCTTCAGAACCATGTTGCTGCAAAATTTCTGAAATTTAAAATAAATGTTAGCAAAGACTGGAGTTATTTTTTCAAAAGAACCGTTTTAGCTTCTACAATTCGTCGATATATATTAAAAAAAGTTAAACCTTTTATATAGGTTACTATCACTTTCATAGCCCAAACTACAAATGCTACCGACAAGTGTGATCAACAAAAAAAAAATTAAGCACAATAGTAAAATCTATAGGGAAAAATTTAGTTGTAAGTACTTCAATTATTTAAAAAAAAAACCAGCAAAATTTAAAAAGCATAAGAAGGTCATTTATTAAATCGCCATTGCTACTCGCTTCTATTGTGTAATTTAACTTTATGTTAAAATTATTTAAATAATCAGTTTGGAATGATGTCATACATAGTAAAATTTTAAAATGTATTTGTTTAAAACTGGCTCAACTTACATTTTTATTTATAAAATATATTGAAGGTTCTTTCGTAAATAATTTATCTTCTCTTTGTAGGCGCGTACGCTTAAGAAGGAGAAGAATTAGGTGTGCTCTTTGTGACCAAACCCTGCGTATGGTAAATATCATCTCTTTATTTATACTTAAATGATCGTTGTTGTAGACCTTAGAAATAAAATAGTAAGTATTTAAGTACAGTAAAACTTCTACAACAGACCACCCCTATTAAGGAACCACCTCTGCAAACAAAAGATTTTTCAAGGCACCGAATTTGTTCCTGATATGCTTAATGTTGAAAATACTTCCTCAAATGGACCAGACCATACCTCTAGTTACAACCAAATTCATGGTCTCATTCTGGGGGTCATTGTTAAAAGAATAATAAATCTGGATTTTCTGCTGCTACTGTACTTCATTGACCCTTTTTGTATATTCGTCTTTTGAATTACCTTCAATAATTGTTAACAAGGAAGACCCTTACAGCTGGAAAAGTTGGAACAAATTCAGCCTCCTCCTTCCCGTTGGAGTCAAGAGGGTCGATATTTCATGCACGGCAAAGACTTAAGAACCCAACAGAAAGGGGGAAATTCCTGTGCAAAGTTTTGTAGATTTAAAATCTATTAATTGGCCCCTTTTTTTTATAATATTTATTGAAATAAAGTTATGAAGATTGTATACTTATCTTAATTTTTACTACTGAAACACCGTTTTTTATACAATTGATTTGAACTTTTTATGCCGCTCAGTGCTGATACTTCTCTCAGAACGGTGGGTGGTCGCTCCCGAGAAGTTTTACTGTGTATGGTTATTTTACCTCCATAACTGATTCATCCCATTACATATAAGTTAATATTTATTATTGTTACAAAATTGAGTTACTTTTATGAACTGAGCAAAGTAGTTGTATTTAGCAAAACAGTTAGTATTGAGCAAAAATAGTTATTTTAATATTTTTATGAATAATTAAGAGCTATACATAGTTACCTACAATTGAAAAAACTACCAATGAGCACTTAAGCCCCGAAATCAAGTTACTAATTTATTATTAGCTTTAAAAAATTTAATTTTTTTATTTGGAAGCGGGGGATCTAACACTGCCTGCCCATTTAAATAAGTGTTAATTAACAAATAAACTTAACATTACATTAGCTGTTACAAATAACATTACAGAAATGATATCTATAAACAAAAGAAGGGAACAGTTGATTTCATAAATGAAAACAAATAATCTTTTGTCATGGAGACTTCTGATTCAAGGTACAGATTTCTGTTATGCAATATAAAATCATTTTGGTAACATAATTTTTTTTAAATCAAAATATTATTAATTCAGGGATAGCAGACGTCCTATGTCCAAAAATCCTATATTTTACAGTTGTCCTATATTTTTGTATCGATTCAATCTATATTTTCTTGGAATTTGTTATAACTATCTCTGGTTGCGCTATTCTATATTTTGGAATGTTGGCTGTGATTGTTATAAAATGTCCCTTTCCTTAAAAACATTGCTGATTCAAAGCCACCGCCCCTATCCCTTGTGATGTCACTTACTGCATTTCTGTTCCTTTCTGCCTAACGATAGGGCACTGAACTGAACTGAAACTCTGGAAGGAGCATCCCAGTATAAGCTGGTGAAGCCTATTTTTGGGTCACTTGGCGACAGCTTTAGGGAGAATATGTGCCACATTTGGCATGAATTCGCCGATCACAATTGACACTTGACTTGAGACTTTGCATTGGATGTCGCCAATCGCTCGTCAAGAATAGTTCTCCAAGGAATTGAAGTTTTAAAATTTTTTCCAGGGTTTCTATTTTTTTAAAAGTACATGTTTCCGAAACTTCATTATATAAAGAACCTCCTAAAGCAATGACTTATCAATTTTCTGCTTAAAAAATTATTGAAAAAGTTGGTTTAAAATGCCTATTTTAACAGGTAAAGTATATGATTGGCGGCAAAAGTTGGGTTGCTCTTACAGGGTTGCCGGGCTTCACTGTCCCGTTTGTCGAGTGTTTCGATACTCCTTCCAGAGTTTCAGTTCAGTGCGATAGGGTAGGTGTGCCGACAAAGGTCACATGTCCTTAAGGGGAAATGGGCGAACTGGACAGCAGGTCTCCAAACTCAAGTGCCTCAATGATCCAATGGGAAAAAAACTATTTTTGCTGCCACATTTCTCCGTCTGTTTTGAATATTTTTGCAAGCGGATTTTTTATGTGATAAATGTAGCTGATTTACAGGTCCCGACAATCCCACTTTTTGAAATTAGTACGAATATTTTTTTTAATATTCAATAAATTGTTTTACACAAAATATTCGAAGCAATTTTAAAAAGTGGGATTATAGGGACCTGTAAGTCAGCTACATTTATCACATAAAAAAAATCCGCTTGCAAAAATATTCAGTACAACCGGAGAAATTTGGCAGCGAAAATAGTTTTTTCCCATTGGATTAACATTGAGACTTGAGTTTGGAGATCCCGTTCACACACACACAAATGCGCCCATTCCCCCTTAATCCTTTGCCACTGCTTTAAAACCCAAAATGTGTTTAGAAAGTGGCAGGATTTTTTTGAAGAGCTGTATTCCAAGTAAGTGAAGAAAAAAATTCGTTGATTGCTTTGAAGTATTAAGCCGTCGCGAATAGCTCTCGTGTAGCTATAGTGCTACGATATTCAATGCTATAGTGCGACGATATTCAATTTCACCATTCTCGGTTAATAGCAATGAAAACTTAACTTAAATTTTAATAAAAAGTAAGTTTAAATAATCAATTTTAATAATAGAGATGACAATTTAAATTAAAATTAGAAGATTAATTAAAATTTGATTACCCTAAAATCTCTACAAATATCGGCAATCCCAGCTGCCGGTGCAATCCAATAATGCTTCATTATTTTGCGGAGTAGTAGTTTTCATGAAATCCACCGATGGCGGAGCTTGCCTCATAAAGATTGACAGTTCTCTCGTTCTGCATTATCGGAAAAAGAGCGTCTTGTTATTTATGTACCTCTAGTTCAGATAATGTTGGATCAACCTAAACCCTTTCAGTCCCAGTGATGCCATTTGGAATCATCACTTTCAATATTTTTTTTCCAAATGTTTATGTCCCGTTATGACATCCAAACACACATCACTCGATTCTTCATACTTTGTTCTATTAGACAATATTTTACATTGATCTCAATAGAAGTCGGAACTACTATTTATTTTTTATTTAGAAAATAGCTAACAAGCGTTTCACCCGATTTTTGAAAAGTTCATTTCAGTTCCACATATTTAAAACACAAATTAAACTATTTCGGTTAAAATAATTACTAAATTTTTTTTAATAATTTGGTCAGATACCTTAAATTATATAACTTTAAGTGTTTTTAAGTAATATATATATATATATATATGTATATATATATATATATATATATATATATATGGGCATTTCCACGCGTGACTGACACTACATCAGAACGATTTAACCAATTTCGTTTGCAGTTCATAATTATTTTATATTTATTACAAAAAATATACTGTGTGTCAGTATACCCCTTAGCATATAGTATTTTTAGCAATCAGTAAAATTTTTTAAAAGTTATTATTTAACTAAAAAATAATAAAAATGTCCTGATGTGACTGACACTACACGAAAGTTCGTAGATTTTTGGCTATCATGAAAATTCGAATTTCTTCTGATTGCGCAGTAATTCAGCATTCTACCACTGCTTATATTAAGTATAAGGTTTCAGGCTAAATATATTAACTGCAAAAAAGTATTAAAATACCATAGGAAATAATTTATTAGCATTTTTGTGCGTGACTGACACTACATTCAATTCGTGACTGACACTACATTGTGAATTATATCACAGATATGGAATTTTAAGCAATAATAACACAACATATGTTAATAATTATGAGCATGGAAAGTTAAAAATTGCATAAATGGTAAAATTATGGTTAGAAAAAGATACACAATGTCCCCTAAAGTAGGTTTCTGGTAATTTTATTAAACTCTAATTTCTTCTTCAAAATGCAGAAAATCAACCAAATCACCATTCTACCAGTGCTTATTTTAAGTATAAGGTTTGAAACTGAATCATTTAATAGCAAAAAAGTATTGAAATATCATAAGAAGTAATTTATTAGCACTTTTGTGCGTGACTTACATTACATTCAACTTGTGACACACTACATCATGTGAATTGTATCACAGAAATGGAAATTTTGGCAATAATAACAAAACGTATGTAAATAGTGTTGAACATGGTAAGTTAAAAATTGCGTACATGGTAAAAATATAGTTACAAAAAGTTACACAAGGTTCCCTAAAGTTGGTTTCTGTTAGTTTCTTTATTCAATAGCACTTTCTGAAAAACCTTGACCCTGAAGCCACGCAAAAAGACTTTCCGACCATTGCAGATGTTTCAGTTTTACTGAATAAGCATCTTTACTAAACATTTGCCAACAAAATTTTAACGATAATTTAACTATAAAAGGAAATAAAGCTCTTTTTATAGCATCAAGTTCGTTTTCAGAATTTTGATGAGAGGTATATTTCTTTTTACAACATTTAAATTTGTTTTATCCGTCTTGTAGTATTTTGGGGGATTTAATGAAACATTGGAAGTTGTTTAAGTAGGTATTTGTTGAATTAAAAAAAAAACGGAGTAATTTTTGAGTGTCAGGGAAACGGAAGTATTTATCTTCTTTGATGAGCATATATCATTTAATCTACTTATCTTGCCCTTTACACCGTTGTCAGAAATGTATAATAGTGATATGTTTGGGCAGATTTCTTATGCAAAATGAATTTTTTGTTTGCAAAAGGCGGGTCAAATTTCATAAAAAGTGTGACTTCTTTTATCCCCATTACCGTATCACGAAGTCCATCAATTGGTCCTTTACCAAATTGGTCCAATTGGTAATCAATTGGTCCTTTTTCCTTTGGAAAAAAAAATTACCAAACAAGGTTGTCAAATGGTTGGAGGAATGCAATGGAGGTGAAATACTTTTAATTGAAGTGTTGTCCGTAAAGTGGTTTTTGCTTTCATTTTCTTTAAATTTTTGTAATTTATCCCCTCCTAAAAACTTCCCCTTTACTCTTTTTTTACTTTTAGCTGTTGATATAGTCATCGTAAATCAAAATTATCAAAATATAAGAAATCTACAAGGATTATAGCTAATCTAAAACATCTAGATCAAAAGAAGTTGTGACTCACACTACATTGTGACTGACACTACAAAGCTAAAATGTGTTATAAATAGAGAAAATGCTTTTCATTTTAAAATTAAAAGGTGTGGAATTACACAGAGGTTACTAAAGTAAGAAAATATCGTTAAAAATTTGAAGTAAAGTCGTTTTTTTTTAAAGTTATAGAAACTTTTCTATCTTTTCGTGACTGACACTACAGTCAAAAAGGATATTTTTATCTTCCTAATTAAATATCGTTTAGTTATAAATACCAATTATTAGTGTGTTTTTAAGGTAGTTCTGATAGTGTATTTTAGTAATTTTATCTAAAAATCTGATAAAATGTGCTTCGTACCTCAAAATTCACTTGTTCAAAATGATGAAAAAACACGAGACCATGCTTCAAAACAAAGCGTATATTTTGAAGCTGCTGCGTTGTCAAAGATGAAACAATTATAGTTATTGATACAAAAATAATAAAATTCAAATCTTTCTAAAGCAAATATAAAAGTTGCAAGTGTAGAAAAAAATATTTTTTTTTGCAGTCGTGGTCTCTTCTGACGTGGAATTACCCATATATATATATATATATATATATATATATATATATATATATATATATATATATATATATATTTTTTGTTGTTTTCCACAGTTAAAAAATTTTGCCATGATTTCAAAAACCATATTTAAAAAATATTTTTTTCTTATGGAACTCTCATTTTTGACCTAAAATAATCTTATTTTGAGAATATCAGAGGTTTCTGTAGTGTAGTAAATTTTTGGGACTGAAAGGGTTAATATTGCTTCTAATCATGGTTCTGGGAGTCATAACCTTGTGATAGGAAGAAAAACTTGAATAAAAAGTATTCTCTTTGTGTTTGAAACTTTTTTAGACATTCTTTCTACTATGCTGGGGTTTCTTATTTTATTCAGATTTTAGTTTTAACTAAACATTTTGAGGTTCAGCTTATAACACTTTATCTGTTGCAATTTTATGAGTTCAGCTATTTCCATTATTTGAAATTTTCTGGAAAAGTACTTGAATTTTTTTTCCTTAATAAGTGTAGGAACCATGTGAAACTGATACTTAAAAAAGATACTAAGCTGTAAAATTGCAACATACACAGAATTTTAAAAAAATTTCTCTGCGGAAGCCCTCATTAATTGTATGCAGTTATTTTATGTTGTCCCATACGTTTTTTTAAGAAAATTTATCCGACCTCCCCCTTGGGGGGGATATAGTTTGTGAAGCAGTGGTTTTAAAGCTCTGTAAGACAAATGGCTTTGGACTTGATAATATTATTTTCTGTTATATTTTTTTCATAACATCTTCTAAACGTCATATTACTGTTCACTTTTGCAGCTTAGGGCGTTAAATAGAAACATGGGAGCAGCTGTCTGTGGACACCTTATCTGCAATCGATGTATGGAATTTATGTTCAGAAATAATTGGAAAATCTGTGGAATTTGTAGAATACGCCTTAATGAAGAGGACTATCACCCTGTATTCTTTTAGAATCCCAATGAGAATGGGCATTTTGCTCCCAATGTGCAATATGGGAGTCAAAAGACTAAATCATTTTCCAAATAATGTCTCGAGTGATATTTTTTTATGTATGTGCTACTTTTACACTACTTTTTAATGTATGTGCTTCTTTATGGTCTCTTTATTGTATTTATGATCTCATTATGTGAGAAAAAAGTTGTTTTCAAGTTGCAAATATTTCAGTTTACCTTTAGGTTAAGTTGCATATCATTTTACCAAATATATCTGATTTAAAGTCCTATAAGGCTACTTTAATTATCACAAATTTGTGTCTTATATTTTCTGTGGTGAAAATTAACAAATTTAAAGTATAATAGACACTGAAAAAAGTACCTATACATTTATATAAAGCCCTTTTAATAAAGTTTTGGATTTTAAGGTACACTATTAATTTGAAAAGTTTAAGATCTTCTGATAGAAATAAATAAAAATTAGTTGTTTATAATTCTGGCACTTTTTTAAATATAAAACTCGAAAGTAACAAAATTTAAATTAGACATCCACCATTTTCTGGAATTGCAACTTGAAACATGTACCTTTCATTTCTTATTTTAGAATTATTTTCATATATTATGTCTGTCAATTCCATAGCATGGTAATCGAACTAATTAAATGGATAATTTTAATGGATACTATGTCTTCCATTTTAAATGCTGCTTTAGATTTATTTTTTATAATTCTTAAAAGCCATAAAACATTTACTAAAGATATAAATGTTATCTCTGAAATAAAACCTTCAAAAAGGCTTTCACCTAACTGTTTTTATAAGTGTTTAAATCTTGCTTCTGTAACTACTGTACAATGTATACATCTTTGTATAATAAATAAGAATATCTTATTTTATAAGTGCTTCATTAATCTTGGTTTCCTGTAGAAACACTAAAATAGCTAAATTACAATTTTCCTTACTTACTTACTCCTCGGCACTACAGTCCATGAAGGACCTCCTTTAACACACAGCACCACTTTTTCCGGTCCTTGGCTTTGACCCTCCAATTTTTTCTTCGAAATGTGTGTTGTCATTTTTATACAATGATATAACCCCATAATTAACGGAGGAAAAGTTATTTTCATATTCCGTTCTATCAAAACATTTAACCATCTACTCAAGTCTACTGGCCCAGGTGATTTCCAACTATAATTTTTATACAATAAAATATTTAAATTGTAACTTTACTAGCCAGTTTTTTTTATTCAACTCTTACATAAAAATATTATGCACAACCTTTTTGGCGTAAGAATTCAAAAATATCAAAGCATTTCCAATTCAAATGTGATAAAAAAAAATAGAAGTTGAAAATATATGTTATTAAACCCAACAATTAAATTTGTTACACTGGGTTTTAATAAAACTTATCATACTTAATTTTTTCGTATTTATGTTGAAATCTATATCTCGCGCTAAAATCTTTTCTTCCCATTCCACATTATCTCTTTCCGGGGTAAATAATGGTCACTAAGTTTTAAGAATTAAAAATGGTTTTTACAAAACAAATAAATTGTGCCAAGTCATCCTTATACATTATATTTTCTTATATCAAGTTCAAAAACAATGTAACTCTGCAGCAAATAATAGGAAAAAAATACTTTTTACACTACTATAAAAACATCTTCAAAAAAGATTGCCTTTGAAAAACATGATTTTTTTTAAGATCCATACTGGATCAACATATTTGAACCAACTATTTTGTGGGTGCTATTTTTCAATAGGGTCTAAGCTTTCCATTCCTATATAAATTTTTTCATTATTATTTTTTAAAATAGTTTTAAAGGTATACCGATTTATACCCCAGTTTACTGGGGTAATTCTTGGTCACTGGGGTAATTCTGGGTCAGTGATATTTTTTGATTTTTTAGTTTTTTTTAGCTAATCGGTATACGTCATTTATTGATTGAAAAAATCAAATTAGGCTGCATTCCAAATTTCATTAAAAAATTCAAATTAGAAGTTTATTTAAAATTTAAATAACACAATATTCAATCTACATTTAAATAGCATGAAAAGTATATTTTTATTCAATATTTTCACTGTTGCCATTGCTTTAAACTTAGGAGAAACTTTATTTAAAATAAAAACTTTTGAAAGAACATTCATTTGTGCTTTATAACTCAGTTTGGATTGCTGTAATAAAGTCCATTGAATTTTTTTTGTCAAAATAGAGTTCTTTTGATGGTTCATTATACATGTATGAAGAAAGATACATAGAGAATTCTAACTTGGCGTAAAAAAAAATATGCCAAGTATAGCTTTCATTACTTTTACGTGCTAAAACAATCGTTTTATGTGCTAAAAATGATATAATTTGGAATATTAATTTACTTTTGACATGCATTACTATAAAAAAAATGGGTGACCCATATTTACCCCATGTGTGACCCATAATTGCCCAAACCCGGGGTAATTCCTGGTCATTCAATAATTAAAATAAAAGTAATAATAATTAAGTTTTAGGTAAAGTGATTATTTAAAGAAATTCTAAATTATTTGAGCTTACTCCATGCAAAATTATATCTTTCTCTCTTTCATAGTTTAGAAAGAAATAGGATGCTGTGATTTTTTGACCCATAATTCCCCCATGACCCTACGGTTTGGCGAAAAAACCGGTCGCTGCCGCATTGCTTGGTGAGAGTATTGTCGTTTGGAATGTTTTTTGTAGTGCGAACACCCAACAAAGATTTTGCAGTTCGAAAATAATAAAACGAATGGGAATGTTTCTTGTGATGTCACACTCTTCTTACTGCAATTTCATTGGTTGTTTGGTTTCCTTTGCGTACCTGAATCAAGCCCATTGGGAAACTGATCACATTATATGAAGATGCGCTGTGATTGGTTCGCAAATTTGCTCAGCTCTTAGCCATTTGTTCTTTTAAAATATTGCATAGATTTAGAAAGTAGCAGATCTGCCCCAAGGTGAAACGGCGAAGCCATTTGTGAACCTGCATCCCATAAGGCAGTTCGCAAACCTACTGCTGAAGTTGTCTGCAGATGGCGCGCCCGCGCGAATAAGCGCAGATTCAAATAACAATGCTCATTGTCCAGATTAGGGGAGACTGGGTACGGTTGTGACAGTTTTCGGTTAATCGCTTATAAATTCGTTAGTATGCCGATTAGCTGGATGAAAGTTGCATTAATAGTAAAGTGCAACACTTGTCGACGTATAAATAAAAAATTGCGTCCCTAAGTACAATAGTTAGCGTGTAAGAGCAAATTAGAAAAAGAGGAAGTAGTGCCACAAACGGCCCATGACAGTGCCTGGGGTCGGTTGTGACAGAGTCAAAAAAGACACCAAAATGTCATCAAATCACTCTTTTTGCATCATCTTTAGAAACTATATATTCAATATTTATAATAATATTTTATTCATCATTTAATTAATAAATTTAATAATTATAAATTAATTTATAATTATTAATAAAAAATCTTCATATTATCACTATTATCAAAAAAGTTAACTAAATATTTATAATTATACATTGCTGTAACCATGTCAAATACAAAACAAATACATAAAAATGTTTTTTTTTTTTTTTTTTAAATGCACGAAATATCTTATCTACATAAAAAAAAATACACATGTTCTTATATAACACAAATAAATCTTTTTGAGTTACACCTGTTTCGTCAACAATGTATATATCCTGTGGATCATAGGTGTGTATGTGCATAACAATTTGAATATTGTCATAAAAATCTTGTACATTTGAAGCTTTATCAATACAAATGTATCGTAACAAAGACACGATTAATTTGGTGATATTTTGCCGCTCTTCGTAATAAAATCTCGCCTTTCACTTCTATAAAAGCTTCTTCATATTTCCTTAGGTCACACTGTGCCCTCTCTGCCTTCCTCAGGTGTTTTATAGGCATCTAAAAGAAAAATAAATACATTTTACTGCTTTGTCACAACCGTACCCAGCCTACTCTTTTGCAAAAAAACAATCGCCATGACAATACAAAATAATTTACATTCAAAGTAATCACTGGTATTTCATTATTGAAGTCTAACTTATAACGAGGAAAAAATTCATTGCTCTATCTGTACACAGATAATAACAGTTATGAAAAGAAATGGAATAAAAATACTTATTTTTGAGATTTTTGACGGTGAAAAAAAAACCGAGGCCTCTGGCGGGGTTAATGTCTTGCGATGATTGATGGTATACTGTGGAACATGTTCAGGCAGGCAAGCTGCTCCTTACCCCTTACACCCAACCCGGTATTCCTTATGGTTTCGATAATATAGCGACTGTCACAACCGTACCCTGGCACAACCGTACCCAGTCTACCCTATATCATACTCGTGCCGATCCGGCGGCACAGTTGTCAAGACGTTGGCCTTTGGAGCTGCTGGGTCCGAGTTCGAATCCCGTTGAGGCATGGGTGTTTGTGTTTGTCGAGTATATGCGGAGTACGTGCTCGTTAAATCTGTTGGGTCCGAAAGTCCTGTGGGTGGTCATTGCGCAGTTTCCCACGGGTACAGGTCCCTGGAGAAAATTTCCCTCCCCTTCAGGGACATGTCTAAATTGTGGAAATGGCGCGCGATAGATGGCAGCATCTGTCATTTCTGTATGTGTGTGTCCTGTGTTGTCCTACTTGACGATGGTTTTTAAGCGGGTCCTTGCGACCAAGCACACAAGCCTGAAAATATATGTCTACCAACCAACCAACCAATCATGCTCGGTTTTTTTTTACTTGCTCTTTATTCATTTAGAAAAATTATGGTAATCTGTAGTGCATACGGTAGTGCTAATAACCAGCGTACGCTGAATGGGAATGTATGCCTTCACAGGTGATTGTTTAATATTTTTAGTTTCGATATTATAACAAATATTTTAGTGACTTTTCTTTTCATGGCATGTAAAATGAAAGTGTTAAATTTGCATATTTTTTAATCACTTAAGTAATAAAATATTTTTTAGCTTATGGGAAAATATTTTAATTTTTAAAAAAAGTTAGTTTTGTCACCATGACATATTCAGGAATAAAATATTGATTTTTTTTAAACAATATTGTAAATTTAATAAATTTCCAAATATCTATTATCAAATTTCAATTATATTGTGTTGAACGTTTAAATTAATCCTTAAATTCATTTTCTTTATGCCAAAGTAATGCAGCATATTAATAATTTAAAAAATAAATAAAGTGTCAGACAATATATAAAAGTTTTTAAAAAGTAGATTACACTTATCTTGGATGCTTGAATTGTTAGTCATTAGAACTTGCAGAACAATTCTTAAATGAGTGGTCCATATCTTATTAGCAGTTGCACCCTTTTAGAATTGAAGAATTGAATTTTTAGAATTTTAAAATTGAAGAAATTGAACGCTTTTAGAAATTGAAATTGAAGACTCAACCTCAAATATGCTGATATGTTGAAGATAAGTTGAAATTAAGAAAAAAAAAGCAATATTTATATATTTTGCAGATTTCCGAAGAATCCTGAAATGCGAAGGAAAAGTATGAATGTAGTATTTGAACTCTTTGCTTTTAATCCATTATTATTGTATTAAATTATTCTGCACTTATTTCCTTATTTTGTGTCAGTTTACAGATTTCAGCCATAAATCAGTACAGATTTCAGCCAAAAATGTATGCTTATTCATATATTGTATTAGTTTTATAATTATTTTATGTGGTTTATTGTATGCTAAAATTTATGTGTTTTTACAATATTATACTTAAAATAAGCTTAATTTTTTGTCAAAACTTATTTTAACTATATTCATTAATGCCGTTAGACGTTAATTTGTTTTATAGCTGTATCAAAAATTTAATTTAAAAAGCATCTTTACAACTTGATATTTTATACATTCATAAAAGAAAATATACATAAAAAACATATTTCAGTCAATGCTAAATAATTTTACCGAAAAAAAAATATTTGTGTCTAAAAAACATCTTTTTTTATATTGTTGATTGGTTTGTATAATTACTTAAAACTTTAATTTTTAAACATATAATAATTTTATATAGTTTCGGATCCATTACAAATAATCTCAATATCAATCTGAGTTGATAAACCGAGCCACCATGTGGCACCATCCGTTACAATTCAACTAATAAAAAAAAATATATTTTTCATTAACTAATTAATGCTTTTTGCCAGTTTTGCAAGCATAAGTTAGTGCTGAATATGTATTGATAATTTCTGGCAGATACGAAGTATATATTTATAAAAGAAGCGTATTAAAAATGCAATTTTATAGAATGTATTTCTTCGGTTAAATCACTTTTTGCGAACTAGTATCCCATGATGCATTGCGAAGACGGGAAAAAGTGATCTAAGTCTATGTAAAAGTGGCTTCTTCACAGAATCTCGGGGTTGGTATTGCGTATGCGTTGTACGGGATTGCGAAATCGATGGGCAGATCTGCTACTAAATTTATGAAATATTGTAATACATTTTTATTAAAAAAGCCCCTTTGTTAAAAATAGTGTTTTAGGATAATCATTCGTAGGATAAAGTTCAGCCACATATAGTTATTTGTAAATCAACCAATCAAATTGAATTGCCCATGCCCACGCTTGTTTGTTTGTTATTGTTTACAATAGAAATGAAATGTTGAGGGCTGTAGGGAGCCCTGGTGGTCCAGATATTGGTTTCAAGATCGGAAGGTCGAGAGATCGAGTCCCGGTGCTACTAAAGACCTACCGAGTATATGTGGAGTACGTTCTCGTTTAATCTATTGGGTCCGAAAGTCATGTAGTATGTCATTGAGTTGTTTATTATGGGTACAGGTTCCTGGAGACTATTCCCCCCCCCCCTTCAGTGCAGGTGCGGATCCAGAGTTCCTCCATAGGGAGGGTAATCCAGATTTTTTTTGGGGTGTGTGTGTGTGGGGGGGGGGGATTTTTTTAAAAAATGATTTTTAATAATTCTTAATTTTTAATAAATATTTTAAATCTATCAAAATTTTAATTAGATAATTAATATTAGCAACTCTTTTCAAATACTTGTTTAAAACTATTACTTTTAAAGACATCTTGCTTTTATAGAAGATTTGATATCAAAGCAAATGAAAAAAAACGGCACAAAATGTTTTAATAATGTAAAAAAAAAAACCTAAGAAAGTAGATGTGTTTATGACGGACAAGATAACTCAACAAGATCTCAACGGATTCTAATGAAATTTGGAATTAATTATAGTAATTAATTAAGGTAGTATTAGCTTCTAGTTGAACCTCAAAAATGCCAAAACAATGTTTTAAAAACACCGTTTTTTACCCAAAAACCATGGAAGAAAAGGGTAGAAATATAAACTTATTGTGTTTCTGAAGGGTGCCAATTTATGATTTTTTAACTTTTTATTGGGTTAATTGGTTTTATAAACACATACAAATAAAAAAAAATTTGATTTCCAATCACTGTAGGAGAAGTTAAAAATTCCGTGGATTGGTGCTTTTGCCGCGAGGGTCTCAGGAGATTAGTTACCGTGGCTGTTTTTAAAAAATCAATCTTAAAAAAATCTGATTCTTGTATTTTAATATGTAATGAATAAGCACACAATATTTCGGAACCATTAACTTGTTCCTTCCCTTTTAAACAATCCTCTGAAAACGGTCAACATTCAGGTGGTTACATGTTTCGCCCCCCTTAAAAACAATAAGAAATTCTTGTATTTTGAAGCGGTTCTATATAACAATGTAAATTGCTCAATTCTTAAAAACTTATCTATCAATCTATTTCATATAGATTAAAATAAAGCTAAATGTCAACTTAACTTTTAAATACTGCATTTAAATTCTAGATATGTATCTTAGATTTTTTTTTACATATGCTTTTCTTTTTTTCTTCTCTTTCTCTTTTAAAAATACCATTAGTCATTACCCCTATTTCCCTTAACCTAATTGTTTTGAGACTCGGGTGGCTCGGCTTTGCGTTAGTTCCCGAGAAAAGGGAATTTAATAGATAATTACTAATTCTATACAAATTCTATATATATCCTATATTAAAAGTATTATTATTTTGAGCAACTCGGAAAACAACTCAGTATTATTTTATTGTTTAATATAAAATAACGTTACTATGGTATACGAGTTTATAAACACTAAAAAAAGATAGAACAAATTTCGATCACTGAAGACAAATTTTGACAATGCACCTTAAAAATAGGTTTGTATAAAATTGACAGATAAAATTTCAGATCTTAGGGGGGGTAATTACCCTATTTACCCCCCGCTGGATCCGCCACTGCTTCAGTGACATGTCTAAACTGTGGAGGTGGAGACAGATGGCAGCATTTGTTATTTGTGTATGTGTGTGTCTTGTGTTTTCCTACTTGACGATGGTTTATAAGCGGGTCCTTGCGACCAAGCATACAAGCCTGAAAATATATGTCTACCAACTAAATTAAATGTTTCCGGCTGTATATTTATATTTCCCTTTAAAGCTTTCTGTTAAGTTGGTAATTGCACTCTAGGGGGAAAGAAATCGGAAGCGTTTTAACTCGTACTCTGTATAATTCAACCAAACCATAGAAGTTTTAAACTGTTTTAGTTGATATTAAAAATATATCATGATGGAAAACGAATATCATGAAATCAGTAAAGTAAGTGCTAATCAGATGCTAGTCGAAATTGTTTTTATGCACTTTTCGTCAATTCTGCAAATTTAGTAGTACAATACTAACACTTATTTGTGATCTTTTCAGAAAAATATTAATCTAATATTTTGTGAAGCATTTACATCTATACCCTCCTTCTCCGAAATTTCTTGTTTTGCTACAATCTGCAAGTTATCTATAAAATACTGTATTAAAAGTATCTTTTGAGAATTTTGTTCTCTTTACAAAAACTGAATATTCAAAACTTGTTGTGATGTAACTATGCAAGAAGGAATTTAAGGGACTTGTGGAAGCCTTTAAAATGAATGGTTAGTCCCATAGACAATAGACCTAATGCATTAGTTTTGATATCCTAAGATCTATTTTAAATGCTACGCAAGCATGTTTTAAGCTAGCATGAGAATCGTAATAAAATAAAAGGAATCTGAATTTGTTAAAGATATCCAGTAATTGAATTAGTAATTAATAGGTAAATTTTAAATTTTTGCCATCAACCCACCATCTGTCATTTTAAAACTTGAAGGAGTTAAAAATATTCTGATGATATACAGCCATCCCTCCTTATATCGTGCTTCCTGGGAGACAAGCAAAAAACCGCGATGTGACCGAATGCGATATATAACGAGCGACTTGATAAATAGTATACTAATTATATTGAAAAATTTGGGAGACATGATACAAGGCCAGATCTATCTGAATGTGCGTTATAATGAGGCTCAATATAGCGAGGGGTTACTGTATTTTTATTTGTGGATTTAGAGGTATGCATTGACCGATTTTCTTGATGAAAAGTGCAGCCTTTCCCATATAAAATCATAAAATAGCAAAATATATCATTATATTTTGCACTTTAGTACAATGCAGAGATAGTCATGTCTTCAAAAATGAGAAAAAAAGTAGGAAATCTTAACGCTAATTCACTTCACACCATTATGAAAGTTCCTGCTGAAGTTTCCTACTGAAGTTTGAAGTTTCTTGTGAAAAACCGGTTTCTTTGAACCAGTTACAATTTAATCGGTCTCTTTAGTGCTATTTAAACATGTTCAGTTTAATTGAATATTAAAAAATAAGCTTTTGAAATCACCAGTTTTTCCCCTTAAAAACTAGCATCAAGATGGAAGTTTGTAATGGTGTGAAGTGAATTTACTTTGAAATGACTGACTTTTTTTGGGCATTTTTGAAGAGGTGACTATCTCTGTATTGTACTAAAGTGCAAAAGCGATTAATATGTTGCTATTTTGTGATTTTATATGAGAAAGACTGCACTTTTTATCAAGAAAATCTTAATGCATGTCTCTAAATCCACAAATTCAAGACCTATCTTTAAGGTGATGGGCTGATAGGCATTCGGTTCGTATTTAGAGATGTTAAATTGTACATTTGAAGCAAATATGATGTGAATAATGATTTAAAGTGGCTATATTGTCTATTAGGTGTAAAATTGAACCAATATCTTTATTAAATTTTTTTAGTTCACCGGATATTGTTTTTTTTAATTTATCATATAAAAATATATAATTCCTCAATAAAAATGCAAAATTAGGCCATTGTCTACTTTAAATTAGCATAATCTTGTATTTGTGTCTAAACTTTTAGATTGTACAAAATTTTATTTTATGAAAAAAAATTGGTATAGCAAATCAAGCAATATAGCTTTTCAAAATATTTATTTAATACATTTAGGGGTGTTTTGTAATTCAACTATCACAATTCTATATGTTACAGCTAAAAAACTTCATTGTCTAAACTTTTGGAACACAGTGTAATAACTTGCTAAAAGAGAGGTTTATTTAACTCTGTCCAAAGATTTTGATGTATATTACATACATTGAACTTAACCAAACTTATCTAACCCGACCGTCATCCTATGCAGGGGGTCGGGCTCTCCATGGTAGCGCAGGGGAAAAGGAAGGATTACCCTACGGGTGCTATCTCTTTTCTGGAATTTTTAAAAAAAATTTTACCCTTGACTTTGATATGATAGCGCCCTCTACATTGCCTTTATTCTTGTAGGAGGAGGAGGGAGTTTTTCGAGCTAGCTTTTTGGAGGATCACGTGATCCTGCACAAAAGCTCTTTCAAAATTTTCCCTCCTCCTCCTTCATTCATTCTTTTAGCCCCCTGTGCTTATATATATTATTTTTAGCTCCCTGTGCTTATATATATATTTTTAGCCCCCTGGGCTTCTATTTTTTTTATTTATCTCTGTGGGGTCTCATTTATATTATTGTTAGCCCCCTGGGCTTATGTAATAAATATGACACTATGTTTGAAAATGACAAGTGACGTCATTCTATCTAAGCCCATGTGAATGAAGAAGGAGGAGGGATATTTTTAAGCTCCCTTTTTGGAGGATCACATGATCCTTCCCGAAAGCTCTAGAATTCTTCCCTCCTCCTCCTGGACAAAAGCTTGTTTTAAATTTCTCCTCCTCCTCCTGTATGATATATATATATATATTTTTAATAGACTATTCTATTTTAATTTTTAATTAGATTATTTCTTTTAATTAGTAAATTAAGTATTAATTATTCTAATTGATATTTTTGTTATTAGTTTAAATTAAGTATTATTATTCTAATTGTTATTACTTTATTAATAAAGACAGTTGAACTGAAGACAAGTTTTTTTAGTTTGTGTTCTGACATTTATTATGTCTCTTATAATACTTTTGTTTTCAAGTGATGATTTATCATACATTTTTATATACAGCTTTATTCACATATAAATAGAATTCCCAATCTTCCATGTCAGTTTCTCCCCATAGGTATCCGGTTATGTCCAGGCCAGAGTTTCCGGGTTCACTTTTGTCTTCTTCTTCTCCGGTTTGGGTGAATTTATGTAATGTTGATGATACAGATGTATTTGTGGAGGCATCTGTAGTTTCTGTAGGGTTGGCTATTGTAGCTATTTCCTTTGTTTTCGGTTGTGTGATGGATATGGATTGGTGATTGTACAGTAATTTTTGCTCTTCAGACAGATATTTTTCAGCGAGTATGTTTATCCACCGAGGGTGTAGATCTTTTGTTACTTTTTCTAGGAAATCACAGGCTTTTAAATTATCATAAATAAACAAACATCGAGCCTCAAGGCCGACTGACACGGGAGCGTTATTCCATACATAGGTATTACTAGTCATGAGGACAGGGGTTGGCCTGAGATATTCATCTCCGCACATCTTTTTATGTGCGTAGCACCCTGTTTTCTCCAGCACCTGTTTAAGGCTTTCAATCATTCCCGGCTCAAAGTACGGTTCGTTAATGACAATCAGTCTCTTCTTCAAACAATCCTGCCACATGAAAGCGTACCCCCGTCCCCTGAACGACCATCCTGTAATATATTGCAGCGTTTTGAATAGACTGGGCAATGAAAGTTTTCCCAGAATTTGATTCCCTGTTCAAATAGGGTGTGTTCTTTTTATTGTGCCCTTTATCCATTACCTCTATCATATGGAGGGTGAAGGTGCCAGGGTTTATTCCCTGAAAGTGACACCATTTCTCTATAATGCATGCGCTGTCAACAGGGGTGAGGCATTTGTCTTTCTTGTCTTTGTATTGAAGAGCAAGAGTCAGAATGGGTGTGTCAAGGCTGGCCTGTTTTTGGAGCTCCAACGCCTTCTTGGAGTAACTGCGTTTGCAGAAGACCTCTATGCAGTTCCTGCTCGTTCCATTGTGCTGAAAAATGAAAAGTGTAATTAGAATATAAATTAGTAATTAGCATGACACATATAATTAATAACACCGCATGTCAGCGACCGGGTTACCTTACAACTGGTTATGATCGTACTTAGTTAATGCTTTGAATTTTGTTCGGTGGGGTCTCTATTTATGGGGAGCCCATGTTTGTTTTTGTGGCAGGTGGTGTGTCACCTGATCCTTCAAAAAAAGCTCGCTCGAATTTTCCCCTCCTCCTCCTCCATAGGCCCCATGTTAATGCCGGAGGAGGAGAGTGTTTGAGCGAGCTTTTGGGAAGGATGATTCATCCGGACACCTGTACATCACACCTGTTCACATTTGTGACGTCATTGACACCTGTACATTCCAGTGGCGTCATCAAGGGCAAAACAGCAAAAGCATTGAGAAAAAGCTAGCAGTTGTAAAGGACAAACTGTTATAACTGCCTCTCCTCCTCCTCGAAGGTCATCCTATGCAATCCCAATAGGAGAGCTTGACCCCTTGCATAGGATGACGTCATCCTATGCAGGTGTCAGGCTCTCCCATTGGGATTGCATAGGATGATCTAAGGGGTGTTTTGTAATTCAACTATCACAATTCTAAATTTTACAGCTGAAAAACGTCATTGTCTAAACTCTAAACTTTTGGATCACAGTGTAATAACTTGCTAAAAGAGAGGTTTAATTTAACTCTGTCCAAAGATTTTGATGTATATTATATACATCGAACTTATGCCTGTCCTTTAATGATTATGTAACATCACGATGACTAATTGTTTTAATAGAAGTAAAATTTTGTTTTTCAGATGAAAGATTTTTTGACGATTTACAATAAAATGGCAGAAGTTTGCTTTCAACATTGTGTGGAAAATTTTAATAGTCGTTATCTTACATCAAATGAGGTATTTTAAAATATTCTTTAATCTCTCTCTTTGTTTATCTTGAATCAAAATTTGTTTGTGACCTGAATTTTTACAGGAATGATTTTTTGTGTGTGTATTTCTTGCATATTATAAAAAATTTAAGCTTTTTTTGTTTATCGCTGCAAGATTTTCTTGTAACTATAAATTCATTTAAAAAAAATGTATGAAATTCCAAGAAAAGTTGATATTGCGTAACTTCATATGGACATAAAATATTTATTTCAGGTTCTTGGTTCATTTTTAAAAATTGTATTCATACCTAAATTAAAATGATTAAAAAGGAAACATAATTTAGCTCTTAAACTTTGGGATCCATGTCAATAGTTTAGTTTTCTAGTAAGACTGCTTGGTTGCAAAATAGCAATTGTGGTTTACAATTTTTTGCCGCTAGGCTTTTAGGTAGTTTTATTGCAGTTATAAGATGCAAAGCTTATTATTTGTTAAGTCTTATTTTTATATTTTAGGAAATGTGTGTAGAAAAATGTTCTTCTAAAGGTGTTGCAGTAAATCACAAGCTCATGATGTCCTATATAGACATTCAACCAGAAATTATTAATAAAAGAACTGAAGAACTTGAAAAACAGCAAAAAAGTCTTGCTGCTACTAATATAGCAGAAACTTAATTTAGTATTAACTGTAATAGATTAAAAATATTTTTTTTTATGATTTATAAAAGCCTTTCATAGTTTTTAATTTCATAAAATGGTAAGCATTGTAACTAATGTTCATTATTTTTCAGAACTTTTTTCTATTTGCTTAAGATATTCATTGTATTAGTTTATTCATAAATAAATAACATTTTGCAATGTTTGACATTGAGTATGGTATGAGTGGCCACTGTAATAACTAGTCAAGTCCATAAGCAGTTAAACCACTTTATTTATTACACCATGGATAAAATTGTAAATGATTGATATTGACATAAAAATAAGAAAAAAAACTGGTCGTTTATATCCATTCTTAAAGTAATAACTAATAACATTTTATTTTATGGAGTATATTCTCTTGAATACTTAATCTAAAAAGTAACACTTAATTTTAGTTGTAAAGTTAAGAGATATATACGCACATACATTCTACTCAGTGGTAGAAGTGGAGAGGGAAAAAAATGGGGGGGGGGCAGGGATGACAACAATTCGGTCACAAGTGCATCCCCCCTACTTATTTTCTCTTTTACTAAACAAGTTAATCTATCATAATTAAAAAAAAACAATGTAGGAAATAAATTGGAAGGTGCGACCATTATGTGGCATTTTAGAGCTGTTGTACAAACAAGTTGTAACTTAAAATTTGGCTAAATGAGAGAACAACTAAAATTATAAACCGTTTACGGTTGTTCTTTTTTTTCCTTTTGTCTAAGGTTGAAAGAAGCTAGGTAAATCTAACTAGAGCCGGGGGAGGGATTTTAGTGTGCTTAAATGTGAGAAGACACATGACCATTTTCTTGAAAAGTGGGGGATGCTTCCCCCCACATTTACCCACACTTCTAGCACTGATTCTATTCAATACAAACTCGTAATAGAGTTGTAAGGAAATGATATAGATGACATTACTAAATTTATATTCATGTATTTTAACCATTTCAGTCCCAGTGATGAAATTTGGAATCATCACTTTTCAATATTTTTCCCAAATGTTTATGTCCCGTTATAACATCTAAACACACATCATTCGATTCTTCACACTTTGTTCTATTAGACAATATTTTACATTAATCTCATTAGAAGTCAGAACTACTTTTTTTTTTTTATTTAGAAAATAGCTAATAAGCGTTTCACCTGATTTTTGAAAAGTTCACTTCAGTTCCACATATTTAAAACACAATTTAAACTATTTCGTTTAAAATGATTGCTAAATTTTTTTTAATAATATGGTCAGATACCTTAAACTATATAACTCGAAGTGTTTTTAAGTAATATATATATTTTTATTTTGTCGTTTTTCACAGTTAAAAAATCAGCATTATTTCAAAAATCATATAAAAAATTAAAATTAATGTTTTTTTTGTTATGGAACTCTTATTTTTGACCTAAAATAAGCTTATTTTGTGAATATCAGATGTTTTTGTAGTGTAGTAAATTTTTGGGACTGAAAGGGTTAACGTTAGGTCTATAAGTAGAAATTGTCAGATCTCATCTGATCCTTATAGCGAGATGTCACACTTCACTCATGCAGACATATTTTGATTTAAATTAAGTTGGTATGCAGAAGAAAGAAAGAAGGAAAACCCATATTGAAGTGTATTCTACCAAAAATACAACTACTAAGTCTAAGTAGCTTGATTTCTAATGCCTAATTACAAAATGAAGTACATTTTTAAGTAATTGAAAGTCTGGATGAATTCTACAAGAACTCTGAAGTCTAGAAGAAAAGATCCTTTTACACCTCAAATTAAAGATTATCATTTGAAGAGTATGGGGTTTTCTTTGGCGGCAACCCTGATTCACGCCAGAGATCAGCGGATACGAGTCACACGTTTGAACAGTGAAAGACGAACCGAGACCGTTTTTCTGTCGGCAGTGTCCGACAATCACACTAGAATACGGGTAGATTCCTATGCAATGAAGTTGTTTTCCCCTTGTACTCTTCATTTATCATAGATTCAGCTTTACTTAATTTCATGCCATTCGATGATTTGTCTCCTGGGCTGATTCTGAATATTAGCCCACTGCTGGGCGGCTTTTTTGCGGCTGTTGGCTCCAATAACGCATTTTCCAATGCACGTATCTTTTTTATCATGGCCTTTCGACAATGTTGAGTAAACGGCTATTACCAGGCATATTTGTGGGAATTTTGACTTAGGGGCATCAAACATGATCATTTCATTAAAGAAAGGAAGTTTCTCAACAGGTAAGGTATTTGTCTTGCGTTTGTTGCTTATTTTTCCATCGTACATTGTCAGGCCTTCGACGAAGAATCCTGCAAAAATAATGTAGATTGTAAGTTGGATCCTTCTAAAATGCTGTGTGATAGTGCTTTTTTAAGGGGGTTCAGTACCCCAAAAATTGGTGAAAAAATCAAAACAAAAATGATTGGCTTAAAACACTATTACAACCTTTATTAATAATGTCACAAAGTATCAAGACGATTGGAAAAATATTTTTGACATTGAAAGCCATTTTAATGTCATGGCTTCTTAAAGAAATGGGTTAACAATAAAAGCTTTAAACGCGTTTTTCTCAGAACTTGATTTTTTGAACTTCGATGTACCTTTTCTCAAAAACTATGCTATGTTTTCTCGTAAACATTTTTTATATGATGTAATACATAGTATAGATTAATCTGAGGTTATAAATTTTAATAAAACTAAAGTGAAAAAAAATTTATGGGGCAAAAAAGGGAAAAATTTCATGATTTTTTGGGTACTTTAAAACTTATTTTATTTAAAAAAAATCTAGCAGTTATTTACAAAAAACTTTTAACCTCTGATTAATATATAAGGTTGGTATAATACACACAGAAAATTTTAAGATGATCTGATCAGTAGTTAATGTGAAAAGGTACATTGCAATTGGCCAATTTAACATTACCGATATACAACATACCGAACCCCCTTAAAGTAGCAAGTAGTCTCTGAAAGCATATGTTTTATTTATTTCAAACTACTGAGATGATCAATAATTATTATTTTAAATGTAGCTTGCATTTTCTTTTATGTCTTCTTGATATTTTATAAAGCCTAAACTCTACTTACTGAAAAAACTTGCAAAAATATTTCACTGATGGATATAAAGATAACGAAAGAGTCTTAATATGTGTAGGAGTTTTTTAGTAAAATAATATAAAGTAATTTATTTTTAAATGCATAATTCCTAAAACTTATAAAAGGAATTTGTGTAAAAGAATACTAGGTTAGTTATTTTTAAGATATCTAGAATTTTTTTCTTGGGATTTAAAAATAAATCTCAAGCACTAAGCTTATAATACAGTAACTATATATTTTTTAAACATAATATGATAAAATTTACCTTCCGTTTCATGAGTTACGTCACTTGTCTTCACTCTCATCAGGTTATCTGCTCTTAATACTGCGACTGTCAGCCTTTCCGATGTTGGAAGATAACATAAACCCAAAAGGATTTTACCGTAGTTCTAAAAAGAAAATATGTGTAGTATTTATTACGGAAAAAGAGTTTGAACCTGCTATACAGCGTGTCCCAAAAATTTATGGACTGCTGTGTTTTTTAAATTTTATAATGAGACAACGCTTAGCAAGATTTTTTTTTATTTTTAATTATTAAAAATCTCAATACAATATTAGTACTGTACACAAATAAAATCACAACATCACAGATTTCGTGAAAAATGAAAAAAAAAAAAATTAAAATCGGGTGTCCCAAAAGTTTATAGACAAATCCATTTTTCCATTTAATTTTGCACTATTGTTCAAATTTTTAAACCGTTCTTCATTATCACTTGAAAAACTCGATCCTGCATACCTAAAACAAGAGTTTGGAGAATTTCGGGATTCAAATTAAACCAACTTTGTTCAATTTGCATCTTTAGATCTTGAACTGTTGCAAATTGGTGCCATTTGCATAAACGTCCCTCGAAAGTATTCCCCATAGGTTCTCCATGGGGTTCAGGTCAGGACTTAAAGCTGGCCACTCCTTAACTTTAACATTGCGGAGTCTAAACCACTGCATAGTGGAGTTAGACACGTGAATTGAGCAGTTGTCTTGTTGATATTCCCATTTATTTCCCCCAAGCAACTCTCCAAATGGCAGTAAGTGGGCTTCAAGAGTTTCTTGATAATCATCAGAATATTGTCGACCTTTCAAAAAAGCAATATCAGTTGTTCCGTTGAAGGAGAAGGCTCCCCACACCATTACTGAACTAACTTCTAGTTGCCTGCTTAAAAAGGACATTGGTTCCTTCCGAAGATCGTGTCAATAGTACTTCCATCCTTCAGGACCATCTAAATTAATTTTTTTTTCGTCACTGAAAATCACACTTAGCCATTCGTCTTTGTAATGCATGTAATTTTTTGCCCACTTAACTCGAGCGTTTTTATGGCGTTTTGTATGCTTTGGCGTGCGTCGCATTTTATGATATTTTAAAAACTTTACTTGCTTTTAGCCTTCGGTGGACTGTACATTTCGATACTGAAGCTGTAATTTCTTTGGCTGTAGATCGTACAGACAAATTTTCGGTCGAAACAAGTCACACAATTTCTCGGTCTTGCCTCTTTGTTATCTTTTTTGGTCTTCCAGGATTTTGAGACTAGCAATATGTATCCATATCATTGCCATGTAATAAACATGCCATCTGAATTCCCTGACTATATTAACATGTTAGGTAATTTAGTTATGTACAATATTAGAAAGTTTCTTCCAGGAAATAGTAGTCGGAAGCACTAATTGAATGCTATTTAAACAGCCAAATCAGTTAAGAATAGATTCCACCATGCCAAGATTTTAGATCTAGTCAGACTTACTGATGGATAATTTTGAAGATGCTATAATTAAGATGGGCATTTTAGAAATTTGACAACGAAACTATAAGAGTTACACTTTAAAATTCTCAATTCTAAACTAAGTTTTAGTCAAAAACTTTCACATTTTTAGTAGAAGTTTTTTAGTAAATTCAAAAGAAAGAATTAACGTTTTGCATATATTTATAAGCACTAAAGGGTAACTCATATGAAACATACACCCAAACTCATTCTCCTAATTTTATCGGTACAAATATGTATTTGTAGGTAAGATGCTCTCCGTATGATGAATGCCAAAATATGGAAGCGACGCGGATATGAAAAAATTAAAATTTACCGTTGAGTAAATAAAACATCAGAAACATGACAAGATTCCCAAACTGAAAAGGAAAATAATAGTTAAGGCAACACTGTCTTCTCAAAAAGTAGTAGAGGAGGGTGTTGTACCTTGGGACACTGACAATTTCTAAGAATCTATTGGCAATATTCATACATTGTTTATTTCACATTTTAGCCTTAACCAACAGACATCATCATAATAAAATTTAACACTAGCATCATTGAACTGATGAATTGGTGACGAAAAATAATATTTCATTACCCCAAAGTAAATATTTTTCTCATTCTAATATAATTTTTTACCTTGGTACTTTTACAAAAAGTCAACTTCATTTTATTTTCTTCATAAAAGAGAAGATTTTAAAATATTTTGGTTATGAGAAAATAATGATAATGCATTTAGATTGGCCACTATCTTGCTTTTATTTAAACCATGTAGTGTATTGTACCTTGGGACAGTAGAGCGTATTGTACCTTCGGACAGGTCCCAAGGTGCAACATATTCATGATTCTTAATAATTTGGATAAATAAAAATATCTTTATTATTTATTTTAAGAGCAATTCCACAAAACATGTAAAATACAACTCGGCTTTGTTCTGGATATATTTTATAATGATTGAAGTTTGAAAATATAATTCTGGCTTAATTATTCCTGAATTTTGAAGTTTTGTTTGTGTATTTCCTTGAAAAAAAAAATAAAGTTTGTTTCCTGACACAAATTAGTTCAAGTGAATGACTATTGACTGTATGTGACAACATGATGTTGTACCTTGGGGCAAAAGTTTGACAACTCAAAACTAAAGAAAGGTTAAGAAAATCGGATCTTTAAGCCTTTTTTGAAGAAGCCGGCAGCAGAACTATAATGATCTCTGCCATATTTTTGAGTTTGGGATAAAATACCGTGTAAATAACTGACACTGATCACTGAGATATCAATGGTCACCAATGTTGTTGTTCTCGTCGTCTGATGTTCATGCATTTAAAGTATTGAGTAATGTAGTGTAAGAATTTTGATTAAAAATGAGATTAAATAAGTCGGTGATGAAATGCTTTGTCTTTGTGTTTTGTTGCCACACTTGGGGAACAACTCGGTGTTGCAAATTACAATAATTTAATCTAGGAACACATACTTAAAGGTTGTGATGTCATGTGTACAATTGGAACGAAATTATCTGCACTAAAAGTATTAAGTAACTCTACCAGCAACTTTGACTCGCCAAATATATACTTAACCCTTTCATTCCTGAAACGCCCGAACAACTAAGGATTCAATAATGTTATTCCTATCAAATATTACGAGGAAGCAAAAATACTTAGTAGCAAAAGGGTTAAACCTATAGCAGAACTATTTTCCTTATAGAAGACTACTTCTAACAAAAATATAGATGGAGCAGAGACGCAAATGGTGTGATAAACCTTCATTTGTGCCTTAACAAGCCCGATGCAGACTCCCATGAACTGAGAGCCATTTTTCTGTAACACCATACAGAGGTGGCTCTCGTTAATAATTTTTGCTCTCAGATTACAATAATTTTATGGATGTTAAAGCATGCCGAGATAAGTTTTTGCCCAGAGAATCTCTATGCCAAATATATATATATATATATATATATATATATATATATATATATATATATATATATATATATATATATATATATATATATATATATATATATATATATATATATATATATATATATATATATATATATATATATATATATATATATACTCAAGGTACCTTATGCATGCCACATATTCATATGACATGTGTGCCAATGACTTTCCCATCCTGAAAATCTGCCTAACCATCAAGGTCTTGATGGACTTATAAGGCGGGCAGGTAATGTCTTACACCCACAGTGCTGTGAAGTGTGAATATTACTTTTCAAATAAAGCATTTTTTGTTTACTACTTTTGTTACGATATTTTGTTTAAAATAGCAAATAACTTATTTTGTCTGATAAATATTAGTCATACACCTTTAAAACCCATCTTAGTCGATTCCTTGCCTATAAAAACATATAATTAGACGCCTAAATGATGAGTATAACGGTCTCAGAAGCAGTAATGCATGCAAAACGAAATCGGCGTCCGCCATTTTGGAAAATGGCGTCTAAAAAACTTTTTTCACCATATGGTGATGTCTACCCAAGTTTTTTTGACTCTCCTATATGTGCTTATAACTCGATTCTGTCGATAAA
This sequence comes from Hylyphantes graminicola, assembly GCA_023701765.1. Lineage (NCBI taxonomy): Eukaryota > Metazoa > Arthropoda > Arachnida > Araneae > Linyphiidae > Hylyphantes > Hylyphantes graminicola. The sequence goes on from CM043123.1 coordinate 28,100,087, forward strand.
CCTAATCAGAACAAAAATTTTTACGGGACTCCATTACAGGGACAGGAGTATCACAGGAGTCTTAAAAATGTGCAAAGAAGATACTACATAGCATAGTTTGATCTCTCTTGTAATTTTTAAACTACTCAATAAATGAGAATTTTTTTTTATATGTAATTCTACAAGATTTATTTATTATAAAACAAGTTTTAAAATTTATGAAACTTTAGCCAAAACTAAAATAAATGATATTAAACATGAAGGTACTTGAACACACTGTGATTAGGCTTGCGCGGCAAATTGTGAGGTCAAAATTGAACAAATGACCAAGAAAATGACTTTATATTGTATAAATATGTACAAACTAGGACTTATACCTAAATTCTCAGCTCAATTTTAATTAGAAATTATTTTAAGAACTTTTTTCTAAAAAAATTAATAAAAATTTAAAAATTTTGATTTTAATTTTTTAAAAATAATTTCTAATTAAAATTGAGCTGAGAATTTAGGTATAAGTCTTTGTTTGTACATATTTGTACAATATAAAGTCATTTTCTTATTCATTTTTTCAATTTTGACCTCACAATTTGCCGCGCAAGCCTAATCACAGTGTGTTCAAGTACCTTCATGTTTAATATCATTTATTTTAGTTTTTGCTAAAGTTTCATAAATTTTAAAACTTGTTTTATAATAAATAAATCTTGTAGAATTACATATAAAAAAATTATACTTATGCATTGAGTAGTTCAAAAATGACATGAAAGATCAAACTATGCTTTGTAGTATCTTCTTTGCACATTTTTAAGACTCCTTAGACCCCTTAAGCTTGAAAAAAGCAACCGTCTATAAACTTTTGGGACGCGCTGTATGAGGTGTTTCGTTGCAAACTTTTGGTTAAAGATTTTGAATATCTGATATTAAAAAAAGTGTTTTCTTAAGACCTTTTAACAAAAAAAAAGACACGTTTTAAATGAAATTTTAGATGCATATAAGCGTAAGGTTGTGGGAACCAAGTAACTAAATACCTAATTTATAAAATAAACGATGGCTTGGTGTATTTGAGAGTCCTGGGGTCTGTTTTTACTTTTTAAGCCGTGAACAGACCGAGTCGTTAACTAAGTAAAAACTAGGCTGTGCTCAAGTTATCTAATATACTTACGAACTTGGCTTCTTCAAGTTTCAGGGTAACATCCAGCCCATTTTCTATGTCTTCCAGCAACAGCTTTTCCACGTCTCTCAAATAGTATTTAACAGTACCCAGACAAGTGTCATTGGTTAGTTTGTCTTGGTCCCAGGCTTCGATCTTCAAAATACACTTCTTCAGATATCGGTTCTCCATTGGAAAGAAGAAAGTTTCGTTGTACACTGGGTGTTGCGTCTTTCTCACGACTGCAGAAACAAACTCGAATAGGGGAAGAGCGTCCCCTTTGTTTCTTTTGGATTTTTTGAAGGTCCGGGAGTCATATAGGGCTATTATAAAGTAAGGGTTGGGCTTTCCGCCACGCAGACGCATGTGTAGATCATAGGCTTCCTATAAAAGTTATTTTTGAACTGTAGATGCAGAAGTCAATTGCAATTGAAACATGTAGTTGCAAAATTCACTTTCTCCAAAGTCATCCTCCACTAATTTATAGGGTCCGGCCTCCGGGCACTAATTCATTGGCGACTACGTTCAGTATAATTTAACACTGTCCAAATTCGCCAATGAACGGAGCGGACCCCATATCTTAATTATAATTTGAAGAATGTGAGTGTTGCAACTGCACCTTTTAGTTGTTTCATAATTAGTCAATATTTCAAAACAAGACAATTTTACAGGTTAAGTTAAAAAACGAAATTTTGTCGAAGTCTGGTTAATTAAAGATATCATTCCAGATACTGCGCTTTTTTTTTATTTAAAAACGTAGCAATTATTTGGTACAACTAAATCTCAATTTAATATTGGGAGGGCGTGGCATTTAAATAAACACGAAATGTCTACGTATTTGTCAGATACAATTAATAGTATAAAATGACGCTTTTTAAAAGATAATATATTGAATTTACGTTGCATTGATTAAACGTAAAGATGCATAAAGCTGAGAAATTATTCTGAAAATTAACAGCGTTGAAATTTGCTATGTTTTAATCATAAAATAAATATTCCAAAGTTTATAAAGTTGGGAACAAACTTCCGTCGAAATTCTTTAAAAGATATTTTTGTGTATTTGATTTAGCTATTAATTAACTCAACAGAAACCATGCAATTTCTTTTTTATGTGCAAGTTTGAAACACTTATTATTATAGCAAATTAAAGTAAGGTTAAATAATGGATAAAAGTCTCTCACATTCATAACATCTTCTGCTTTAGAGATATGAAACTACTAATGACATACGTGCTTCCCCGCTAGTTAAAATAGTAAAATTAAGATTATTTTGCAGGGGGTTTAAATATTAAAATAACTATTAAAAAATTTACAGGAAATTACGACACGATTTTCATGCTTATTATCTTTGGAATGGCGATTCGATAAGTATATAAATGACGCAAATGAAAAAGAACGTGTTACATATTGTTAGAACATGAACTTTTTAATGCCAATAAGAAATTTCTTAAATTTATAATTTATAAACTTTATCATAACTACTAGTTGATATTTTTTAAAGTTTTCGAAAGTTCTAATTGATTGATACAATTTTAAAATGATGACACAAAATACGCCACTTTAATATAAACTTACACGTCTTATAAAAGTTTTATAAAACAATTAGTCTTAGAGTTCATTTTCCTACTTTTTAATTTTGGTGCTAATTGATTACCTAAAATTTATTACTATCAATTCCTGACAACAAAAACTTTTTTACGTTACCCTTGAAATCAAAATAAGTTTTAAACCAAGTTATAAAGTTGCTTTTGCATCATCATCCAAATTCATGAATAAGAGCTATCTCTGTAAGAAAAATTACTAACCCTTAAATCAACTCGAAGCTGAGTATAAAGTTTTCCATGTGTTTGAATCCTTTTGAATTGCATGGCGATAGAAACTAGCCCTTTATTCTTTTCAGCTTCTTCAGGATGGTAGGGTATATTTACATCAGTCTAAATTATCAAAGAATTCTTAATTAGACTTTTGAACGCACAAAATCAGGATTAGTCTATACATGATAAATGCAAAACAGCCCTACAGAAAGAGCTTAAAAACTATATATTGTTAAATATATCGAAGTACATTTTAAATAAATTGTTTCTAAAAAATTTTCTTAATTCATTTCTTTTATGGAAATTATTTATTTACGTTAAAAATTATTTATTACGTAAAAATTATTATTACGTTGGAAATTATTTATTACGTATTTTGAAAACTTTAAACATTTGCTGCAGCGTGAAAAAATATTTTAAATTTAAAAATGGTTAAATATCGTTTTTAATTTTATTTGGAAATTTTAAATAAACTGAAAGTATAAAAAGCGCATATAATGAGATTCCTTACCTTTTAAATTCCCTTTCAATTTGCACCTCGATTAAAATTATATGTATCTAAAAATTTATTTTATACATCTAACCTTCATTTATTCCATTTGATTATGGTTTGATTAAAGTTTTGCTACTTCTGTGGCAATATTGTGGATAAAAATTGAATAATGTATATTCATACTTCAAATATCGCTCATAGTTATAAGTTATCATAATTTCTAAAATAGAATCACCATTGTTTTCATTTTTTTCACAATGTGTTTTTTTAATTTATAAATTTTGAAATAGTGTATAACATTCTCTCATTATCAGAATTTTAAAGTAATATTACTCGAGTTTGATTAAATAAAATATAAAATAATAATGTTTTATCTATAGTATGAAAAGGGAATGAGAAGGTTGGGAGAGGGGGATTAGAAAAGAGTATTTTATTTTTATATTATTAAATTTTCGATGTCCTGTCAAATAAAGGTTACTACTATTGTAAACAATTGTTTTCTTCTAACGCACGTTTTGTGATGAAACATGAAGCTTTTTTGTAATAGATAATAGATTGTTTTAGCATCCACACTACGTTTATAACGTAAAAAGTGGAATGTATTATAATCATTCAGTACGTCTGTATGTCACCCCCTTTCATAGCCCAAACTACAAATGCTACGGGGAAGAGTGATACGTCAAAAAGTTCAGCTCATCGAAATTAGAAGTCATTGAAAATTCCAGAAAAAAAAGAACTCAAAGTGCCTTAATTATTTAAAAAAAACCCTGCAAATTTAATGTTCATTTAAAAAGCATAAGAAACCATTTTTGTTGGAATTAAATCGCCATTGCCATGCGCAACAATCACTCGAGAAACTTTTTTAAACAATAAATTAAAAAAAATTATTTTTGCGACATCCATCAGTTTGAAATGACGTCAAATATATTTCACAAAGGAATTCTTTGTATGTTGATATGAAATGTTTTGGTTACATTTAAAAGAGAGGAATATCACATATTTATTCTCTGAAATAAAAATTTATTTTTGCAAATGATAATTATTGAGTAATTATGGAAGAAATAATTATTGAATTTTTGAAATTAAGTAAATGAAACTAGCCAAATTTAGCGTGTAAACGTTTAAAATAGAATTAATATTGTGCTTGGCACTTTTTCCTGTTGAACAAAAATGTTGTGTGGAAGCGGGCTGAGTGACAGATTCTGTTACAAACCTACTTGTTTTAATATTATAAAGATACCATAATATCTACGTATTTATCACTCACTAAACTTGGCAGAGGAATTCCAGCAAAAGGATGGCAGTCTGAATAAGAGGCTGTGTTTGTACTAGGTAGAGAGACGAGCCTTCGGATGTATTCGGAACCATTTGCTAACTCAGTCACGGATGTCCGTCTAGTCTCTTCATAGGGTGGCGGGGCTTCTGGATCCAGAAAGCTGAGTTCGAAGTTGTTTTGTATGTACCAATGGGGATTGTTCTCAGCTAAGTTTAAATAAATATAGATAAGTAACATTGATAAAATAATAATAAGTGATAATTAACATTGATACAATAATAATAAGTGATAATTAACATTGATACAATAATAATAAGTGATAAGTAACATTGATACAATAATAATAAGTGATAGGTAACTTTGATTCAATAATAGAAGAAGTAACATTGATATAATAATCGAAGACAAAGTAATATTGATACAATTAATAGAAGATAAGTTACATTGATACAATAATAAAATAAGGGCTGGGCCGTTACTTTTTTAAATGTAAATTATTAAAAGTTACGCGTTACCACTCAGGCCTGAATATAATGAAAGTAACATTGATACAACGAGAGACGAAGCAGAAGTTCAGCAGCGAAAAAAAACCCGCTCCACCTCCTGTTTCTAGACATTACACTTTACATTTTGTAAACGTAACTAAACGAACTTTAAACTAAATGAAAACTATTGCAGCACTTAATAAATTCAAGTGGTGGGGCTTTTAGATCCAGAACGCTGAGTACGAAGCTGTTTTGGATTGTTCTCAACGGAGTTTATAATAAAATTCACCGTCAATATTATCAAATATGAAAAACTTTTTACTTAAAAAATGGAGAAAAAGAGAGTTGTGGAAGATGAGTAGCACAGGTACAATGAGAGACAGGGTAGAAAATTGGTCGAATTTTGTTTCTTCTTTACAATTTATACGTTAAAAAAACCGCCCTTTAAAATTGCAAATTGTTCGTATCAAATATAATTTTTTTGTAAATTACACGGTACGTTACTGGCACACCAGCTGGCAGTTTTTAGTTCTAAATTTTTTTTTAGTGTATTGAATGGTAATGGATTCCCAGGTAAACATGGTATAAGTTTGGGGGCTTCTGTATTAAAATTTTTGTTCTGACCTCGATGGTAGAATTCCAGTCGAGACAAGTTAAAATTTATCATAAACTTTTCGGAAAAGAGGGGCAAAGACGTGTCTGAAAGATAGGCAAATTTTATCGATTTTATTTGTTGCGCTTTTAATTGTTTTCGGCAACAAGTGTCACACTATACTTTTTAATGCAAAAAGTAATATGCATGCACTTTGAAAAGTTGTTCGAACAGACAAATACAAGATTCAATGTAAAAACTTTGATTAAACAATATTTATCTAAGTATGAAAAACTAAACAAATGTATCACAATAAATTTTAAAGCAAAATTCCTTTAAAAGAAAACACACATATATATTTAAAAAAATCCTTACTAAATTTAACTTTATTTTTATGATAAAATATGTTAGCCATACTTTTAACTTTTTATGTAATAAGCGTATATCTTTAAGAATAGAAACTAAAGAAAATATTTTTATTATTTATTACTTGGTATAGATTTAGAAGAACAATTTAAATGTAACATTCCTCATAGCATACATGAAAAAATCAAAAATCACAAGTTTTATCAAATTCTCCAGAATTTAAATGATACAAATATAACAAATATAGTTTCACAATAGCTTTAATATATGATAATTCATGTAAAATTAAAGTTCTTATTTTAATAAACTTTGTTGATCATATTATCAATACTTCATTGTTTGACTTTTTAGAATAAGTTACGCTACCAGATAATGATAATTATTTTAATTTTTACATGAATCAGCATCACTAAAATATGAAGAAAATTTCTTTTTTTTTCTCTAATGGGACTGCAACATTGGCGGTCAAGCCTTTGCAGACTCGGCATATTCCCCAGAACTGAGAGCCATTTTTTGTGGCACCATCTAGGCGACTCTCGCTACCAATTCTGACACCCAGATTACAATGAATCTGAGCTCTCAGTGGATGTTAAAGTATGCCGAGAAGAAAATTTCTAAATTCTTAAAACTGAAAAGTTTCAAAAATACACACCTAATAATCTTTCCCTTTTCTTCATTCTCCGATGTATCCAGCAAGGTGGGCAAACAAAACAAATAGTCAGCAGGGCCACAATAAATAGTAGGCTGCAACATGATAATATCAAAGCCACTTTTTCTACATAGGTTAAATCAACTTTCATGGCTAAATGCATTTAAAATTCCTCCCCAAGAGATGCCTTTTCAATACCTATAAGTGGAGACAAATGAATTGGGGTGATTTTAGGGTTTGAGTAAATACTCTCTTTTAAAAGAAGCTTTAGTAAATAAGTTTGTTGGAGCATGCGCAAAGAGATATGTGGTGTGGATGGTGTATCTTTCCTTTTCTCATCCTCCAACCCCATTTTTTAAACTATGGATTTGTCATTAATCATCATGTAACTACACAGCAAAATCCAGTTCGGTGTACAGTAGGTAGTTAGTCGGTGTTCAGTAGGTAGTTAGTTATCCAATATTTAGACATTTTGAGATCAATGCCCATGACAAGAGGATAATTATAAACAACGGAATTTTTTTTAATTATTTGAAGGAGAAGTGAATATATAGTTCACTTTATATGCATATCTGAGCTTATATAGTTTTTTGTTGAGCTGAAATGAATTTTTTCATCCGACTTAGCATTCTTAAATATACCATAAATAACAGTGAATTTTCTACTGTAAATGTCGATTTTTTTCGAGCACGCCTATTCAGCCTTGGGTATTTGGTCGTCTTTTGCTCGAAATTACGAGGCGTATTGGATCACAAAATTGATAAAAAAATCACGTCAAACTGATCACTGTAAAAGATTATTTTAATAATGATTTAAAAAAGTCCCTTTAATTTTGGAAAAAAATCCGCATAAGTAATATCTAATCTTAGCCGTGAAAAGCGCTTTATAGAATTCATTAAAGCACGATGTAAAAAACCTGTTAAAAAGATTATTTCTTGCTAGAATTTAGCACTTATGATGCTTTAGTTTTTGTTGCTGCGTAACATACCAAAGGAATATCATTGTCGAATCCTTAGTTCTTGGTGTCTTAAATTATCACCCGTAGCCTTAGAAATTATTTGAAATTTAGATAAATTTGGTTGTTTTTGGTAAACCTAACGTGGCACTGGAGCTACACGGGCGCTATTAGCAATCACTCGTACTATTCGTTGCTACTATTTAATAGTGAATGATCTGAATGGATGCCTCTTAGGTCCTAAAATTTTACTTATACAAAGGTTTGTTATGAGACAAGGGGCACGGATGGCCGAGTGGTAAGCATCGCAGGCCAGCAGTCTGCGTGCTGTAACGGGCGCGGGTTCGATTCCCGCCTTCGCCCTGGGTGTATTTCCTCTCTTTGTGACAGTAAAAAATCTTTCTGTGTCTGTCTTACTTGACGAAGACTTATAAGCGGCTCACTGAGCAAGCACACAAGTCGGAACATATATGTAAAATACCCTACCCTACCCTATGAGACAACAAATGTGAATTAACCAACAAATCAAGCTACTAATGAGAAGCTGCAGAATTTGTTGTAATAAGTTTTAATTAAATAAATCGAATAGAAAATTAATATTTAAAATTATACAGAAAGACTGAGCGAAATTATTCAACATATCCTTTTGTATTTCCATATTTTTATATGCACATGCTCAAGATGAGAAATTACTGCAAAGTGCTGTAAATGCATGTTTATAGAACCAGATGCAACCAAATGCAATAGTGAAACTGTGAAAGTGCAATAGTACTGTGAAAGTGCAACAAATGTGCTGTATTTTTGTGAATTTGTTTTTACATCGTAAATTAACAAATAAAACTATATTTACATCATGGCTTCAAAAAACGGCATAAATTGGAAAAATGGTGCAAATAATTGATTGTATTTCTGTTTTAGAGTTTAAATAAAATGATTTAAATTCTTTATAAATGTAATGTGGATTAGTTCTTTAAAGAGTAAGCAATTTTTCACAATATTTTTCATTTTACTTCACACATATTTCTTCTCATTGAACACTAAGACATACCAAAAATAAATCAAAATAGCATACTTCTGAAAAAATAAATAAACGTAATAAATTCTTTTCTTCACAGTTTACATTTATACATATTTATGAACAGTAGTAAACTAGTAGTGATAGTACAAGATAACTTTATATTAATGCAGATACATTTAAATGCCTTATTTAGTCTAAGTAAGAAAATTTGACTTTTCTGAGACTTAACTTAATAAAGAATATAATTTGAAAAAGATAACTTTTTCCTTTTGATTTTTCCAACAAAGTTAAGTTTGCACGTTACGTACGTTATAAATGTTATAAAAGTGGTTAGTTAAAAAAATATTATTTACAATACAATTCTAGTCACGAAAACAAAAGTATATGCTTGAATAGAGAGCATGAGTTTAATTTATATACACTATTGAAAATGAACCTCTTCAATGCCATAATAAACTAATAATACGATATATACAATTTAAAGCAATCGCAATTACAATGGTTTACACTTCAAATTAATCTCGAATTGCAAATTAATTTTTTGATAAAAATTCTTTCTTGTGAAATTTTTTAGTGATTGTACTAGAAATATAGCAAATATGTAAATTTTTTAAAGCTTACAGACTCTTACAATAGTACAAATAATTGTGGAAATTTAAAGTAGTCTCCTTAAATGTCATAAATTATAAAATAATACAAACCCTCATCGTCAATATCTACAATTAATAAAAATATTTTCATTTCAAATAACATATGCGTTTTAATTGAACATCAAAAGTTTCAATCTAAAGTTTTCGATCTTATACAGTAATATTATTGTTAAGTTAAGGCATTTTTTCAAAGGCTAGATCAATGTACTCACACGTTTGAAGTGTTTCCATCAGTAATAGTATAAAATCATTAGTTTGTTACTGTTAACGCTCTCTTGTAGTTCTGCATTGTCTACCGGCATTCAACAAAACTATCGGTCTCAGTACGAGTTTCTAAACCCCACCTGCAGTGAGTACACACTACAAGTCTATGACGTAAAGACAGCTGAATTTGGGCTAACTGTAGTATTACTTTTAAATTAATACAAAAAATATTTTTGATTAAATTTTAATTACATTAAAAGGTCATGTGCGAAATAGCAATTTGCGGTCACCATTTAAATTTAATAACCTTTTTCAGTTGAAATTCATTGTAACAATAGAATTTTCAATTTTTAGGTTTATCGTTCCGATGTAATTGGTTAGTACGGATTCGGTGGAAGCTGAGTTAATAATTGTAGTTGAGATTAAACAAATGATTGTTTTTTTTGGATTAGAATATTTTTTCAGCGTTTGATTTAAAAACAAATGGTTTACAAGTTTGAAAGGGTGAGCCTTTGATTGCATTTGTAACTACCTATTTTCGTACTTATCTATTTCCAAAATCGGTAAGGGGTCAATACCATTAAAAATGATACTAAATGCAAAATCAAAAAACATCACTGCTTGGTGGAAGGTTATTTACTAAGTTGATAAATTGATTAATTTTGTTGATTTTTTACATAATTTTTTTTGCTAGAAAATTTCTTTAAATGTAATTCTCTTTTAGTTGAATAACAGAGAGCAAACAGACAAATAAGTTAATATATTAACTTATTTGTTTGTTTGTTTAACAAATAAGTTGAATATATTTATTTTTTCTTAATATTTCAAAATAAAAGATGTTGAGGCCTAATTGTTAGGGGGATTGTTTGATTTTAGTGAAATGAATGAATTTCGTTTGAAAATTTTAAATCGCAAATATAAGGGATACGTTTAATGGGAAAATTACCATTACACGGAATAGCATAATTATTCGGTACTTCATTCTAGAAATGAAAGAAGATTTTACGTTCGAAGATTTTTATTATAAAGAAATCATTTTGAAGTATTTAAAAGTATGAAGTCTTTAAATAGGGGGGGTGGGGGAAAATGAGGGTAAAATCGGGCTTTTTTAAAATCATCCCATTAAACACCTACTTTTTTACTAGTTTTCCTAGATTTTTTTTGTATATAATATACATTTGAACTGTTTAGATTTAGAATACATAATTTCTTTCCACCACATGCTTTAATATCTGGCAATTTAGGGAACTTAGTTTTATACCCTCATTTTCCCCCAGGGTGGGGGAAAATGGGGGTAGCCCAAATTTAACGATATGATTAAATCAAAAATCATTAATTTAAAGAAATAATTGAAGCAAACTCATTCCTAACATTCCTCTACACTTTAATTTCAGAAAAGCTTACTTAGAGATAATAATAATAGTAGAATATTTAAGCAAGAGAGTATTGTCCTCTACTATTAAATTGAGGCTCTGTAAAACTTTACATATTGCACCGAACATAACAAAATAATCTGCATCGTATATTTCTGGAAATTATATTAGTTTCCATCGTTGATTTGGTTAATTATTTTACATTATAGTTTGAAACATTTAGTAAATTAATTGAGAATAACTAATTGCAAATAATTGCTAATTGCTTCTGGGCATATTCTTAAAGATGCATTAGTACAATATATTAAGTTAAATTTGAACAAATCTCATAAAATAAGTTTTTTTTAATAATGCTGTATATTTCAATAACACTAAAATGGTTTTTAAAAAAATATCCTCCAATATAATCCAATTTAAGTTCATTCCCCGACCCAAGACTCCATTATATCTTGCATGCATAGCTAAGCCTAACCATACCACCACTTTACCCCACGACATTAAAAAAATTATAAAAAATTAAAAAATTCGAAATTTTCTTAGCTAATTTTACAGAAATACTCTTCGAAAATGTGGCTATTGCATGTAACAAGGCTTAAGAGCACAGCATGTTTTATAAAATAAATAGAACAAAGTTTTTAAGAGTGAAATTTAACAGCTGAAACAAAATTAGCTTAAGAACAAGAATTTCAATGAATTAATGGCGTTGCCAGATTCTAAAAACCAAATAAAAGTAATTAGAGATCATCTAAAAATAATATTTCAAAGAAAAAGTCTAAAAAAATTTAAATGTATAGTTGAAAAATTTATATTTTTTAACATACCCTCATTTTCCCCCCTACCACCATTTCCCCCCACCTCCCCCTACTCGAGTTAAGCTCTTCAAAGTAAACCTCTGCCGCCAAAGCACAATGCCTCACATGTCGAGATCTAATTAAGAGGTGACTTAAGCCTTTAAAAATAATATATTAAAATTTCCCAATATCATTATTTGTTCATTCCACCATCATTATTTTTTTATTTATACTAATTAGGATTTAAATTTAATAAAGTACATGACACTAAAGTACTTATCTAATAAAGTACATTCGTCACTTGACCGGGGTTGAAATTTAAAGGCTTGTTGCCAATATGGCCCTTACTGTTAATAAATGCGATATATCCAAAAAGCCAAATAATTAAATTTGCAGACATTAGAAAAATAGTGTATGTAATTGTTCTATTATTAAAGTTATTACTTTCTTAGGGCTTTACAATTAAAATAAAATTTTTAAAGCCACTAAATTGAAGCAAACGAATAAAAAATATATTTGGCTTTCTGTTTAAATGAATAATACCAATTTAAGTGCTATTACCATCAGGGAAAGTTCAATATAATATTTTGAAAAAAACAATAACTAAAAACATATTATTGAAAAAGGTGGGTATCGTAAAAGTGGTGTTGGCACGTTAGTTATATTCAAACTATTCTCAAAACAAAAACAGAATTATCAAGGGAGAGATATATGGGAAGTACGAACGAGGAATCACAAATAGTCGTTGCTTATATTACCAATCGTATCAGACAGAGAACGGGTTTTAGAATGTATAGCAAATATTTTTGTGTTGTGAGTATGTGACCAAAGCCCGGATATTGAGTTAGGGCATTTAGACTGAAGATGTGTTTACCCCTCCCCAGTATAATTGTAAGTCCCATTTTTTTTAAAAAATCTTCTAGACCTGTAACTTAAGCCTTTTTTAAATGCACAAATAACATTGGGGGAAGCATTCTATTGTCCATGAAACGTTTCCATTTGGTTTTGATGATAGTTTAGTGTAGTTAAAATGGCAATTTTGTGTTGTATCTACTTTTACTAAAAATACTTCTTTTAAAGTGGTACAAACTCAAAAAAAAATAAGAAAAGTTCAGTTTTTTAAGATAATTTAAATTATAAATTATTTTAGTTCTGTTCTATGAATTCCTAGGAAAAGAAAGAAAAATTAATGCATTAATAATTCGTTGAAATGGCTGCCATTTTTTTCTGTTTAACTTAACGAAGTTGAAGTTTAAAAAAAAATCAAGAGTAATATAGTTTTACTTACTTTTTACTTTGAAAACCATTTCACGTTATATATCTTGGGAAAGATAAATTAAAAATTAATTAAAGAATAGAATGTCACAGTTAAAAACCCAACAAATTAAATCATTCATTAGAATGCTCCTATAATGAAGTAAAAAAACAATATGAAGTTGCGTATTTTTTTAGTTATGAAGTTTGATTACTTTTTTTCCAATAATTAGTTGTAAGTTTCGCAAATTAACTCATTTATTTCATAGAATTAGCATTGCTAATAATCATTTCTGAGAATTCGTGTAAATATTGTTCAAAATGTCTGAAAATATTGATTATCAAATGCTTGAATTACTCATAACAGGTTTAGCTGTAGATATAATAAACAAGTTTCAGGAAAAAAGGTCGATAAAAGATTCCTGTTTTTATTGCAGCAATGGAGCAACGTAATTAGATTTACCGCCCTATTTACGGTGCGATTGTGAATTAGTAGAGTTGTTTATTATAGATGGATCATTTTTTTTAAACACATAAGAACTTAACATTAACTGCTGATTTTATAAATCTTTAGAGGTACTACCTGTATTAATTTCAGATATTTTCCCTCAGTCCCTTTTGAGATATTCGACCTTAAATAGTGAGAAAATGCAGTGTTTGACCATTTTTGAAGCACTGTATCTCTGAACCAGTCCGAAATACAATACAAAATTTTTATCACATATTTATGTCATAAAGTTGTACTACCTGTTTCAATTTTTTTTCACTCAGTCCTTTTTGAGATACTTTACGTTAAAAATGGCGAAAATACGATTTTCAGCAATTTTGAAAAATTGTTAAAAAATAAAGAAAATTCATCAATCTTTTAACTTCTACAACAAGTAGTTCTATAACTGGTCTATACCGAAAAAATATCTAAGGTGAGTCTCTTTTCCTTTTACCTCATTTTCAGCACTAAAACTCTCGTTTTAAGCATATTTTTATTTTTCAGTTGTGATTTTTTTTTATCTCCCACTTTCTCACGAATTTGGTACTATTATGCGCTTGCAAACTATTTATAGCATCCTTCTTATCGTTTTTTTTTATTTCTCTTGATATCTATGAAATCAACAGAGTTATATGCATTTAAGCGAAAGCAGTTTTCAGCCGAAAATCGGTTTTGAAGCAAAGTTAAAATGGCCGCCAAAAAATATTATGAGCTCCAAAATTTTTTTTACTTTGGCTTTGAACTTACCTAGTATTAGAAAATATATGGTACAAAAATTAGGAAAATCAAAATGTTGAGCAACAGGTCTGGGTGATTTGTTATGGATTGACCCGATTATCATTTGATATTTCTTCAATATCACGATTGTGCGATATTGCAATAATACGAAATATGGTAATAATATATCTAGTGTAGGAATTTTTAATTTCTGTGATTGCAATGCTCTTACTGTAGAAAATATTAGTTTTTCATCTTCATTTATATGAACCTATAAAGTTTGTTAAAAAAGTACTCCCATCTGTATTAGCTTTACCAAGTGTATTATAAACTTTTTTTCAACAAATCTTGGTGTTTTTGTTCGTTGCTCTGTTGAAAAATATGTTTCTTACTGTAAAGTACTGTACAGTTAAACCTTTCTAGACTTCGTTTCAATTTATTTGTCTTGATACAATTTTTGTTGTGCATTTTTTAGTCTGCATTAAATGGTGTTTTGAAGACTACTTGTAGCGCGCGCATTGTTTTAGTGATCACAAAATGTTGTCATCGATGGCATTGTACGACGCATACGAATTATTTTAACATTATTTCTCAACAAATGAAAAAAAAAATTTAAAAAGAAGTTGTTCAGGTTTGTAAAAAGAATAGTTACCTATTTTCTGTTTTTTTTAAAAAAATCTCTTTACAATAATTTGCATAAACTAAATTTTCAGAAAAGTGTGCAATTATATATTTTAAAAATTGCAGGCATCTATCTTTCCTTTACATGGTTATATCTCGTGACAACATCATTTCACCAACAAAATTCTTGGTCAAGTCTTATAAGTGTCATTTTAAAATCAGAAGTTAAATTTTGAGGTAATTGTTGTTTAAACAAATTATAGAGGTAGAAAAAAGGTAAAAATTAACATTTTCTCTAAAAATGCACCATTGTGAAACGGAAAAGCAACAATGCCCGATGGAACAAGCGGAATTTATGAGTCTTTGAGAATTTAGAACTGAACTTTAGGATGTGATTGTTTACCATAGATACAATTTTTTTTAATACCCTTATTTTACATTTAAAGTTCGACGATGAATACGCCACAATATCTAAAACTTAAGAATTTTCCACAGTAAAGTTAATGTTTTTATTGGTGCAAATTTACATAGTGTTCATTTTTGAACTTAGATTTAAAATTAATTTTTTGACGTAAAAAATTGACGAAAATTTTAACTTCAAACAAAAAATACTTTATATTTTGGTGAATTTTCAAAATGTACGTTAATGTTACATAAAAATTGTTATATAATAAAATTTATTGTATTTTCTAAATTTATATGTTATAGGAAAACTGTTGTTTCATAAAGGTTAACATTGATCTTACTTTTCGTGTGTAGCTGAGAATGTACAATTTTTCTAATGCAACTATTTTTATTCGATGTCAAAGATTCATACATAATTTAGCTTTATGTACTTTACATTTACACAATGAAAGAAATGAAAGCAAGTAAAAATGGTGTAACAAACCTTTTTACTAAATAGACAAAATTCAACATATATGTATCATGATATAAAGTACGACTACTGTTAACAAATAATTTCATTTTAACATTGACATCTTTACAGTGGTATGCTTTTGAAATATAATCATGTCTTCTATATTAGAGTGTACTCATTAGATCCCGAACATAGTTTTTCCAGCTGTTAACATTCCTAAGTAGATGAAGCTTTATACTCTCCACATATGTAATGAATACCTTAAGAGTTCGTAAATAAATATCAAAGAATAATCACAAAGTATTCCAATAAACAGACAAGAAGGGAAATGACTCACAAGTTATAATACTCATTTGATGATATGAGGGAAGTCAACAGATTATCTATACTTCTATAGCATAAGAGCAGATATACATACTCTAGGTAGACAATAAACATTTGGAGGAAAAGTATTAGTAGCATAGGAAGTACGGAAAGTGTCTAGGATGAATGTAAGACAAGAACAATGTGTCTTTTCTTAGACACGTTTCTTACATTACAGTGACAATCAGGCAAGGATTAAAGCAATACAAATGGTAACGACAACCATAGTAGTAGGTTTGCTCACAACATTAAGAACCTAAAGTACCAAAATTGTTGTTGCACTGATATGAGGCAATCCTTGACATATTCCTTTAATGATTTCTCACAGAAATATCTGAAATTCTTTTGATTAATTATTAAAAAAATGCCTTGCTTACGTAAAAACAGTTTATTTAATTAGGCTACTTCCTAAATGTAATTAAAGTTTCCACTTCCTTATATTGTGCAGTGATCTCTATAGGACTTTTATACTTTGTGCGCTAATAACAAGTGCTAGGACAAAATATTCTTAGTCTATAGAGCTGCAGTTGTTTGCTAAAATTATTAAATCACTGAACTCTTTTGTAGTTTGTTCTCGATGCAAATTTAATTATTGTCAAAAAATAGTCTGCATTACTAAATAACAAAAATAGTTTTCTTAGCAAATTTAAAAGATAGTGGCCTAACTTAACTATTAATTATTAATTTTATAAAAAAATAATTTCCATTAATGCTAAGAAAGTAGTCTGCCTAAATCTGAATAAATATGCAGATTAGCATATTGTACTAAAGCTTTGAAAGTTTTTAAAGGTTTAATTTTCTTCAAAACCTTTAGTTGCTCTAATCAAAACAACTTTGGTATACAATAATAATAGTAGAAAATATCCGCAATTTCAATCTCAAATTTGGATGGAATCTATATCATATACGAAATTGCTATTTAATAACTCAAGGTAAAAGTCAAAATCTGTTTTAAACTCTAACTTAAGTAGAAAACATTTCATTTATATAAACATTTAGTATATATCTTTTGAGTTTAACAATGTTAAATCTTCATAAAGAGAAATATATTCTAAGATCATTTACAGAACAATATCGTCAAAAATACATAAATTTATAAATTTTGCAATATACATTACATGTTTATAATATTACTAATATATTAATATTTAATTTATATTTAAGATCCAATTTATAGAAATTGTCTTGAATTAGACTCTAATAAAAATTGGTCAGTTTCTGTTTTTTAAACGTAAAAGGCGCATTTTACGCATTCCAAAAATGTCTAAATTTTTGCTCAGATGTAAATAGGTGTGTGTTAATGTACACACTTTAATAAAATTTGTATAGACTGTAAACGCATGCAAACTTTGAAAATGTTATTAAGTAAAGCAATATTCAATTTTTCTATTCCATAAGGAGAATTCATGTAATACTTTGAAATTTTTATCAAAATTTAAATTGATATCATAAATTTAATTCTATCTAATTATGAAATGGACACGTTTCAATAAATGTATCCTTAGAAACGTTTTAAGAAATTAAGACTTCATAAGTATGGCTAGCAATAAATTCTTGAGTTTTGAAGAATAGGTAAATAAAGTTACAAGAGGATTATTTGATAATTACTTGAATATGGACAATCACAGTGTTAAACAATTTACTGTTAATTATTCATTAATAGAAAATGTTTCATGATATAATGATGTGATAATTATACATAAAGCTTGCTTACATCAAAACAGTACAGCATGATTTTGTACAGTGAATATAGTATACTATGGCAAGCTGGTCTACAGCATTGGTTACAAATTGACAGCTAGTTAAATTTAAATATTTTAGGGTACTTCTACTTTTAAACAAGGATACAGTAGGGGTCATGTTGTAGGTCTAGCATTAAACGCAACATCAAATTGATGAATATAAAACAGTCACTTAGTTAGATATGCTTTGTTACCATTAAAACAGAAAAAGTATATGATTCAGCGTGCGTCTACATCATGATAAACAGCAATCAAATTATTGAATTCCAGGAAAAAGAATTCGTTTGACAGACAGTTCTAAGAGTTCCTTTACACTTCTTACTTTTCCAATGCACACTTGTCATGTATCACATGAGCTTGATCTGGATGAACCTTGCTCAACTTTCCCATAAATTACAGATATTTTCCAACATATAGCTCTCCGAAGGAAAAGTGTATTTCATTTTTTCCGATGCTGCTGCCTCTTTTAAACACGAGTCAATTATAAACTAGTAACTGAAGAGTGACGATTGCTGTAGAAAGATGTAGGTTCTTTCTAATACTGCCTACATCCATGGTGTTAGACGCTGTATAAACCAAAATTGTATTCCCATAAATGAACAGTACGAGTTTGCAGCAACAGTAAGAGATTGCTTCCGAAATGCACTGATCATCAGATGAAACAATTTGTGCTAAGCTTTGTTTCCTCCGCTGAATAGGGGATGAAACACAGGACATAAACGACAAAACCAATCATTCTTCAGGGGAACCACGAAGATTCGGAAATTCTAAGAATCATTCCTCCGCCCACTTGAGAGGAGTCCAACATCCGATGTTCCAGGAATAAGGAACTGAATACCCAAATCTGTGGTGAAACATTAACACAGCTGCCTGTTCGTAAGGTAGCATGCCTGAATCTGAAGACGCCGCCATTTAGAAGCCCTGGATATACTCGTACGCTTCCAAGCTGGACATGAACACATAGAACAGCCAGAGTAATACAAATAGGATGGTAGTTGGCAACTTGTACTTCATGGGCCCTCCGAGCTCGCCGCCCACTTTCTTGCTACGCCTCATCAAAAGCACCACGCAGGATATGAAAGCACAGCAGCAGAACATGGTAACAGAAAAGGCCAAGCTTCCTGGTTCGACCCGGAACTCTGTACCGCGGGCGTAGTGGACCACTGCAGCCAAGGTCCAAGCGATTCCGATGCCGAGGAATACATTCACTGCATTGCTGCCGGTTACGTTGCCAATGGAGGAGTCGGCGTACTTGTCTTGAACCGCTGCTACCTTGCTAGCGAAGGTATCTGGAATAGCATCAGAAGAAATATCTTTATTTTAAGAACTTTGATAAATTAGACTGAGAAACAAACTTTACTGCCTAGTTTAGTTGCCTTTACTTTATTCTGAGACAGTTTTAAGCATGCATGAAAATAACATTTTAATGATCAATACGGAATAATCTCTACCGATCTGTAATAATTATTGAATTAATTTGGGAAACAAATTGTTTTCTAATCATGCAAATGAAAAATATGTTAAATTCAATTTTTTTTATCATTTAGTTACTTGGAAAATAAGACACAAATAAAAAGTTTCAAGCACCTACATAGCTAACTCAACTATTGCTATGAATACAATTGTTAATAAATAAGAGTAAAGATTATTTAGTCCATAGATTTACCTGGAATACTTGTTCCTAGGGCAACTAAAGCAACAGCAGTTACTGTATCTTTTAGGCCAACTGTGCAACCAAAATGCGATGCCAAATCTCCAATAACGGCTGTCAGTGCTCCAATTCCAAGAATCGAAATAACGAAGCACAGCCATCCGTCAAGCATATCTAGAACGTAAGTTAAATGAGACTTGTTAAAGACTTTTTCCATCATCATACTAAGAACACAACAAACAAGCCTGCCTACATTTTGCATATATTTTGCGTATGAAAAATCTGTCATAATATTTAAGAATTCCTTAATTTTCTGAATAACAAACATTTAAGTATAAAAAGAATAGTTTTGTTATAGCAATGAGTTAAACAAGAATGCATCTTGATTTTTTTTGCATAAAATACATATTTGACCTATGTTTTCTTACTAGACAAATTCCTTATTTTTCACTAAAACATCTGTTGCCCTGTTTTTTTTAAAAACTATAAGTGAAATATTATTCTTACTAGAGAAGCGGTAAAATTTTAAGGATTTGCCTTTAAAGATTTGTGGTTTATCTTTTGGTGGAGATTTATCTTTTTTCATGTTATAGTTGACATATCTCAACAAAGGGTCAATGGACAGACACAGAATAGAAACCTGGTAGGTAGGTAAGTTTGAATCAACGTTGCACTAGGATTAGGAACCTGTTTTTACACATACCAGCCGGTGGAATGAACGCGAACACGAGTTTCCAGAAGAGTGTGATGAAATGCATGACGTAGTCGGAACAAGTTGGAAGCTTTGGTTCTTTTTCCACAGGCTCCTCGCCTTCTTCGCCTTCCTCTTCGTCATCATCATCGTCATCACCTTTTCAAGGAAAAAAAATATTAAATGAAATGTATAAACCTAAAGAGGTACAATGAAGTTGATGTAGGTACTTGTATGTGGTAGAGAAAGGGACATGGTCTAATGTTTAAGGTAGCCGAGTACCCACAATTCCCCAAATTTCTAAAATTTTTACTATTACTTTAATCTATTCCAAATTTAGCATGTTGATTTCAAATATAATGAGCAATGCTATTTAGGCATTTTTTTTAAAAATTTAAACATAATTTATTTCAAACTGTATTTTTTTACTAAAAAAAGAGGTTTACGCTAACAAGTCTACCACATTGAATTTTCGTCCGATTAACATTAATTATGTGTTAAATTCTCCGTTTTGAACTGATACATGCAATGGCCCTCTAGAGTTATATACAAATTACAAAAAAAAGAAGTTATTAAGAAAAATGTCATGAATTTAACTAAAAAAAGATGTTTTTTCGATTAAATTACACTTGAACATTAAAAAAAACCCTACCATATTTGCACCAGATGTTAGAGGTTAATCGCGCAGATATATATTGAAATAGCATCTGTAAAAATTTCAGGTAAATTAATGGTAAACTTTTTATACTAGAAGCGTTGGCGCAACCCCCTTTTTTTAGGTGAAAAACACCGTTTAAAATAAATCATTTATATTTAAATAAAAAAAATGCCTAAAAAGAATTGCTCATTATATTTGAAATCACTATGCCAAATTTGTAAAAGATTAAAGAAATAGTAAAAATTTTAGAATTTTGGGTACTCGCCTACCTTAATAGCTGTTATGAAACCCTCTTTAAGAGAGGGTACAGAAATGGAATAGACTTAATGAAAATATTCATAACCATATAAAAAGTAAATATTTTTAAGAGATAGAAGGAGCTCGTAAGTCAGCAAATTAGAACTTTTACTATGCGGTTAGAATATAGGCTCCAACGGTGCTGGCATTTGCCTGTGCCAATGCTGCTCTAGTCAGTTGGTGAAAGTCATCTATAAACATTATTAATACGAATATGTCACTACCATCGACGTAACTTTGTATTAAGGGTTACGGAGTGAGTGACGTTATCCAAACGGTGTCTGGGTACCTTTGTTTTGAGGCTCTATGTGCTGTATTCTTAGCCTCTCTCTTCGCAATTAGTATGCATTCATTGTTGCCAGTCATCGTACGATCATATTGTCTTATAACAACTTACAACTTAGTAACTTATCAACTCACCTGCGCTTACTGTAATTGCCTCAATAAATTGCTCTTTCCAGGAAGATGTACCGATGGAAAGGGATATATTAGCCTTCTGGAACAACTTATCAACAGTATTCTGTAAAAATAAAAGTCAAGTAAAAGCATTGAAATATGTGAGATAATTAAATAATTGATAAGATTTTAGGAGATGGATACAAGTTCACAAAGGAAAAATAACAATAACAAAGATCCAGAAAAAGGGGCATGATTTGGTAAAACAGATGTCTATTTACTCCCTCCCTCCAGCTTTTATTAAGACAGTTTATTATTAACTGAATTTTATTAGGAAATTATGTTATTTCCATAATGCTATGTTTCATGCTATAAATAATCTACATTAAAATAAACAGCATCTAAAGTTAGTCGCTAACATGCGAGAGTTTTACTATAATCAGCATTTTATTTCTAATACCTCAAATGTAAATATAACGTATTTTAATGTCTGACTATTTCAAAGGAAAAAAATTGCAGATTTTCACAAAAATTATATTTGATGCTATAATCGTTATCATCTTACGAATTGTATTTAAATTTACAGAATATGTTTAAAACGCAATCAGCTACTACAAGATTTTTTTAAAATTTGGATTGAGCATCTTTTCCTAAGGAAAGGTGTTAAAATATAAATATAGGCAGCAATTGTTTTTTATATTTACAGAATTTGAATTCTGAGAGCCAATACTCAAAATAAGATGATTTAAAATTATATTCAAATTCAATTTATGGGAAAAAACAAAAGTAGCTAGTCCTTATGTACATTATTTGTATCTTTCAAAATATCTTTCTTTTTTTTCTTTCAAATCAAAATCGAGTTCTAACCAATATCTAAATATCCTGCACCGTGATATATCTTAAATGTAAATGGTATCAAATATGAATAAATATTTTTCAAACATTTGAAACTTTACTAATTTCAAAATGCATGTCATGATAGATTATGTATTTAAAGAACTCATATATGGGGCATAATGCATTTATATAATAAAAAAAAATTGAAATGATTGATCTAACTTTAGTAAATATCTCAGAGAGCGTAAAAACAAAACGTTTCATTTTTAAATATTTAGTAAAACGTTTTTATATATAAAATCTTTGATTAATGTTAAAGGAAAATGGTATTTTCCGGTCAAAAAATTTATTAATCTTATGTCATCTTCTATATTACTTATCAGAAAAACAATCATGTCTTCTCTTTAAGTAAGCCGTTGTTAAATTAAAGGATGAAGACGAAAATATTTATCACTGTTTTTGGTATAGTTCTCCGAACTCCATAAAACAAAAGACGAGAAAATAAAATAAAAAGCAATGCCACGAAGATGGGGCTAAAAGAGTTCGTAGCAAAATAGGAAAAATGCAACAAATTTTATTCTTGCTACAGAAAGAAAAATGATGCTACGAAAATATTTCTGTTGATTTCTTCGGGTAAAATGATGGATGAATAGTTACAGAAGTAGAAAAACTGGTAATGACTCCGAAATACCTGAAGATATAAAAATAGTGTATTTGTTTTTGGAGACACGGAATTTCCGAAATAAGTTGCTCTGTGATAATAGAAAAGGTGTTTTGATAAAGTGGCTAGTAGGTAGGTTGGTATAGGTATTTTCCGGTTTGTGTGCTGAATCAGAGATCCGCTTATTTACCTGCGTCAAGTAAGAGAAACACAGACAGAATTTTTACTGACACAGAAAAGGCTGGTATATTATGTTTTTTTGATAAACATTTTGATTCGAAGCTTCAACGTAAGAAAACTCTATAGCAAGAAAAAAAAAACACAGGAAGTAACAATCCAGCCAAAGTAAATTCTACATAAAAGTTGTCCAATTGTCGTCTTGGACTGCTTTAACATTTTTTGGGAAATCAGACTAGGGGTCTATAGAGGTGACGGAAATATCAAACTCATTATTGAAACAAAAAGTTCTTCATAAAAACATTCCCAATGGGCATGTTTCAGGTCTTGAGGGGTAACAGAAAAGCTGAATGAAAATTAATTCTTTCTAGGGCCTCGATTGGTGAATCAATGTCATGTGCGAACAGAGAACTAATCGGAGCAACGATTGAAGGAAGTTTAGAAAAAAAAGTTTAAAAAAAACACGTCACCTTAAACACGAAATTATTACATCGCATTGTGTTCGAAAAATGACGTATCTACCACCGAGTTAAATTCGGATAATAGCAAATTTTTCACGCAGCATGCGACATTTTCTAAAGCCAACACAACAGAATCTAAAATATCAACAACAAAATACGTAGAAAAGTGATAATTCTCCCTTTAGGGGGAATGAGGGCAGCAGCCGAATTTCAAAATCGAAGTCCTCTCTCTATGTTAGTCCAAAGCAAAAAAGTATTTTCTAAGCCGAACTAAACGGGATGCATTGGATATGTATACAGATTGTTTTTTATATGATAACTGTTGCTGACTTAAACGACCTATAATACCACTATTTGATATTGGTTAAAATAATTTTAATTTATCAATACACAATTTTACAACCGAATGTTCGAACCTATTCAAAAAGTGCTATTATAAGGACGTTTAAGTCAGCTACATTTATCATATAAGAAAAATCAGAATAAATATTCAATATGGCCGGAGTAATTTGGCTTAGAAAATTATTGTTTCCCTTTGGATTATTATAGAGAGAAGTCTTCTGTCAGGGGACCTGGTTACATCTTCTATTTCCCCTTAAGTTAACATGTCAGAAGCATTACTTTTCCAAGTACGATGTGTCAAACCCTTAAATCTGCATTAGCAATTGACGTTTTACATGACAAAGTTCTTTGAGCACTTACCTTGAATTCTCTGCTTTCTTTGATACGAACTTGCACTCGGTATTGTTCACCAAGTCTTGGCTTTCCTAAGAGTGCAATTTTCTCGTCTTCGGATAAATCATCTCGGTCAGCATTGACATCCTCCCCTCGCTTTTCACGAAGATAATCTAAAATAGCAGTTGTAGAGCATAAATATGTTGTCAATAACTTATATCCAACTAAACAAGGCATTTAATTTCAAAATGGTTATTCACCGCTTATGCCTATAATAAATTGTAATTGTTAGCAATATAAATTAATGTTTTTAAAGTAATATACATGTAGTAATTTTTCTTATGATTATTTTAGGATATGGGTCATTCTTGAGAAAACGTACAAAAACATGTCCCCGCAAGATATCTTTTATATGAAGAAAAGTTATGCTTCCACTTGAATAAATTAAAATAAGGAATATTTTATCTACTTACTAGCGTTGAAACAATTCAAAAAATTATTTATCCTGTGTACAAATTTGTGTCCACAGACTATGACAAGTCATGTCCATGGGCAGTCTCACCGTCATGTCCGGGAACTGTTTTTAATAGTTTATACTCATTAAATACCAATTTTTCATAACTAAAGCTGATTTTTAGTTCAACTAACACTACTAGAACGTACAAAATATAAAATCCAATCATTAAAGTAAATATGAATACATAAATTCCGTGAAAATAAAATGTCCCACAGATTTTCGTCATGTCCGTGTGCAACTTATTCTTTAGCTTGCATAACTATCTAGAAATGATAATAGTACTCTGATTCAGTCTTATTAGTATTCAATAATACACTTTGAACGTTGTATCACGTCGATAGTTTGAATACCACAATAGATAAAAAGTAATTCGAACTTTAAAGTTAAAAATGGGCCATCGACAAGATCATAGCGTCATTTCTGTGGTCAAGATATGAGAAGGTAGGCTAATGATTTTCACCTATAATTTTGTATTTATAGAAGGAAATAAGGTATATATTGCCAGTTTGCAAGTTTCGTTCTCTAAAGCCTAAACCTTTAGCGCCTGGAAGCTCTTATTTATGATTTTGTCATGTCCGTGGGGACCATCATGTCCGTGTATTCGGTCCATGTATTCCTATATGAATAATTAATATTAATTGTATGATCTGGACTGATATTATTTTTCTAATGCAGTATGCAAAGGTAACTCAAATCCAAAGTTTCAAAAACTTTCATAAATATTTTTTTTTTCGAGATTTTTTTCCTCAAATTGCACGTTTTCTCAAGAATGACCCATATATTAAAAAAATAAAGTTTTGTTTTCGAAATTTAAATAAGTACAAAGATTCGTTTACTATTATTAAATGTGATATTGATTATTAAAGTAAGGAATTTTAATTTATTTAATTTAAATTCAAATTTAATTGCAATAAGACTAAAAATTGTAACAAAATGATCAATAATTTAAAAAAAATGCCGAATGCTTTTCTCAGATAAGTTTAAATTAATATTTTGGTATGTTATATGCTTTTCATAACTTATATTATCAACTTTTTCTTTCACATTTGTTGCAGTTTCGTTTATATTTGAAACATTTTATTATTTAAAATAAACATTGTTAAACGTTTCAAATTATAAATGTTAGTTTCTCCATATTTTAAGAGACCGAATAAAAGAAAGAAGATGAGATATGGATAGGTAGGCATTTCAATTTGTTCCACAACATTTAATAAGCTTAAAGAATGTTAATCGATTCAAAAGTTAACTCTTAAGAAATATTAGTTAATGCACTTAAAATTAAAGTTGAAATGTGTTTCCCGCATTCATTCTTTAAATACTTTGATATGCTCCAATGATGTTTGTAAATTGCATGTCAATTTAAATGATTAATTTACCGATTTAAATGCCAGTTAAGTTTTTCACCTATACAGAACTGTACGGATTATTTTTATTTTAGAGTTCATATGAAAACGAATATAAATTATAAGATTATACTCAAAAACAATAAAATGTATTTTTCTACATTGCTTTCTAATCTATAGGAAAACATGCATTAGAAATTTTCTATTCTAATTCTAATTTCTATTGTATAAATAAAGTCAACCTTTAAGTACAGACACATAAAATTGCTGTTCCGATTTTTTTATGTGTAAATTTTCTATTTTTAAGGAATTTGAAAATGAAGATTATCTTTTTATTCAAGTATCGTGTAGTTAATTTGATGTATAATTGATCCTATAAAATGATATGTTTGACTCTTAAAATCCGAAAGTAATTAAAACCTAATTTTATAATGGTTTTTAATATTAACTGAGCCTTTAGAGAATATTGTTTGAACTTTGTTGTTGTTTTGAATTAGGTAAACCTAAGTGCATCTTGTCAAAACTAGCCATTTGACTCATTAAACTCATTGTTTGCTAATAGAAACTAAAATAATGACTATTGTGAAGGGTTCATTAATTTTATTAAGAAGACGTTTTGTGCGTTTAATTATTATTATTGTTTAATAAGTGTAAAATATAAACAAAAATAATGTTAAGGTACAATACTTTCTTTTAACGAAATTACGCATTCACATTTTTGTAGAACTATAATTGGGGTCCTTTCTCAACCCTTTTAATATTTTTCTTCTGTCTAGACTAAAATTTCTTTTAACCAGACCACTTGATTAAAACTAGTTAAGATAGAAAATAAGATTTTGCATTGTAAATCAATCATAACAGGGACACGCGTTTTAAAGTTCTCAAAATAATGTTTGTAATTTATCATTCTTCATCATTCAAAAACATACTTATTATATGTTCATTTTATTTAAATTATCATCTCATACTAGTGCCTATTAAATTAATGCATATTTTTTTATAGTTAAATAATATTTTTGTGACATTCCTTACTTTGGGATTTTACTATTTGCATTAACGTTAATTAAATTGATGCAATTTGTTAGATTTCGTAATAAATAGTATACATCAGTTATGTTTTTAAACGTGATAATATAATATTAGCTAAAGATATAATTTAAATAAACACAATATTAACTATGTATTTTTCGCGCGTTTCTGATTTCAAAGTCGTTAAAGAAATTTCCACTTTTAATATGACGGCGAAATTCTCATTGAACCAAATCCATAAATGTATTAAATGATGCCACTCAAACAATATAAAGCTATTCATAGACAAATTAAAACATATATATCGTAAAAATGCAAATAAATTTTCCTAAAAATTTTCATGTTTACAAATAATTATGTACTGTTTTTTTTTGCGCTATAGTCTATGTTTTGCTGCAAGAGGCCTAATTTGATTAAGACTTATTGTTTAAATCTGATTTTGGAAAGGGCACATACAACCATTATAAATGTGGGATTCAAGCTCATAGATATTAATACTAAATTACAACGATTAAAACAATCGGACCCCGTTAGGCTATTATAATTATGTAACAGAAATCTTTCGGCTTGACGAAACATTCGTTCCATAGTAGTGAACGAAGTGGAATAGGTTTGTGTAACAATAGTTCTGATGTTAGTAAACCATTAAAAGAGAATAATTTTATTAAAGGAGAATGATATTTGTTGACCATCTACTTAAATCGAATTAATAATTATTGATTATCAATCAAAATAGAGTTGACATTGGTTGATCATCAATAAAATTGATATCTGTTGAAATGTAGACTTTAATTTGAACTGAAAGTTTACTTTCAACGTGCATAATTTCAGAGGAGAGTTAAAACTAATTAGATATTTTTAATAATTATAATCTATTGCTTTCTTTTATTAAAGTAAATTGTTCACAGTTTTCAAACACTAACAACTTATAATATCTTATTAGATTTGTGTTCAATTTTTGATACAACCATATATTTTTAGAACATACAATTAGTTTGCTCGTAAGCAGGAAAACATGTTGCAAAGAAGCGCATTGATAAAAATAATGCATAAAAAATTATATATTTCGAATACGACAAGATGCACTAAAAATATTTAATTTGCTCTAATTAGTTTAAAAGGAAATTGATTATAGGTGAGGTGGTGGTGTCAAAGAGTTTGTTAATTATAAAATTAAAAAAACCAAGTCTCTTTATAATATTATAAGAAAATTTTATTCATGTGATGTGACTTTTAAAGTGGTGACAGTTGAAGATAATAGAAAATACTGATGCCAATATGGTTTTAATAAATTAAAATATTATATAAACTATAAGGACTATTATTATTTACTTGGCTTAAGAAAAATGCAATTTAAAATAGGGATTTAAAACAACAGTACTTCAACTATAGCACTTCTTCAAAAATTTGATTTACAGTTAAGGCATGAAATAGTTTTGTACTGCATAATTTTGGTTTCGTTTTCACCTAAAATATGCAGATATAAGTCATCTAATTACTTGTAAAGCAAAACTATATAGAATTAGTTCATATTCAGGAGGACACAACTTTGACTCATTTTTTATCTGTCAGACGGATCATAAATATACATTAAAAAAGCGTAAACACACATAAACAATGAATACATATTTTTGTTATCCAATAAAAGTCTATATGATTTTGTTTCCCATGCACCCACCCACAAAATAATTTCATATATATCAAATAGTGAATATAACTTTTCAAGTGTTTTCATAATCCTGGGCAAAAAAAAGCAAAATTTGAAAAAAAACCCGCCCAAGAAACATAAATGTTTAGAAAGTTAATCGAAGTTTTAAGAATCAGCAAATATTTATCATTATTTAATTGAAGAATTTGATTTTTTTAAAGGTTTCAATTTTTATCACGGCAAAATGACAATGATTATAAACTTCATAATGAAATCTAGACACATTGCTTTACATCGCACCATTCAAAGAAAACGGGATAATCAACAAAATGCAATTTTTAACTTAGATTCATCTGAAGTTTTCATTCATTTCATTATTCAAAAAGTTTATCGTAAACCAAATATATTATCAATAGATTTAAAATTTGAATGAATCAATAGATATATTTATTACATATTTTATAGGTTTTTTTTAATTCGAAAACTCACGATTGTTACTTCTTTACTTTTCCGTATACTGTGTGAAAGAAGACTGTTTGAATGGGAATAGTTTTTTTTTTGTGCTACACTAGGGATAATAACACCGGAACCTACTAACTATCGACAATTCCGAGTGGATATGAGCATCCATGCCATAAGTGTGATTCGAAGCCACTGGCTTTAGAGCGGCAGTGGTCAAGTGACGAGGTCGACACCTGAGCTGGCATTCAACTGGACAACTAGTGACATCATGCGCTAACGCCGTCAGGACTTTAGACTTCACAGGTTTAAGGAGCACGTCTGTCCCAGTGTACTCGAGGAACCCCGTAATCAAGTCCGTTTTATTTTTTTTTCCAATAAGTCGATGGAATGTAGCAGGATTTTGAGCTTGGGAACTTCTGTATGAGGTGCCGATGTTTTGACTACTAGGCTATGGAGTCTCTGCGTCCTTCTTTAAGTTGGTTCACATTTTGATGGATGATGGTTCACAAATTATATGGGTGATTGAAGAAAAGTTTAGAAGATAAAATCAGAAAAGGAATGGACTAAGTGCAGACTGTTCTTATGCAATGTACTACAACATTGCATATGTTACGGCGAAAGTAATAAATTCGGTGTGAAATTCATAAAAACTTTTTTGTAATTTGTATGTTATTTTTATTGTAAAATAAAATAACCCAGTAGAGTATACTCCAGAAAATAAATGAATATGGTAAAAATAACAGTTTATTGTACCACAACATTAATTTAACCAACTGAATGACTATGAATTTAAGCAAACTGTGTAACTTCCACTTTTGTGAAGCTTGTGGAGAAAACTTGCCCCAATGGCAAACTGCCCATGGTTTGCCCTATGGCTTTGACATAAATAACTTATTTCCGGACTTTTTATTGCATTAAATAAAAAATAATTAGCATTCCAATGCTATATATTAAGTAAAAATAGATAAGCAAAAAAGAAAAATAAGATGCTTTGTAAAGAGTTTTCAAAATATCGAAACTGTGTTGTGTTATAACAAAATAAATAAAAACATTTAACTAAATTTTTTTTTCACTAACTGTCATTTTTTAACTGTCTTTAAATTCACTCAAAAAGAAGTCACGTAGCATTTTAAATTGCCTTTCAATTTATTATTATTATTTCGAGTAAAATAACGTGTATCATGTATTGCAAACATTAGACACTTGCCTTTGACAGAACTTTATATAAAGATATTTCATCAAAGTAAGAAATAGTTCAAGAAGAAGTAAGTTTAAACGGTGAGGGTTACACCAAACGTCAAAGTTTTAAAATTTATACTTGATAAGATTCTGCATTAATGATTAGTTTGAGTAGATATTTCTTCTACAATATTTTGAATTTCAACACATCGGCTTTATGTGTAATTAACTATTTATTATTAAAGACGTGAAAGAAAATTTTTAAGAGCATTCATTTTATTTATAAAAACTTGAATTTAATTGATGGATTGCTTAAGTACATCATATATTGATCATATTTCAATATATATTATGGCAAATTACGACCTAAAATAATTGTAACGTAAAAAAAAAACAAGTGGAAAAACGCATAATTCTGAAGTCCCAAAAGTTTAAAGTATTTTGAAAGATATTTAATTGGAGAGACCCAGGGTAACAACTGATAGTAACCGAATTTATGGAGTAACATTGCACAAATAAGGAATCTATTCCTTACAATTTGTGGCAGCAAAGGCTGACTCTTGTTTCACGTAGTGACTTTACATCGCAAAGTAAGTGTAACACACTTGCGTAACTTTAATCCATAAATTTGGTGCAAGTTATTCGATGAATTCGAAGGGAGCTAGGGTTCCATCAGAGAAACGTTGAGTAGTATGGTTTTTAAGTGCACTTAAAGAATATATTTTTAATAGTGGAATATTTTGTTGCACAAAAATGTATAGAAAATACTTTGTTAAAATATAAAAATGTGGTTTGTATTTAGTTTCGAGATTAACCACGATACAGTTACATTTAATTACTATTTTATGTATGTATTACTTAAATAAAAGTAAAAAATATAGCAAAAATACAACAAATGGAAAAAATGAAGTATGAAATAGAATAATTGCAAAAAAATTGAAATGATAAAATAGAAAAATTGCTAAAAAAGGAAACAAAAAATAAAACAATTGCAAAAAAAAGAAGCAAAAAATAGAAAAAATATAGATATAAATAATAAAATATAAAAAAGCAGTGATGTTATTTGATTAAGTAATTGTGTTTAAGTATGATTTTGTGTATAAATTAGAAATGTCTTACTTCCATTAGAATATTACTAATAATATCTTACTCTCTCGTCTTTGTTTCTTAGGTCTCCATGAGAATCCAACTGCGATGAAAAATAAGTCGGAGATTAATACAAATTCAAAAGAAGTTTATGATTCTGGGCAATTACATTGGGACCTTTCCTTTTCAATTGTCCTTGTAATGTGCATGGCAATGTCAGTGGTAGTTTTAGTTTTGTTGAGTTTGCAATTTCTTTCGTTTTGTAAGTGTATATTTTAAAGTGGTAGATAAGCTGTTAATAAATTAATGACACTCTACGAATAAGTTGGGCTAAAACTCAAACGCATCGTAAATTCGTTAAATTGTAGAACTAGCACACACTGTTTCACATATTTGCAAATTGAAATGCTGATAGTTTGTTTCGTTGATGAACAATGTGATGAGATGAAGTATTAAAAAAGATTTAATTTGGTTAGAATTCATTCGGATGAATTTTTAATTATTTTGTTAATTTTCAAGATTTTACTTAGATTCATAGAGTGGCTGCTAAGAAAAAAAACCCTTGAAAGTAATTTTCTATTGACATGGGTTTATATGAATTTATTTTAAGGAGATTACCACTCTAATCATTTAAGTAAAACCCCTGGTTAAGATGTTAGTTTAGTTTATTCCCGCATATTAAATAGTAATTACATTTGTTTATATTCGGCTTTTTTTTAACGTTGCTTAATTTGAATTAATTCCATTCATTTCGGACTTTGTTTTTGCGTATTATTTAAAACTTGAATTGTCTTGCATCTTCTCTGTATCTGACTTTTCACTATATCTACGACTACTGCTCTAGTGTTAGTAGCAAATGAAGCTCATGCGCATGCAATCAGGGCAGAATTGATAAAGGAAGGTAATAGGATAAAATTGAAATAGGTAAAGAACACTACAACTCTCAACTAAGTATATGCATTTTGCTATTATGAGCTACTTAAGTATAGAGGCTCAGAAAGTCACGTGTGACACCAGAATTTAGCTCCGATTACCTTCAGATTCGGCCTCTATAACTTCTTCCAGGATGGCATGGAAATAAAGAGAGAGATTAGGTAAGAAATGGCTTTCATCACAAACATACAGAGTGTAAAGCGAGAGGAACCGTAATATCGGCTGTGATAGATCGGATATTTTTAAGGTATCATGCTATAAAAACAGCCAAGATTACGGTTTTAATCAATCTCATGTCTAAGCCCCCGCAAAAAATAGCTACAACTTTAAGGGGAGATAGAACGCATCTAACTGAAAAAAAATATTCTAAGCATAATTTCAAAAATAAATTCCTTAAATGATATAACAAGTATCTAAAGCAGGCAGGGTAAAAAAAAATTAAATTTAACAACAAATAAATTTCTATAAATATTTGTAAATTATTTTTCAAGTTCATTTAGTTGATCTTAAACTTTGGTTTAGGGTTTATGTAAGCTTTATTGAACTGCTAATAGAAATATTTGCTCAAAAAGTCTGCTTTTAGGGTAGATGATTAATTTATTTAGTTAAATAAAAAAACAATTGAGATTTTATTTCTTTTATTGATTATTTCATATTTTAAAATTGTAAGTCATGTAATGGAGTAGTTGTCTGATTTTTTGAAAGGAACTAATTGAATTTTCATCTAATTTACCACCTTAAAATTTCTTGCTTGATATCTAATGAGGAATTGATTTGAGAATATAATTGTTTTGTCAAGCAGAACTAAACGTTGAAATATTATTGGAATTTATTCTCTATTATATTAAGAAATATTTATATCATCAATGCAAGTTTAAAAAGCCTAGTCTGAATTTTTTCGAGTTGCTATCATATGATTTACAATGCTTATAGCACTAAGATATTAAAATCTATGATTCGGGAAGAATTTATAAAAAAACGAAGAGTATTTAAATAAAAAATATTTTTATTAATTATTTTTAATTGAAAAATATTTTCAATATTTCAATTTTAAAACAAAAAAACACTCATTATTATATTTATCCTATTGCAATAGAGCAAAAAAAAACAAGTCATAACTTCAACAAGTGATTCCACTAACAGCAAAAAGTATAATATTAATAAGTAATAAAAAAGTTGCACTTATTTTCAGTTTGAATTCATTGTTTAGATGTGTTCTACTATCCCTTAAAGCTGTGATTATCACTTTTTTTACACCCTGTAATTGAACTGGGAAGGAAATGGAAATAAATCAAGAAAATCAGGTAGTTAAGAAATGATATTGACTCAGTGAAATTATAATAAAATGTTACCTTCTTCCAGTTTGGGTTCACCCAGTTCGACATAGAAAACGGTGTCTACTTCGTAACTTTCATTATCTGTAATATGCAGAGGAATATCTTTCCTAAAAAGTACAACATTAATGAAAATAAGGAAGATACAAACACATTAATTTACCTGATAGATATTTGTCCATGATCTTGCAAAAGATTAACTCATAGTACACCAGAATCAGCTTTTGACTGATGACTATTTTGTAGAAGAAATTTGTGTATTGATGTATTGAACATTGTGTAATGATTTCAATACAGTTAATGTTTTTTTTTTTTAAATGGGCTTAGTGTATTTAATAAGATTTTTTATGAAACTGATAAGTGATTTGACTAATTAGGCAAATGCAAGTTGGTTTTAATGATTAAATGAATGACCAAAAAATGGCGATGGTTGAATTTTGTGCACTCGTATTTTTATTTTAAACTTTTTTTTAACTTCAGAAATAATCAAAAATATTTTACCAGTGAATTTACTAATGGCTAAAATAGTTGTTATATCAAATATTTTAAATCCTCTTTTTTTTAAAAATAATAAACGAATATTTAAAGATTTTTTTAAATTTAAATATGTATTTTGGAAGCATTTTTGTTAATTTATTTTTATTAAAAACTCGTAAGTAAATACGAAACAAAATCAGATTTTTCTTAAATTTTCAAAACTATCATGCTCACTATTAAAAACATAGTGTCCAGGTGTGAACAGTGTGAATGAGTTACAGCTCTATGATTCGGTATGATATTAAATTACAAGCGTAGTTAGCAATTAATTATTTTAACGCATTTTATTCAGATTCCAATTCTAAAATATAAAAAAAATATTCAGTTTATAAATAAAATCTTAATTGCAAAACCTATTTAAATTAATTTTAGCTTAGGTTATGATTTTAATTAAAAGATGGCACTACCAAACTCATTTTCACGTAAAAAGTTTTATTAAGTTCATCTTTGTTATAATAGATGGCACCACTCATGAAAAGCTCTTGTAACCGACCAGAAATTATTTTACGTACGACAACAAGATTTTGTCAAATGTTTAGTAATAAAATTTTTTTTTTTCTTACTCCATTGACAACTTTTCAGTTACATTACAGCTAAGAAGTTTTGTAAACCATACAAACCTTACACATAACTAAATTAATTTAAAACTTGTAGTCCGTCAATGTAGCTTATGAGTAAAAAAATATTTTTATCTACTATAACTTCAGTTTATATGTTGCAAATATATTTATTCTATAAGGTTATAAGTTATTATTAAAAGTTTTTGAAACGGCGTACAAAAAAGCACAACAAATATTTATGCAACGGGTTAGATTGAAAAAAATATCCCGATGCGCCCTTTTGGAAATCTTCTAAAAATGCTTATTATAATAAAGAAAAAATATCTGCTGCGCAATATTTCGATTTAAAAATCTTAGGACTTGAAGACTCCTCGGGGATCTTCGGTGAGCAGTCGTTGAACCTCTGGGAAATTTGACGAAGATTATTTCGTAAGAATTCACGCAATACTGTATTATTACTCTCTTATTGATGCTACGTGCGTGTCGGATTAAATGTACAATAAATTACCACTGCAATAAATTATACATTAGATAGGTAATACTAGAGAGGGATTGCATGTTGTGTGATGTATTTTGTGAGTATTATGGCGGAGGTGTGGCATGCGTTGAATATATATGGGGAGTCAATACAGTATATCTTCCCAATTAACATCGCATATAACACAGTACATCTTTAAGACGTCGTAAAGTTGACATTGTCGTAAAAGTTAAATCTAAGTTATGTCTTTTTAGACGAAGTAAATTGTGGATTTTAGTTGGTGGTTAAAATTATGGTTTTTAAATGAAAGAAGGTAAGGACAACATAAGTAGGTTTTACAAACGACGTTTTTGATACGAAATTTGTAATACATTGATTGAAAACTAAACGACGTTACTAAATGAAATAATCAAGATGTTTTGGTTTAGACATAAGACGGTTTTGTCACGATAAAGTAAAGAATAAAAAATATTCATTTCAGAAGAAAGTATTTTCACTCCGTTTCTTAGCCAACGTTATAAAACAATAAAAATGCTTGGTAAATGAGTTTTTTTCACCTTTATACAGTTTATTTTCAGTGGAACACTATGCTGTTTTTTTCAATCAAGTAAAACTACTAAGAAGAGCAAACACGTATTTTCTTAACCCTTATAAAATTGAGTTTGCATTATAAAAGTAACGTCCCTTCAAGAATCTTAAAAATCCTACTTAAGAAACGTGATACCGTAAGGTCTTGTTTCGTTTCACTGTATAACAGGCCATTAAGGAAATAATGGTATTTTTCAATCAATCACTAGTGATTCAATCGATCACTTACACACGTCGAAAACGTGCTGCCAGCAGCTAAAGATAATTGATCGAATACTCAGCGATTTCTCATGGAAAACACAGTATTGGTCTCTTTAAGTGCAAGTGGCTATTCTTGTTTTATCGACTCACTCTATTTTTCATTGTGAAGTAAAACTACAAGCACACATTCAAACACAGGGTGGTTATAAAATAACGCTCGCTATTCGGAGTGGTCTGTAGCTTTAATGAATAATCCAAGTGCAAAAAACTTTGAAACATTTACTAATCGAAAAGGGGGAAAGAGAATGGAATCATGAAAAACAAACTCGTCTCTTGACCAGGGTTCTAAATTACGAGTCGTAATTGGATGTGTTGGCCGTAATTTGCCATAATTGGCTACGCCTCGTAATTAGAAATTTGGTCAAGAGACGAGTTTATTTATTCCATTCTTTTTCGAAAGAAAAAGAATTCTTTTCGATAAAAGAAACTCGTCAAAATCGATACTTGACCAGGGTTCTAAATTACGAGGCGTAATTAGTTGTGTTGGCCGTAATTGGCCATAATTGACGACGCCTCGTAATTTAGATTCTGGTCAAGAGACGAGTTTGTTTTTTTATGATTATTCGTTTTTATGATTATATTTTAGGATTCTGTCTTTTTATTATTCCATTCTTTATCCCCTTCTTGATTAGTAAGTGTCTCTATTGATGCATTCGGATCATTCATTCAAGCTACAGACCACTCCGAATAGCGAGCGTTATTTTATAACCACCCTGCACAATTGTTAAGAAATAGAATATATACAGATTTAATATTGATTTAGAGGGCTCGGAGGAATACGTGTTTTATCCACGAGATCTAACGAGTCAATATCAACAAAGAGGTATGTTTAATTAGTAAGAAGGATTTTCTTAATTAGGGCGAGAGTATAATTACTAAAGTATAATTAACAAAATATTAAACCATTTTTCATAAACATAAAGAGATTTTTTTTTCTGTTTGGATAAAGAAGATTTTCAAGAAATATTATTTACTATGAATAATAAAGATGCGTTGTCTTTATACATTTTTTATTTACTATAAATATTATGTATAAATAAATTAGATTTTTTTATTTGTTTTTTCATTAATGCATAATAACTAAAATTTTTGAAGAGACGTCAAGGCTTGAAGATGCTAAACTTTATTGACAAAATCAAACATTCTT
This sequence comes from Hylyphantes graminicola, assembly GCA_023701765.1. NCBI lineage: Eukaryota > Metazoa > Arthropoda > Arachnida > Araneae > Linyphiidae > Hylyphantes > Hylyphantes graminicola. Next base: position 28,137,527 of record CM043123.1, read on the forward strand.
AAAAAAATAACATTTACGTTACAAATAATATAAAAAAATATTTCCGTTAATAATATTAAGTTTTGTGTTTTAATGAAAAACCAATAATGCTGGAATTAAGAAAGATACAATCTTAAAATCTGAAATTTAGTAAAGAATTATAACCATATGTAAAAAATATAAATAATATATTATTCTATAACTGTTTAAAATTTACAATGTTGTTTTATGCTTTGTTTCAACAACTTTGCTGAAAGTATTTCTTCATGTTTTATGTTCAATCGGAACCATTTGTGAATTTTATTTAAAAATACAATTTTCTGGACAAAACAAGGTTAAAAAAATACAAACAACAAAACTGTTCTTATCAAAAACAAATTATTTTTTCTCCTCAATGAAAATTCTATGTGAAAATAATGGACCTCAAAAATAGTGTAGCTACTTTGCATTATTTTTTTTTTTTTCAAATCAAAATTTAGTTCCATAGGATTCACATATTTCCATATAGTTTTTTTTAATACATTAAGCTTTCCCCTTGAAAATTTAGGAGGGCATTCTTCAACTGTTCGCTTCCCACCCAATTTTTCTTTAAAAAATAAAATAGGAAGTCAAAATTGATTTACGAAAGAAAGTATTTTTGAGATATAGATAATAAAAGTGTTTCTGTTTAGATTATAGCGTGACTTTTTAAGTAAAATAAAAATAATGTTAGCCAAGAATTTTCATTCGACTTTTTATCGAATTTCTTTAATGTTAGAAATTGATTTATACATAATAGCTTTTTATAAGTTTTCTGAATTTGATTAAAGTGATGTCCATTTTATTCCTTAAGCATCTTAAGTGACTTGCAGAAGCCAATATTCATTTAAATAAATTATTCAAATATGCATTTCAAATCTTTTTTATGCTATGGAAGCCATTGAGGTTCATGAAATAAGTGGCTTTATGTAAATAATAAATATATAGTGAAACAACATTTGGAAATTACTATTAGTGTGGCATTTATGTTAAGGTATACTTTCTCCATATTAATATTTTACATTTTTTCAAGATAATTTTACGATAGAAAAATGTTTTGTACAGTCTGTAGTAAAAAGGGAATAAGCGATACATTTTTGTGATGCTTCAAAACATTTTGTGCATTAGTATTGAATTATTTAATAAGTTGATCACATTTAGTTAAAAACTTCGACAACACAACCAATCTTTTGTTGACTATGAGGGATAAAACAAGTATTATATTTATCAAAAAATGAGTTCAAGGCATGCATGTGAAGGATTATCAAGTCTTTTTACGGCTAGAATAATGGAGGAGATTTTAAACTCCATAGACAACTCAAATTGGCCGAAGATGATGACTTTTTAAATTAACTTCTTAAAGAGCCTTCTGTTGAATACGAGGGATAAATCAAAGGTTAGTTAACTTACATGAAAAATGGGTTATGCTCCAAAGAATGTCTGTGAAGAATTATCAAGTCTTATTACGTCTAGAGAAATTGAGGAGATTTTGAAGTCAACATATTACTTAAATTGGCCAAACATGAAGGCTTTTAAATAGACTTTGTACCACAAAAGATGCTAACGCAATTGGTACAACTTGTGATAAACTATATTTTGGTGGTAAATAAAAAATTAATTCAAGCAACGAGAGAGACAAAAAAACTTATTAATTAGCTATTGAAAAATTAAAAAAATTCTCTGAAATTAGAATATAAATAAAGGCTTCACGTTTAATTGGAAATGAGCAGTTAGATTTAAATTCTACTTTTTACTCTAACTTATCCTGTTTTTTGAAAAAAATGTTATATGATAAATTTATTAAATGCAAAAACTTGAGGTAAGCGCCCTTGGCCTATACAGCTGGTAGCTATTCAATTTCAAAGTATAGATAGAATTACTATTCCATTATAAACTAGACATTCCCCGTCGGTTCATTTGCATAGTAAACGTGATTAATTGAAATAGGTCTAGTGCTGATAGAGCGGATCATTAAGTTGAGGAAAATGCATAGTAGGTGTGATTGAACTGTTTTATAGAAAGGTGAATTGAGAATTTCCTATGTATTTGTTTCGTTAAAATAAAGAGTTGTTCGAGGAACTAAGAAAATTAAAAAAAAAAAAAATAGAGTATTTAATATTTGCAAGAACTAATTGTAGACTTTTTCATATACCAGTCATTATAAAACTAACTGCAGATTTAAGGAGAAATTTTGTTTTAGGTTCAACAATTTGGATTATATGAAGATAAATTGTTTGTTAAAAGAAAATATCTTCAATCTTTGAAAACTTATATGTTTTGGTTGTTTTTAATTTAGTTCTTTTAATTATAGAACATTATGTATAGGTATACATAACGTATATAGGCTGTGTATACATATAATTATGTTTTTTATATTTAATGCTTTTAACTACAATAAGGTATGTTATTGAGATACAAATAGGCAGTCGACAAATTGAATGCGTATTCAACGTAATCATTTAAATTTTATGTAAATCACAATATCTTAATCTTACAAAATGTTTTTTTTAATTATCTGAAATTATTTACAGGGCAACGCTATTTGCTTATTGGTTTTAAGGCTAGTATAATGTAATCGATTTTTTAAATTATTATTTTTAATCTGGATTGGATAACAATTCTTTAGTTTTTTTTTATCCTATAAGAATAATATAAGTGTGAAAAAAATTCATTACACACGCTAAAACATTACATACAGTTGCATACTTGCATTTTTGATATCGTATTGATACAATGATACAATAAACATTTGCGTTTCAAGAATTGTAAACATAAATAGATGTTCTTGCATAAAATATATTTATCGGTAAATCCTCAATTTCAGATACATAACTATTTTATTTTTAGGATTGCGAGAATAAAAGTTTGGATGTAGCTTGAAATACGTAAATAAAAAAGGCTAGTCTTTGCGAACAAAACGAAAAAAACTTCCGAAATATTTTAAATCAATAATATTGGATATTGTTTAAAAGCTGCTGTAGAATACTGTCTGTATATAATACTGTTTTATATATTTATAACACGAACTTATAAAATTTTAGTAAAGTATGATATATTCTATAGATTTATGTTATGGTAATCGTATAACTACAAAACTGTTGTAATGGCACTAAGATATATCTGGATAAAATCCAAGAGTTGGCTGCTATGACCCAGTTGGTAAAGTCGTGACCAGAAGTTTATATCAGTTTGTATTTTAGAAGGATTTTCTCTTTTATGACAAAACAGTAGCTGTTGCCAATACGCTGCGATACTTTTACAAAAATGCAACAACAGTTTTTTTTTTATCAAACATTCATTTAAGAAATATAGTATATAAAAGCAGCACACATCTGATGATAAAAAAATTATGATTGCGGGTAATTATTATTAAAGAGAATGGTTCCAATCGTATTTTACGTATGGTTTAGATAAAACAAATCAAAATAAAAACCGATTTTCATATCCAAGTACAGTTTTAAATTAGTGAGTTTTAAGTTAAAACTGATCTGCTTCTAAAAAATGAATTGTCAAAAAATTGTTAAAGTGTTACTTTGTAAACATAGTGAATGGTAGAAAAAAAGTGCTGGTAAAGTGTTAAGTAACGTAAGATCAATTTTTTACAGTTTAATTACACATGAGTGTTTGTTTTATTTTTAAATTTAGGAAACAATATCGACAATTTCAAACAAGTCAATTAAAAAATGCATTCAAATTAATAGTTTTTCGAGACATAGATATAGGTTTATTAGTGTAATTTTAACTAACATAAGTTAATACACCTACAATAAAGTAGGGGTAAGAATCCTAGGGGTTGATATTTACCTTTTTTTGAAATTTAAAGTTGAAAAATAGGTTTGAAGTTCAAGGGCTAATTTATGAGCACCTATTGAGAAAACCTAAGCACATAACATTCTTATTTCAAATATAATATTACATTACTGAAGTCCTTAGTAGAATAATTGATTTATATCCGTCAAATAAAAGCTTTTTGAATTTCTATTATGAATAATGAGAGAGTCCAAAACCATACATTGACGAAAATATTGTTGAATTCAGTGTTCTTGAATATACCGGTGAATGCAGTATTCTTGAAAATGTTGTTGATATGGCACTTTATAAATCTATTCTTTTCAACTGGTGAGTATCCTACCAAGGAATGATATATGAGGACCACAAAATCAATGGGATGCACGCGAACGAATCATAAGGGAGAAAATCGTGACAAAGGTAACGGATAAGGGAGCGGGATGATACATCTTCTGTTCGTTTATAAAGCACAACTCTTCTTTCTTCGCAGTTTGTAGGCTATTCGTTTTCCTGACCATCTTTTGTTTGTCATTTTTAAAAGAATGTGAAGTATCAGACTTGGTTTTTTAAAATGTGCACTTGTTTACTGATTTTGGAAGAAACGGATTGATAAAAGGTTCTGATGGATGTTTAGGAAGTTAGTTGTACACTGCAAAATACCTATTGGTTTTGCAGTAACAAGCTATCAACTGCGACCCAAGTTTTTACAATTTAAAGCAGTAACTGTATACAGGAAAACTGTAATTTTACAGGGGGAAACTATTAATTTAGTAGGAAAAGACTATCAATATTTTCCCCCCGGATAATTAAACAGTGGTTCCCTGTTACAGGTTAAAAATATAGTTCTGTAAAAATTAGTTTTTAACAGTGTAATGATGTATAAATATCACGCCTTGTCTAAATTTACAAATACGGTTACATATTTAACAAATATTTCACATCAGATACATTTTTTGGGATTATTACAAAACACATAGTTTTTTGGCCACCACTCCCCCCCACTCACAAACAAAATCTCACTTAATCGGTGTAGCATATTTGTTTAAATATTTTAAATATCATCCTAAACAATATGAAAATACTATGTCGCTATTACATTTCATGAGATAAGAATATTTATTAAGATTTTGGAAAATGCAGCATAACAAACTATTTCCTGCTTCCCCCATAAAATAATTTCCTGTTTTTAAATGACATGGCTATGAACTAATACTTTTTTAAAATTAATTTATACTTGCTTATAATATTTGAAACACACTAACCTCTTTTTCATTGGCACCAGTTCAATCATGGCAAAAATCTTGCCCATAGAACTTCTATTTACATTAATACTTATAAAAATATGTTGCGTTTTACTAAATGATAATTTCGTAAACTCTTTATAACGCTTGAAAATACTTGCAACAGTAGAATTACAGATATTAAATCAAGTTATGCTGAGCTAGGATATTAAAATTCTGAATATCTTTGCGATTTTACTTGGCATTGGGAAAAGAATTTGGATCCTTGCCATACTTGGCACGAAATCATGTATTTTTTTTAGTTGAGAACAATTGGGTGGCTAGATAGAAAAGTAACAAAAACCTTTAACTTTTGAAAGTTTGTAAGTTGAAAGGTTTGTAATCGAGTCACTGTCGATTTATTCTTGAGTTATATGAGAGGAAGTATTATATTAAACATTACTTATGTAAATTTTGTTCAATTCAATATATGATTGTGTTTCCGTAAAATATTTGTTTATATGGCCAAAGAGTTAAATTTTTTGTTGAATAATTTGTCACTACTGAACTTGTTCTTTTGTGATCAACTTGACCATTACATTACAGTGCTTTTTTATTTTTTACGAACCAATTATTCATATTCTTGGACATATCTAATTTAGTAAATGTGCTATTTTTGGAGACTTTGTTGCATACATTATTCTTTTATTGCTTTCTATTACCCGATATAAGAGAAATTTTATATTCAAAGATAAGCAATTTTGGTCATAGTTACAGAATTTATGACTTCGGTAATTAACTTGTCAAATAATAACTTTCTACCTATCACACGTCTTTTCATTTCTTACATGAATCCCTGGTATAACCCAGGTATATATTATTATATTTATTAAACATCATATAAACGTCACTTACACTATTAAAAACCTAATTTTCTTCACGCAGTTTAAGTGACTATAAAATATGAACCTATAACTTTATATAAAGTGATAAACTATGCACTTTTTAAACCTGTTCATTTGAAAAATATATTTTTAGGTCCGTTGGTTATTTGTTAGGTGAATAAATTAGCCAAGTAGCAGATTTATTAAGCATAGTTATATGCAATTCAAGCACTTAATTTATCTTAAGTATTTAAAATCTATAAATCGACTTTAAATTATGAATCAAGCAGTTTATCTAAAGAGTAATTACTGCATTTTATTTTAACTACTTCAAATATATGCCACATAAATTAAATATGTTTGGAAGCAAAAATCCGTGATTTCTACTAATGAACTGAATAACGAGAAAATTAAAAAAAATGAAGACACTTTAATCGATTTATTGACGATAAAATTAAAAAAAATGAAGACAGTTCAATCTATTTATTGATGTTCCTTTCCTAAACGTTAAAAATCAGCGACAAGTCTAAGATAGCCATCTAATTTATCGATAATCTTTTTTCGATTTTTTTTAATTATCATTTTTTTATGTATTTGCTTTCAAGTAAAAGGAGCAAAATATGAATATGTATAGCATATTAATAGCATAAATTTGAATTCACGTTTGAGTATTAATATGGATAATCAATCATACTTAAAAGTTAAAAAAAAATCTTGGTTATTTTGACGATAAAAATTACGTAAAAAATTAGATAACTTTTGTATTTATCATTTTTTTTATAACATTACACCATAATTCTAATTAAATTGTAAAACAAGGATCGAATCGTATTGCAGTAATTATTTAAGATTTCTATTTATTCAAAAGTAATTTTTTTTTTAAATTTTGAATAAAATATGTTAGGAGTAGATGAATTAAAAAAGTAAAATTTTTTAAGTTTGTCTATTTATGTTTGAGATTGTAGTGAAAATCACAACTTTCTATTATTTAACTAAAATATTAGTAACATATTTCACTAAATAAAGAATTAAAGAGAGTTTTTGCAATCTTTCTATTTAAAAGATTAAAAAAATTTATTAGTCACTTATATAAAATAGGTTTCCATAAAAACTGTATGATACTGAACCAATATCCTACTAAATAAATATCTAATCGAAAGTCATGTTTTTTTGCTAGATCATATTTCCCTTAACGCCTTAAAATGTCCCTGTTTTATCACCCAATTTGGTTTAGAAAATAGGAGTTTTATCACCCAGTGCTTTAGAACCCAGTGCCCATTGCCGCAAATTTGGCGAGAAAATAACCTTGCTTGAAAAAACAAAAATGCTTACTTTATAAATGAAAACTAAATTTCTAAATTTCGTGTCGCATTGATGTGGTCCTGAAACCGGATCTTTACTATCAGGGCGCGGCATGACTACTTGATTACAAACGCGTGACATATCACGAAATTGGAAGATTTCTTCTCTAGTTTGCCGTATAATTTTTTTTATCACCATACATATTCTAAATACTACTTCCGGACAATATGTCGGGAATAAAACTGAAATGCGTTGTTATGCAATAAGGTTTTTATTGAATACCATAAAAATATCACTCAGCCAAGTCCTTTTTTGTTTTTCAAGGTAATATAGAGCCTTAAGAAGTGTTTAGTACTAATGTTGGTCTTGAATATTTAAGAGGATAAAAGTTTTTTTTACGTGTTAGTGTCACGAAGAGTCAGAATGATCATTTGCATAAATATATAGGGTTATTGTAATTTCTTTTATGATAAAGAGTAGGTGATAAGAGTTTTTTTTCATTTGTAAGTTTTAAAGTACATGATAATGTAATTAACCAGAAAAATATTAAAGTTACACTTAAATAATCAACAGAAAAATATTGAAGTTACACTTAAATAATCAACAGAAAAATATTGAAGTTACATTTAAATATTAAAAAAATCCTTACTTCCTTTCTGAGTTTGCCGTGTGTATCTAGCTATAACGATTGCTTAAATTTCCAACTCAGAAAGTCTTTGGTCAACTGTACGCTAAAAACTAAATATTATATATTGGGAATCAAATGTGGCCGTTTTTAGATAAATTATTCTAAAAATTGCAGAGGGAGATTAAAGTGCAACGTTTACTAAAAAAACAACAACACAGAAAACTTTTAACTTTACTTTAAATAGAAAACAGTTATTTATACAATTATATCTTTATTCTGACAATATAAACATAGCTTAGATATCACACTTTCATTGCATTACTTAAATTAATTTCAACACTCCATCTTTATTAGCAGCGATCTTTTTAAGCTAACTACAATTTCACCAGTTGTCCTATTTGTTTCCCTAATGTACGGTAGAAAAGTAGTGTTGTTGATCTGTCTACATTACGAAATCTCGTTAGCTGTCGTCATTAGTTTAGCTAACTAACAGAATGATAAACTAACGACTGCTAAGAATTTGGGTACTTTAATCAATTGTTAGGTGAATGTAATATGAACAGAACTCAAAGATTTGGTATTATTTACGAAGCATTTGAACTTCAATTAACTTTGCATTTTTAAATCGTTTTATTGAGCGACTGTTTAATAAAGAAGCAATGAATTCGTTTAAATGCATGGAGGTACATTAACCTTTTTGCCTTAACAGCTTTTAATAATTTAATTTCAGTCACCGTTTTATTGCGTGTCGAGTATTTCATTTGAATTACGCATTCTGAGGATAGATTCTCGATTTGAAAAGCATTAATCTCGGAATTAAATTCCACTTACCTTAATGGCAGTTGAGTTTGTCGATTGGGAAAATATAATAAACTCTAGACTGAATGGAGAAAATGCCGACAAAATAATCAGCGAAATATTTCACGAAATAACTTACTTTTAGGTAAGTGATTTTAATCATTACATCATAAAAGTGTTTTGAAAGATGCAAAACAAATGTTTTTAATTTGATATAGTGAATGAAATTCATTTACCGTAGATTTATTTTAGTATCTGTATTGAAAAAAATACTCAAATATTCTGTTTAGGCCCACACAAGACCCAGAAGTTATGCCCAAGAGATTATAAACCAGTCTTTTTCGTTATGTACTGTATAGGGTACCTAATCATCAACTTTTTTTGCGGTATTTTTCAAAATATCTTTTGGAAGAGCTACTCTGGGTTAAACAGATTTACTCTTTATTTATTTAGGATATAAATAATAACATAAAAATAAAACAAAACAAGAAATAATTTAATATCTATAAAACCCGCTAAATGCATTTGTATAGTAATCATATACTCGGATCAAGTATCCTTATGTGGTTTAGGTCAACTATTCCCACTTGTATTTGTAATACATAACCCTAAAATTGTCACTTAAAATGTATGGATACTGAAACCATTATACTTTTAATTTTGCAGCTAAAAATCTGTGTAAATAAATCACCAATACAGAAATTTTCAAATTTAAACAAAAAATATAGCGTCACAGCAGTTTACAGCACGAAATAATTTGGAGCATGAAAAATGCATTGCTTTAGTTGTTTGTTTTTCACCATGTATTTAGCTAACTTAAATGACAGAAATTATGCCACTTCCGTCTCACAAAACTTATTTTATTATTTAGAAAAAAGGCCTTAAGTCAAGTATCCTTATTGTTCAAGTATCCAAGGTTTTCAAATCATAAGCAAAATTTTTATGTACTTCAATACCCCAAAGTTTTTCTTTTGGTGATAAAAATTCTTATAAAAGTCAAGATTAAACTTTTAAATATTACATTTGCCTAAGCTAACAGAAAGTTATACTACTTTTTATAAAAAATAATTGTTCAAATTATCTTCTTCTGTCAAAATTCAATTCTGTACATTAGGTTTTTCATTATTAATAAATTGAGTTTCCTACATACAATTAGAAGTGTTTCACTTGTTTAATAATAAAAAATTCCTTAGAAATTACATATTTTCAAATACCGATGCCGATCGAAAAACCGATTTTATCAATATCCCATTTCATCGATTTATCTTTGATCTATTGAAAGTGTTTCCTAATTTATTCAACTGTATTCAATCCTTACTTTATTTATTAAATTATTCACCAGATGTCAGAAGAGAACAATCGATCTGAAATGTGGCATATCTCGAGGCCAAGACAAAGTAGCATGGGATGTCGTGTATGACAAATTTAATTAAAACTTGGTACACAGTTTGACCATAAATTTATATTAAAATGGTTAATGTAAGGAAACACAACAGGTTTTTTTAAAACTACATTCATCTTAATGTTTGTGTTTTAAATATATGCACTTAGTAATTTTTTTTATCTGGTAATAAATTTTTTAATTGTTTTTCAATAGTAAACAAAATATTACCATTATAATTTAATTTAAGGGTCTTACAAAATCAGATCTCTGCAAATTTATTTCACATTTTACAGAGTATAACTAAGATATCGGGTCCGGTCTATTGTCCGGCTACAAATTGGTGATTTCTTCAACAATTAATTTTACCAATTAAAAGTCGCCTATGAAAAGACCGGACCCAGTATCTTAATTATACTTTTCAGAATGTGAATTTTGTAGCTAGACCCTTTAATAAGTTTATATCGTAAATGGATTTTATACAATTTTGGATTAATATGACTTAAGTATTAAATTGTAACGTAAGGACGATTTGTTTATCAATGAAAATTATTGGAAAATGAAAGAATATAAACTATAGTACCGCGTGGATATGTAAACTGCAATATTTACAGTATTAAATTTTATTTTTTTGTCTTGAACAAATTAATCTTTTAATATACTCTCTTACAAGTTGTTTTTATTCAGTTCTTACAACAATGTCCCAAGTCATTGCGCAGGTAATGAATGGTTTACCTAATAATAACGTAACAAACGTATTTTAAAGAAGCGTTTCTATGAAAAAATCAGAATTGTTTGAAACAATATATATTCCCCGAAATTTTTAATAATTCTTTAAAAATGTAGAGTTTTTAAAATTTATATATTCAATCGTATGACAAACAACTAAATAAAGTCTACAAATTAGTTAAATAACTATGAGCATTACATCTAATATAGCAGTAGTTAAATTTGCCATGGTGTGATAGTTTTATTTTTACGTAAGAGGTCACACTGTACAGTAAATTTCAGAAAGCAATTTTTTAAAATATTTGTTTCAGTTTTCACTTATATGTCTAATATATTCGTTCTGTAATAAAAAAAATAGCATAAGCACCTTTTTTGTAAGGATGTATATTTGCTGGATTTCTTAATCTTTGAAGACTGAGTAATTTCTGGAAATCGGCAAACGAAGAATGAAGGTGAAATCCTTATGTATTCTTATATAATATACCTTAAAAAATAAAAACAAGAAGTTCTATATTTAAGTTGAAGATTTTCCATGCCTACCTTTGTTGAACTTTATATTGTTAACCAATGCAGTCTATAATTGTGCTTATACCGACTCAATAAAAAAATGACTTTAACACATTCATAATAGGGCTATTTAATCAATTAAATTATTGATAAATTCTGGACTAGTTTCATTCATAAATAAGTTCCACAATTGTAGGCAAATTTAATTTTTAAATATATTTTGTAATTACCCCACTTATACTCACCTTTAGTTGACTACACTAAAAGTAAAAAAAAAAAAACCCACCTAAAAAATCTGCAATAGACAGGTAAACTGCAGTAATCGCAACAATGAGTTGTACCATATTTAATCTGAAATAATTTTTTTCCACTATGTTTTCTTAATTGTTAGAATAATTGAATGTTTGCAACAATGGTCCAAGTCATTATGGTTACTGCAGTTTACCTGCCCACGACATAAATTGGAGCTTAATTTAGAAATATAAATTCCTCGAAATTAATTTTAAGTTTTATGTTATTTTATGGTTTACACAAGTATTTCAAAAACCGTTTTTCAAAATAATTATTTCAATAATTTACAGAATTCGCACATTTATTGGATTTTTTAAGTATTTCGTCGTAAACAACCAAATTGCTTTATAAAAAACTCTTCTTGATAGATATATAATGTTTAATTTTCATACAATATTCTCAAGCAAGCTAAATATCTTTGATAAAAATTTGTTTTTAAGTTTCAAGCGCTTAGATTTTTTGTAATTATAATAATTATTCATGCATAAATACCGTAATTGAATATTTGTTTAAATTTAAGATTTTTAAAATATCCTTTTTCATTTTTTAAAAAAATATATTTTGCTCGAGGGAAATTGGGAAATGAGATTTTAGTTTAAAAATATTTCTAATTGTGAAAAAAGTCAAAAAGTCATTTATATAACAGCACGGATTCTTGATTGAATTTAAAATTTCATTTTCAACAACTGAATTAATTTCATCGGTAATATTTTACTTTAATAGAAATATTTGCTATATTTAAAATTGTGAATTTTTTTAATTTATTTTAATTCGAACAAATGAAGATGAATGAAAAATTAAGATGCTATAAATTTTAGAAAAATATCATTAGCAAAACCATTAATGTTTTGCATTCCAATATTTATTTAAGTCTTTAATATTTTAAATAAAGAATGAGTGTTTTTTTCTTGAACAATGCATTAATATATAAATATTTAAGTACAGTTGTTTTAAATATCTTGATATAATAATTATTTAAAAGTTTTTAGAAATTACATAGTTGCAAGTTAACTTAATAATGTTGATCGACAAGAAAAATTTCCATGTGAAAATAAGCATTCTGCCTAAGTTTTCTAAATAAATAAAAGACAAATGAAGATCCTAGTACTGAAACATTTATGTAAGACAAATTAAATTACGCGAAAAACAAATTTTAAAATCTTACATCTAACGTTTTCATTCAATAAGGTAGATATTAATAGTACCAGGCAAGTAACTCAAGAGAGTTTATTTTAAATTTTCAACTATGAATTTAACAGGCAAATAATGTAATTGTAATTTGACAAAAATTCATTAAAAAATTTTCAGTCCATGTCAGTAAAATTTTCAGCCGTTTTTATGTTGATTTTTCCGAATTTCAAAGATCAACGTGCCTAAAAGAATAATTTTATCAATTTTAAAACACTCTAATTCACAATATCTGATTTATAATAAAAATGAGTCCAGATCATATAAATAAATTCTTCTAACTTTAAGTTAAGTTTCACTGAATTAATTACACTCATTTATCCTAGAATTTCCCTAAGTCATCTTACAACATTACTTACTTATTTTATTTATCGAACAACAGTAATCAGTATTAAAGCTCATTTGTTTGTCAGAAAAACTACTCCCTTTAGGTTTAAAAGCCCTTCAAAAATTGTTTTTCAATGATTGTGACTATTTTTATTACGCAATGGATATCACGTTCTTACGATTAGAGTTTATCCGTTAAGAAAATTGTTGACTTTTCTTCAAGAATCATTGTGTTTTGCATGCGTAGATAATGACTTCTCCGGAGATCGCTTTACTGTTACGACATACATTTCAAGAATAAAAATAGGATTGAATGAAATATTTTTTAAGCAATGAAGAAATCTCATATTTGCTAAGATTTAAACTGTAATAGATTTATAAAATAATTTTATGTAATATTTTTTTTAATGAACTTACATATATTTTTAGGAAAAATTTATTTTATAATTATTTAAAGGATAATTTCATTGAAAATTCAAACACATTGTTAAAATTTAGTTGATCGTTACTCCATAAAACCGGTGGTATCACGTGCTACAACAAACTTTACAAAACAACGTTATGCGCAAAATAGGAGAAATGGTCAACTACCGCCAACTCTCTGTGATATAAGTTTAAACCACAAACTTGCTGTAACTTTAATTCTCAAAGCTGGAGGTAACTCATGCTGCCACCAGTTTTACGGAGTAACGTTCTCTCAAAATTTTTCAGTCTGTGCAAGAAACCTTATACTAAATGACATTTTAAGTAATTAATGCTGTTATGTGTGGGAATTTGTGGATCCCCTACTGAACAACTATTCTTGTTTATTAATTTCTGATACAAAAACTAACTGTAGGTTACTATTCGCATAAAAATAGTTTCCATGAGTTTAATGAAGCAAGGCTATACCCAGTTAAACCAAAAGTTTACCGTTCAGTTTTTTGGGGGGCTAAAGGGACATGGAATAACTTTAAAACAATATTAGTTTAATAGTTTTATATTAACTCAAAATGGAGATGTTTGACAGTATTATTTGTGTAACGAAACAATTTAGTTTGTTTTAGGAAAGTTATCTAAATTCTAATTAATACTGTTATTAAATAACGATACGTTTTAACTAAACAATCGTACTTATATGAGTGTTTAAAACATTTCATACAAACCAACTTAAGCAGATGTAGTTTTACTTACCTTTTCCTTCGTTCACTACATAGATTACTTTTTACTAAATCTTTTAAACTGGTTAAGAACTTCAAATAGTCTTACCCAATTGTATTTTGTGCTTCTAAAAAAAGTCTTACATGGGATTTTTGTGGAGTAATTATCTCAATGCCTCTTTTCAAGCTTTCAAATGTTTTAAACTTGCGAAAGGAAAAATTCAGTAAATGAGACTCGTTTCGAAAAGATTACTTACTGTATTGTTTTTAAATTTGTAAACTTTGTATACACAAAAAATGCTATGTTAAGAATTCAATTTGGAAATTTTGATGCCTTTATGTTCTTTATTTCCATCTATCTAATACAAAATTTATTGTAAAATTATACTGTTACTTCGACGCTACCCCATTAAGTCCATTATATAATTTAAAGCGTTTTATATTGGGTTATTTCTGAACATTTCTGCCGCGCATTTTTTGTTGTGAAATGTGCTATGGATATCACCACTTCAAGTAAAACCACGGCCAACTTAACTTAAAAGAGCAGATAAGCTCACTCTAACACGTGCGTGGAAGGAAAGTGGTGAAGAAATCTGATCTCGAAACCTGTTGGGAACCATTCATTCCCAACTCACAATATGTGTAGAGTTCCGAGTGGCTTTGAATAAGTTTCTTCATCTTTGGTACTCGGAACACTGACGTCAAACTTTGTGTCCATGCACATGATTGGGAGAGTTTATCCGGATTCTAGTAAGTGGAGTGGACCATAATTAAACGTGAAAAACAACACTGTAGTTTTTAAATGTACCAGTGGTAAAGCAAAAAACATGGATACTTTACATATTATTAAAAACATTAATTATATTTATATATAATATTAATATTAATGTATTAATATAATTATAATAATAATATTTATTTTACGACAATTTCTTATATGCGTACAATCTCAAAAATAACACTTTCATTTTTGACGATTCATGAATCCTCAAGCCTCATTTCGTTAAAATTTTGAGGATTGTTTCGTCAAAATATCACGTGACTTTTGAGTAAACTCAAATCCTCACTTTTACGATCGTGATTTGACGATTCTGTATCTTCATTTTGAGGAAACTGAATCTCATTGTTGTACTCACGTGCTCAAAAATGACGAATTATTTCTTTAGATTAGACGACATTCAAATCCTCATAAAAATGACGATTCATATTTCCTTACTTTGAGGAAACGAAAACTCGGAGCATTTGCCAGTAACGGAATCGTCAAAATTAAGGAAAATTTCGTCGTTTTGGAGCATTCATTTTTTAGAGTGTAGAACCTCCTTAAAACATAAGCCATTATTTCAAAAATATTTCGAATTAATTGAAACCAAGTCAACTGAATATATTCTATTTATATTTTTCTATGTTATATTTTTCAAAGACAAGAGAAGAGTTTCCACTTCAATCGAAGATCTCATTTGAATACGTTGAAACCAAAGAGGAGATAGACTAAAAATACATAGTTTAGAATTGATTTATACATCAAAAGAATTTAATTTCATGAATTATCATGATAGGAACAAATTCGATTGATTTTCTTTTGCAAAGCGAGAAAACTCAGCAGAACATACCCACCAATTCTTTAGGGAGAGTGTTTTGAATACGTGGAAACGGAAGCAAAGATAGGGCAGAAGAAATCCTATAAATATCCATGCGCATTGCATGCATATGTTTCTTTAACAGCCAGAGAGGAAATACAAGAGAGGAACTGACTTTACGTAGTACGTACACATATCTCTCAACAGGTTTGACAAAGATTTAAATGACCCATGAAGGATTTTGTCTAAAATATCTTAGAAATAGGTATTTGTAATAATTACTTTTATTTTTTGTTTTTTTTATGCTTGTGAATATTTAAATGCCTTATTGTGTACAGTTTGGACTCTTAAGTTAATATATTGTTATGACGTGACTAAGACATTAGGTAAACTCGACCGTCGTATTAATAAAACTTTGACGAATGGGAAAAAATAGCTTCTTGGATATTACATAACGGCATCGAATTTTTTTTGTCGAGTTAAAAAAAAGGTGATCATAAGAAGGTGGTCTTGAATGCATATGAGGCAGATACACAATAAATCTGTTTTGGACAAAGTCCTGGAATTTATTCAGATAGATTAATTCAGGTAGAGCTTTACTCAGGAAGAGCTGAGGGATAGATCGAAGTTAACCGTGTCATGAAAGTAAAAATTACTGTGATCTTTATCTGAGTAAAACCTCTCTTAAGTGATTATAAAGAGGAACCCAGAAGCATTGGCTTAAGACAAAATGTCCGTTGAAACTTTGTCATCCCATTACTGAGTGTTCTGGAGCTACCCGCTGTGGAGAACATAAACCTCGGGTCTCTGACAGGGATCCCCTATTGCAAAAACAACAGATACAACAAACCTAATAGTCCTTCTGCCACGGCTCTTTTTGTCGTGTATAAATAGCTTCGCGCCTCCTTCATAATATTATATCGGGAATTATTAAGGGGTTCTTTTTCGTTTCTTCTTCGGACGAGAAGTAATTTTGGTTCTTGTTTGAGAACGGAGCCAAATGAGTTGTTATTTTCTAAGGTTAGGTTAGGTTTGATTATCGCCGCACTAGAGCTACACGAGGGCTATTGGCAACGGACGTCGTATTTTAGAACCACAGTCAAGTGACGAGCTGACACCTGAATAGGCACCCAACGCAACCGTTTTGTTATTTTCGTAGGAAATGCGATTTTTGTGTGTATGAGTTACGTGTTTAGTGACGTGTTAAGTACAGGTTAACATGTTACAAAAAAAAGACTACCAAAAGTTCGTGATTGACGTATTTGAGAAAATAGGGTAAGGTTCTTTAGTACAACTTCATGTTTATGCCTCTTTCACATCATTATGCACTATAATGATTATTATCCACGATTGGAGTTTCGATGTTAAATCCCTCAAAGAAAAAATAACCGTTATGAATTTGAGATGCTTATTCAATGCAACAACAATGCAAATTATGCAATGTTATTCAAAACGTTTTATTTTACGAACCAAAAATTAAAAACTGGAAAACTGAAGCCCATTTCCTTTATTGCATTGTCATATTTTGATGAAGTTGTTATTTTCTACAATTTTTTATAATAAAAATTTGATTGAAAGATCCAGATATTCATAATATGCGTATAATTAAGACATTCTAATTCAGTAAGCAATGTTGCCCTGAAGTATGCTTAAAAGTTACGAATTCTTATTCATAGTGTCCATGTTAATTTTAATGCAGCAAGTTTTAGCATTCTAAAGAATTGAGGACGAAAAATGTGTTGTTATATACTCAACATCCTTGAAAGAAAGTAGATTATATGTGTTTAGTTTGTGTCACGGTTCCGTTCTCTTAGTCAAATTTGTTGAAACAGGTGACGTAGAAGCCATAAACGCCGAGGAATAGTTATAAATCTTATTGAAATAAGGGCAGATGTCCCCGTGTTATGACATCGGAAACTTGCCGTTCTCTCACTAATATCCATAGCTAAAGTGATGAATTTTTTCCCTAATAGCTAAGTAAATGGAGTAAAACTTTTACATTCTAAAGGGTTACTACATGGAAATGAGGGAGAGACGTATGATAAGCTTCGTTTAAAACGAGGTAAGAGCTGTTAGAAAACTTTTACGAAGTAACTTTTGAGAAACGATGAGTTTTAAAAGTTTGAATGTGTTTGTGAAGAATAGTCTAAAATATAGAGATACCTATGATTTTGTTTTTATTTTTCAAAAGTTCAGAAATAGCTTTTGTTTAAATTGAAATTGCAGGAAGATATTTTTCTGTTGAGATTTGCATACTGTTAAAACTTTTGTGGTTGGTTTCACCATAATAATAGCTCGTAGAAGTTGCAATGGCTGTATGGTGATATGTTTTACCATATATTTGGTATTCGGTTGAAAGATTTTTCAGCTTTTATAAATAAATTTTGAGAAATGGTTCACCGTACACCGAAACTATATTGAAAAGTTGCACCACACAGCCGTTGCAGGAACAATATTTATTAGTGAAACCAAGCGAAATTTAAACAGAGGTATTGAAATGATTCGATTATTAAATTTTCAACATTTTATATCATGGACTTCAAATATAATTAAATTATATAGTTAAATCAATTCGCTAACAATAAGTATATTTTGAAATAAACAAAGGTTCAACTTCTCTCAATCGCTTTAAAAAAGTAATAGTGATTGTAAAATAAAAATGATTTTAACAATGCATTACTTTTTGAATCTATCTTAAAAATAATTTGCAGATGCATAATGGAGGTGTTCTGTAACATTTCATAAATGTAACATGTACTGTATAAAGGTTTACTATGAAATTGGGATACTTTCTTCTTAAACACTCTTATTACAAGAATCTTTGAAGAGAAAATTTTACTTGGATTTCTGTTCAAAAATAATCTTTTGTTTCAGTTCAAAAATAATCTTTTGAATGAGATAAAAGTTGGCAATTGGTTCAGGATTCGTCCTACTTTTGTGCATAATATCTCACGAAATGTGATGTATGTGAAAGGGACGTATTGGCAATAACTCTGAAATTGCATTCATTTTAATAATTTTATTGCCAGAAGCCACATTGTTCACGCACAAGACAGTTTTAATTTGAGGAATTCGATAGTATTTTGTTGCACAAAAAAAATTACATCATATTTTAAATAAGAATGTGTATAAGGAGAAAATCTTAAATAAAATTTTTCTTTTCACAGACAGCAACGCTAAGCTTATGCTTTTCGATTTTTTAAATTGATAGTAAAGTTGTGCAACTCATAATTTTTTTTAAAGATTTCTTTTTAAAATTAATGTCACGTAGAGGTTCAATTATTAAATCCCGAACTTAATAATTAACTTATTTTTGGAAGAAAAAAATCAAAGTTTCAACTGCAGATGTTTTCTCGTCACACTTTAATCCTAAGGTTTTTATTTTAAATATCTTTTCTTATTCAATCTCTGCATTGATCGACTGCGTAATCTAATTAGTCTTTCTTTTTCAAAAGTCTTTGTCAAAAGTTTCGTCATCGTTGATACTACATACTGTACAGTTTTCTAAAACTAATTTTAAATACAAGCTGATATTTGTATAATGAAAAAAATGATTGAAATAAATTAACTATTAATTGAAAATACAAACAAGTTTTATTAATGTTAGAGCTTATAAAATAATTGGATCATTTTAAATTCAGTTAGCGAATAAAAAACATGTTTTGCAGTGGAAAATATACACAATATGTTATAAGTATTTAATTAAATGAATGTCTGGAACAGAATGTCCACATATTTGATCTTTTAATTAGCACACGTCAATGCGCTAGGAAAACTGTCATGAATGCAATGATTTATGAATGCCACTCTAAGCATCAGTTTGAGAAAGGTGTAGTTGAAGATTCTAGCTACAAAACTCACATTATTTATAGTATATTTAAGATATAGGGTTTAGCCGGTTTCTTGGCGACGTCATTCGATTAAATTTACGATTGCGGGAAGGACCCTATATCTTAAATATACTTTGGAGAATGCGAGTTTTGTAACTTGACTCTTCAATTAACTGATTTCGATTAAAATTAATTTGATAATAAAGATGAGTAAGTGTATGGACATTAAAATTATTGAATTTGTATCCCGATGTTTTTTTTTGTATCCCGATGTTTTTTTTGTATCCCGATGTTTTTTCTTCAAATAAGATAAGACTAACGTATGTTTAAAAGATTTCACTGAAATCAAAAATTTATTTTTGTATATTTTTCATGAAAGAAATGTATTTATATAATGTATAATTAAAGAAATTTAATATAGTTGTTTTATGGACTTACTATTACTATTAAAATTTCAAATCATACAATTTAGTTGTTTTAACTGCGTTTTTGGTACCATCAATATTTTTCTTTATTTAATTAATACCTTCGCTATGATATCTTGGTAAGTTATAGGAAATAGTTGTATTTAGATACGTTTTATCAAATGTATGTTTTTAGAATATTTCGCAATGCACATTTGTTTTTTGGAGGTCCCAGGTTAAGCCAATAGGAAATTCTTCACTTTTCGGCTAACTGTGCGATATTATTTAAGGGGTCTAAGGAGTCTTAAAAATGTGCAAAGAAGGAACTACAAAGTATAGTTTGATCTCTCATGTAATTTTTTAACTACTCAATATACAAGTATAATTTTTTTATATGTAATTCTACAAGATTTATTTATTATAAAACAAATTTTAAAATTTATGAAACTTTAGCCAAAACTAAAATAAATGATATTAAACATAAAGCTGTTTTAACACATTGTGATTAGGCTTGCGCGGCAAATTTTGAGGTCAAAATTGAAAAAATGACCAAGAAAATGACTTTATATTGTACAAATATGTACAAACTAGGACTTATACCTAAAATCTCAGCTAAATTTTAATTAGAAATTATTTAAAAATAAATTTAAATCAAAATTAAAAAAAAAATTATTAATTTTTTTAGAAAAAAGCTCTTAAAATAATTTCTTATTAAAATTGAGATGAGAATTTAGGTATAAATCCTAGTTTGTACATATTTATACAATATAAAGTCATTTTCTTGGTCATTTTTTCAATTCTGACCTCAAAATTTGCCGCGCAAGCCTAATCACAATGTGTTAAAATAGCTTTATGTTTAATATAATTTATTTTAGTATTGGCTAAAGTTTCATAAATTTTAAAATTTGTTTTATAATAAATAAATCTTGTAGAATTACATATAAAAAAATTATACTTGTATATTGAGCAGTTAAAAAATTACATGACAGATCAAACTATACTTTGTAGTTCCTTCTTTGCACATTTTTAAGACTCCTTAGACCCCTTAAATAATTAAATTTAAAAGCAGCACAAATGTTAAAATACCCCCTCAAATACATCTTTACTGATCCCTTGACAGAATACCTCGTAGATGTTTAAAAGATTATTTTAACCTGCCCATCGCTTCAACACTGCGGCTTCTTCATAAACCACAACGGGTTGACAGATCAATTAAAAACCACCCCGATGGGATAGCAATCCACAATACATGATCACAATGTGAAGATCCCGGCGCCTGGATCCTAGCCAAGCAAAGTGCTGGCATTGAGATCGACACAGAATAGACACTGAAGCCAATGCACGGAAATAGTTTGGCAACCTAAGTACAACAGCGATCTAAAGGAGAGTTACTCTCTGTGCCTCAAAGGATGGGAAGGCTTTCTTATCTCGATGCTATCGTCATACACTGTATGCACAATTCGCCTCTCTGCTGATGATGGCGGAACTTTTTTGTGTGCTTTCTTTAAAATATGCAGGAATTTTGATGTATGGAGGGATTCTTTTTTTATCATCGTTAAAGGCTTTTATTATGATATTTAAATGTAATTTATTTAGGGAATGAATTATTGGGGCAAAATTTTTAGCTCGTAGATGTTGATTTACATTATTTATAAATATTATACCTAGCATTTCATCTTGATTAATGTAACGTATATTGATTAAACTACAACCCAGGTAGCACAATAATGTAGGATCTTATTATATATGAGCACAATTGGATGATGAGGGCGCTATAACCATATGAGAACAACAAAGAAAGGATCCCCTTTATTTTTGGTCAAACTACATTGGCCCACCTGGGTTACCACACGGAATTTCATTTTCAATAATGTCTTACTTTTATAAAGAAATTATTCAATATAAGAAAATAATTAAACTTTTTGTGGCAGAATTTTGTCAAATTAACAACGACACATAGTTTTACATTTTAATTTATAATCTTGATGAATGATGTATTATCAAGTGCCACTGCTAGGAATAGGGGAAAAAATTAAATCATGATTTCTATATCCAATTAATTTAAACTGTATTCTAGTTCACTCCTTTCGATAACATGAGATTTTTATGGATAGCTTATAATAAATCTTCATGGTTTACTAGCACAGTGTCCCATTAACGATCTAAGTGATTTTATTTATATGACAAACATTAAGTTAGTAAAGGGGATTAATAGTAAAAGGAATTCAAAATTGTTGGTGATGGGTTCCATGAAGATTATTGGCTACTTTTATGAAGCCAGTGCTATTATCGAAAAGAGTCATCTAGGGCACAGTGTTAATTAGTATTTGAATTGACTAATTATTATTAAAAGTTAAATATTTTGTTAATAAATATTAGGTAAGGTAATTAGGTACTAAAAAAACTCAATGGAGAAAGATAATTATATTCTCTATAATTAGCTTTTATTTTCATACAAAATTTTTAGGTGGAATAATTTCTTTTACCACCTGTGTCGTTAGTTCTTTTAAAAAGTTTAATTTTTTTGTGCTATTTAATGACTTTAATCAAAGCACATAAATTCCTAATATGTAGTTATAAAAATTGTCCTCTCAAATAAAAAGCATATCTTAATTATAATCTGAAAATAATGCATTTCAGAACTTTTTCCGTTTTTTTTTTGCTGAATTATCAGAGAAAATGAAAATATGGGATCGTTTTACTAGGAAAGCATCATTACTAATAAGCAAAACAGCTGTGTATATTTAATTAGTGTTTAGTCAAAAGTAAAATCGAAACAAGAACTAGGAGCAAAAGAAATAGAAGGAAATGGAGTGTGTAAATATGCTTATTTTTTAAAATTTATACAATTACATTAAGAAGTTTTTACTTTAATCTTGTCCAATTATAATTTTTTTTATTTTTAATAATAGTGCTAATATTTATTTTTAATAAAAATTTATAATTTTGTACTCTAAAATGATAGCTATCATGACGAGCAAATAAATTTAACTAAACAAATAGTACTGAATATGACATGTGTCGATTACTTTAAGAACTAATCCAGATAACTTTGAGTTTTTATTGAATATTTTGAATTATTGATTTCAAATTAAATATCTATTTCTATGTATATATATATTTAATCATTACATTAGAAAACTAGGAAAACATTAACACCCATGAAGTAGTTTTTGAACTCATCTGATCGATCTCAATGACTCGCTCTCTGATGCAACTTCCTGCTCATGATCCTAGTAAAAGAAGGTAAATAAGTAATGCTTTTTATAAAATTAAAACACGAATTTTTTTCTTAAAAAAATTAAATTTAAAATCTAGAATTCCCCGATTTTTTTCAAAATTGTTTACATTACGTTCAAAAACTTGCTATTTTTCAGGTCAACCGACATTTTAATTATTAACCAGCGTCTTCTAAGGGTTTTCTACTTCTCCAATAAGTTTTTTAAATATTCCTTTTAAAAAAGATATGTTCAGAATATTAGAAATCGCTGTATGTCTTTGAAAATTTAAAAATAGTCTGTCATTTTGGAGGAAAACAGAAAACCTTACTTTCTTGCTGGTGATAGCAAATACAAAAATTCATAGCAGTAAACAGAAAGTGAAAACGACTTGGAACTCGAAACGTTCCTCTATTCATTGCTCCCAAAATATCCTCTCCGGAGCTCCGTCACTATTCATTATTCGACTAATTCGTAACAAAGGCACCCAAATTGGAACTAAGGTTGTAATTTAGCATTGGTGATTGATCGAACGGTGGAGGTATTGGTACGAAAGTGTGTTAAGTAAACAACCTTCTGGTTGAAATATTAAAAAACATCACAGTTTTGTTTAAATAAGAAAAGAAAAATATAATTTTTAGGATGATTTCAATATTCCATTTCCTTTAAATATGCTTAGTTAGTTAGATGAATAATGAATAAAATTATGATCCAATATAAAACTATTGGATAAAAATATTTATTGGTTATGAATGTTAGCATTTTTCTTAGTGGTCATGCTTATATATAGATCATGTATATATTGTTTATACAGAAAGTAAAAAAATGTCTAAATGGCCAGATTTCTTTAACCTTCATTCCTAGAAATATCTTTTATATTTAAGATTACATTATTATGGTATTTATCAAGGTATATGACATTTTACTAAAGTCACTTTGCAGTCAAATAATAAATACTAGTCTATTGAGCCCAATAATAAATTATATATATACTGTCTACCTTAGATGCAAGTTACATTCGAATTTCTCTTTATTTGCATGAACGTTAATTCGATTTCATTTTGCAATGTTCGAATTCTTCAAATAATTCATTTCAAGATTACTCGTTTTTTTATTTTTCTCCAAAGATAATTTATGCCACAATTACTAACAAATGTATGAAAGTGAACAAATTTTTCCTAAGATTCTAAAATTCTCTTGTCCCTAACAACTAAATAAATCCTCATTTGTAATTAGCGGTGAGGGAATAACCGATTCTTTTTAACAGAAAGGCAGGATTCTAATCTTCTTTAACTATCCAAATAAAATACTCTGCTGGCGTCAAAGAAAGTTCTAGCTCATTATGGATCATCAACTTAAAAACTTTTTGATGATCAATTATAATTTCAGACTGCCGGATTTCCTTTAATTAGTTGGTTGAAGGTGAATTAATTATGTCGAACCAACATTTTGACTTGACGTTCATTGTAAAATCCAAAAACAAATAATAAAATGGGAAATCACATTTATATATCTAATCTTTTTTTGTGCATTTAGCACCAAATCAAAACTTTCTTAACTTTTGTGGTAATGTGCCTTTTTTTGCTCCAACTTCGAAAAAAAATGATGGCGTTTTTAATGTATGATTAATTATTTTTAATTGAATTAAAAAGTACTTCTTCTAATTATCTTTAACATTAGACTTGATTTAAATTACTTATTAATTTTTTACAAGTTTATGAAGATAAAAAGTTCGTTAAATTATCTAGTTACATTTTTTATGCCTTTTGAATGTCATCCTGTTTTCTTTCACCAATTCATCATGAGCTTCAAGACTTTTGGGGGTATAAATTTATTGTTTGCGCTTTAGTTATTGGATTGCTAATTCAAAGATGCAAGCAGAAATATAAAAACTTTGTAAATTAAAATGTAAAGATTCAAGAGGAAAAGCTTCACTAATTTTTAATATCTTTTTATAATAGGGACATATTGTAGGAGATTTTTAAAGATTTTGGTTAAAAAAAGAGTGTTGTAAAACTGTTTAACGCATGTGATTACTTCGAACTAAAAAATACTTGATCGGTTATATCTGTAATTAAAATATTCTTTTGTGCTATGATACTTTACCAAGGGATTCAGAAGTATGAACCTGTCAAATGACTGTTAGTTCTTTTTCAAAAAGACTTATAGTTAAATATAAAAAATTAAAAAAAACTATTATTTTTTAAAATTCATTAAATTAAAAAAATATGAAGTGCTCAGAAACTTCTTAAAACTCTTTGAATAAAATATTGAAATATCAAAAAATTTAACGAATAAGACGAAAATATTCAAAGCGAATGCATCGGGCAAAAAAACTTATCCTTCAGAGTCTACATTACTTTTACCCGTGTCGCAATCAATTTTTAATTTCTCCAAGCCACCATATTAACACAGAAAGAATCGTTAGAGTTTCAAGAATCTTTAGACTTATATCTTTAAAAAGCTTACATGAAGGAGTAAGTTAGCAAAATAACTTTTTCTCGATTACGCATGTGAAATTCATATATATTAAAAAAGTTAAAAGATTATAATAAACTTCTACTTAACGTTCTTAAACAAAGTGCCTGAACGTGTCATTACGGATCTACATTTGGGAGGTCGTTGCATCTTCTTACGTCTGCTGATTGATCTAAAAAGGATCACGCTTCCAATGTGCCGAAATCAGTGCCTCCCAGCGAAGAATTCATTCCCTAAGTCTTACGTCTGCACTCTTTGTCAGATGGTTTAAGTATCTCTTTCACCTTTCGCCAACAGATTTAGACTACCTGTCTTCTTCGGAAATTATTCTCTGAAGTCTAAATTTAGGTTTTTCTTTCTAGCGACTTCTTTGTGTTACAAAAAAATGAAGATATTCTCCTCCCCCTATTAAGCCGTTATAACTGCAATCATTATGATGGCACTACTCATTTAATTGCAATTGAATATGAATATACTCAGAAAGAATATTCCTTCATGCCTAAACCGTAGATGCATTAAACGTTTTCGAGCATTGTCTTGTTGGTTCAGTTATCAAGTTTAGTTTCTATGGATTTAAGAATAAGACTAGCTATTGCATAATTGAAAAGAAATGTTAAGGAAAAATATTGAAAAAAGCACACAGTTGCTAATAAGCATGACAATAATACGTCTGGAAAATACTAAGATTATTTATAAGCAGACATACACCAAAATCTAGGTTTTATTTTTCCAATCCTGCAAAAGGCAGATGTAGGGTTTAGTTGCAAAATACACATTTTCCAAATTATAACTAAGATATAGGGTCCGGCCCCTTCATTGGCGATTTCGTCCAATTGAATTGACCATTACCAAAAGTTGCCAATGAAGGATCCGACCCCATATCTTAGTTATATTTTATAGAATGTGACAATCCTTCAACTAACAATAAATCGTCAATATTAAAGCTAGTATCCAAGCGCCTCAATGCGTGAAAAGTAGAACCAACCAAGACAGTAGATTTAACGTTTACTATTAACTTAGACACGGAATTTTTTTCACGGACCTCACTTAAAAAGTTAAGTAATTTTTTGCAGTATTTTAGTACCATAAATAATTTAACAGATATTTGTTTGCACGGTATCCATAACCACAAAGCTGTAACCTACCCTCTTAGTTTCACCGTAAAAAGTGTCATGGCGATTCCGTTGAGAAAATAAAGCTAAGTTGCGGCCATTTTAGTAGTACATACAAGTGCCATACTGCTAAATACAAAGCGTGATGAATGATGGCAAAAATGAACAACTCGAAATCAACAATTAGGGCACTTGGTCTAAATTTATTCCCTTTCTACAAATAACCAAGTAGTTTTTCCAAAATTACAAGAATGCTTTATCTTCTTTATTGTGTGTTTAGGCCCTACTCGATATGCGCCTGACGTCAGAAGAAGGGTCCAAAAGTGAACCGCTTTTGGATAATCTTTTTCGATTGTCTTATTTCAGAAGCCATAAGATAAAGAAATTGTTAGGCTACTTACTAAAGTGGGACTTTTATTGTCACTGATTTGGAAACGAATCGGTCAAGTGCTTTTGGAGATAAAGTAGTATTTGAAGAAAATAAATCAAAACTGACTTTATCGAAGTACATGGGCACCATGTATGAGGATTGTTATTTAATCACAATACTTTTCTCGTTGAAAGTATAAATAATCGATTGGACAGAAAATTAAAACTACATTTTGTAACATTTTGATTATCATAATTATGATATTGCATATTTGTTTGTAATTTTTTTATGAAGTAATTATAGTATAAAAAGGAGCGGTAAAAATTTGATGATCATCGGTTTTTATCAAAAATAACCATTATAGTTTGTTTTTATTTTTCAAGTTTTCTTTAGTGTATGTTTGTGTAATGTGTTTCTTTAATGCTTAAAATAATACTGAATTAAAATATCCAAAAACTTTAACAATTTGTATAAATATCTAATAATTTTTGCTGTAAAAAGTAAAGTAAGAAACAATATATAAAGGTGCTACAGGCCTTTTGTTGTCTTAAGTTACAAAATCTATACCTAAAACTTTTACTTAACATATTTTTTGTCATAAAAAAGCCCTTGCATGAAAATTTATGTAGACATTTTGGAAATAAAATTTGCTTTTTTTGTTTGTGGCAGGAATTTTACTGCGTCCCACCCAATGATGATCTCTTCTTATGACTTGTTTATTGCATGTTTGTAATAAACTTGATGAACCACACCCAGTTTACTTGTATGCCATGTTTTCGTACGCCTTGCTTATATTTTTTATCGGTTTTCTGTACAATGTATTTTTATATTTTCATTTACTTATAAAACTATTAGATAACATTTGAGCTTCTCGCATTTTTCTTTAAACAGGTTTTGGTTGACGGATAACGTAATACAGATTTCTAGTTTTATGTATATATTATCATCAAATAAGCTTATTTACAAAATATATAAAATCAAGAAAAATAGCTTCAAATAAATTACCTTAAGAGAAACACAAAAACTATATTTTAATATAAATTGAGAAGTATTTGGAATTTTTAAGAAAAAAGTTAGGATAACAAACGCATTTTATTTTTATATTCTAGTAAGCATTATTTATTAAAAAAAGCCAAATCGGTGTTAGAAATGTTAACTAATAATAAAAATTATGAATTGAACACATTTGAAGTTTAATTTATTAAAATTGTTTGATATTTTTAAACTAGTGGCACCATCTACATTTAATAGCGCTAAATATAGATTGGATATTTTTAAAAATATATGTATGTAACTTTTTTTGAAATCTTATAGATACAAAACAATGTTCTTGTACAATACCAAATATTAAAAATATTTATAAGAGATTATTAGTATTCTGTGGTAGGATATTTCTGATATTGATTAAAATTAAAAGGCATTTTAAATTTTTTGTGTCTGCATTTTTTATAGAATAGATGAGATATTGTATATCATAACTGTGGAACTGGAGTTTGTTGATCTTCGAAGCAATATGAAAACGCTTGGGAGTAATCTACATGATATTCTATACAAGATAATTAAAAATAAAAAGTTTGAGTAAGTTTACAATCATGATAATACAATACTGATAAAATGACTTTATTTATTTTGTAAATTTTATCCTTGGAGAATAGTAGGGGGGGGGGGGGGGCAATTCATAAATATTTAATTCCTTATACCAGCACGTACCGCATCGCATTTAAGTGAGTGGGAAAAAATTCTTCTATGATTCCCAAGTTTTCAGAAAAAATAGTTTTTTTAGGAAATTTTTTTCAAAACATTTAAATGAATTTTTTTTTCTTTTCATAAATAAAGTGAAATAATGGTTAAATATTGAAAAGTTATGTAATTATTGCATGAAAAAAAGTTTAATTAAGTGCGCTTAATTTAGGAGATTTGCAAAAATACAAAAATTAAAAAAAAAAACTCATTTACTTAAGCAATATTAAACTTCTATTAATAACTTCACGCGAAATCGACAGCTTTATCAAAATGCTTCCCACTATATTAAATTATTCAAAACTAGCATTTTTATTTTTCTTATTCCTAATTCTTTTCGTTTATCAAATTTATCGTGTCCACCACTACCATTAGAATTCAGGCTGCGGAAGTAATGTAGGAACCGCGAATAACAGAGCTTCCGTTTTCGAAACACGATAACACTGCCGCAGTTCACTAATTATGTGACATCGCCTGCATTAGATACAGAAAAAACACCTCATTTCTAAACTGCATAGAACAATGTTTGAAACGGCAACGTAAGCGAAAATTAAAGCGATGCATTGAAGGATGATTTTTCGTTTATTATTTGTCACGTATTAACAACGTTTCCGTTTTTGATGGTTTCAGGTTTCCTATTTTATGTTAATTAAATTTTGAAATTCTTTAAGGAAACTTTCGGGTCAAATTTATATTTAAAGATGTTTTAGTTGTTTTTATAATTATGTCAGTATGGTAAATGAAATTTAATTTAGCAATCATATAAAGCATGCCGTTTTTGCATCGAAACAAAATACTAACATTAGCACTACACGCTGATTAAGTTACGGACGTAAATTATTTTTCTTATCAATATTTTGTGTTTTTAATGAAATTGTACAATGGATCTATAAAACTAATCCAAAAATGGTATTTAAAATAAAATAATTAAGACTTTAAATGATTAAATTACATTATGTTATTTTAGTTACTAATTATACGTTTATAAAAGTTTGATTGTTAAGTTTATATTTTTATTTTAATTAATATGCAAAGAATATGAACTGGTTACATTTTATTAAATTGAATAAAGACAATGAAATGACAATACTTTCTTTTAGTAAGCTAACAACTTTCTGACGTAATAAAATAAGCTAACTCTCAATAAAAGTTATCTGGCCACATATGTCGGGGTATTCACAAACGTTAATGTAAAATATGTTTTCTAAAATGACAATGTATTCAAAAAGAGAATACAAAAACTCTGCATTCTCATTGTTATGAATTCCTAAAAGATATTAAATAAAGCTGGTGGATACAAAGGCACATAAGCCTAGTGTGGTTTCACAAAAATGTTTCTAACATTTTTTTTTCAGAAATAAATTTTAGTGTCAGCAAAGGGCTTCGTATTTTTCGATTCTTAATTAGAAGTTCTATCATAACTGTAATTTTATTGGTATTATGACCCAATTTTAAAAAATGAGTGATTTTTCAAAACATCTCCTCATATTAATGGACAAAGAAATCCTTGTCAACATTTATTTGTTTCTGAATAATTCCCAAACGGTCTTTAAAATAGTTAAATAATTAAAAAGGATTAATTGAAAATGTTCTTAGAAATGAGTGAGCGATAACATTACTTTGATAGAACCATCATTTATATATAATTTTAATTTAATAAATATGAAGCCACTGTTATATATATTTGAGTAAAAATAACGTCTTCGCGGTGTGAGGGCATTCAAACTCCTCAGGGTAACTATGATAACAACACTGATGAAAATTATAAATTTAATTTATAATTTGTAATAATTTAAACGGATTTGCGGATGTTTTTGTTCTCTACTCGTGTGTAGACTTCTATTCCAATTATAATTGTCAACATAATATTTCTACATGCCAAATTAAGTTACCACCTTATCAAACGAACAAGTCTGACACAAGTCTTTCAGTTCCAGAACTCTTCTAATGTAATAGCTTCAAAAATTCTATACGTCTTAAGAAAAGAAATTAGGATTGTAGTAAAATAGGAGGAACTGTTCCAATAAACGAATTCCCTAAGTCATTTTTGGCAAGAAGGAGTTTTGAACAGTGTTAGAAGCAGAATCTGCTCAGAAAGTAGTTGCCGTCTCCGAGGAAAGCACTCGCCATTTTATGGATGGATGAATTGTTGCTGAAGCTCTTTATACGTCAAGCGTGAAATAAATATGAATTTTGAAAATCGAGCTTGAAAGAATATTAGTTCTCCCCGTTTTTTGACAGAGATATAAGTAAATAACTTTTCAGTGAAATAGTTTTACATTTTTAAGAATAAAAATATAGTTTATATTTTATAGTAATAAATACAACTGGTAATTATTAGTATTTATTACATTTTTATTTCAATTACGTATAATTTTTCTTGCGGATACTTGTTATTA
The DNA here is from genome assembly GCA_023701765.1 of Hylyphantes graminicola. Taxonomy (NCBI): domain Eukaryota; kingdom Metazoa; phylum Arthropoda; class Arachnida; order Araneae; family Linyphiidae; genus Hylyphantes; species Hylyphantes graminicola. Next base: position 28,168,835 of record CM043123.1, read on the forward strand.
TAAGATTTGGTGCAATTCAATTTTAAATGGCCATCCCAATATATACCAATAAATAGAGATATGTGTAAAAACTTAGGTTTCTTAAGTGAATAGTTTATAATATTTTATAGAATTTCTGGTTAAATATAAAAAAGTCTAAAAACTTTTATAGTATTTAATGCATTTTACATTGAAACTGAATCATATGTTATTTTTACTATTTATGCAGTATTGTAGTTTTATTAAAGAATTTTTGGCCGTATACCTTGTACTATGAGTTTCTTTCAAAAGATCACAGAAATGAATTCAACATTTTTAAACACACAATATTTTACTTACTTGCATAAGGTTAACTTGAAATAACACATTTTGCACTATAACAATTTTAATAGGATTTTATATGCTTAGCAAGTGTAATTGTATATGCAAATAGATTTAGTGGATAAAATGTCTTACCTACTCTCAGAAATAAAATTAGAAATATATGACTGGCTTTGTTAACAAAACTAATTTTTGTCTATGTAACTTTATATTATTCTAACAATTGTCAAAAATAAGTTTTATTATTTTATTTTTGACGACAAGCAAGATAAAGTTTATAAATACTTAAGTTTAAAAATTAAATAGACATCTTTTTTAAAGCACTCATTTAATGAGCATGTTAAACAGTATAAACAGTAAAACAGTATAAACTAGATTATTTTTCTGAAAAGTTTTCTAGTTTGAATTTGCACAAGTCAAATCTAATCTTCAGATGTATATTATGCATCTATAATATGTTATTCATGCTCTTTAAAATTTTCGCACTCTTTGAACTATATCAGAAGTTACAGATAGCTACTGTTATTATAAGACATGAAATTTAAATTAGATTTGCCACTGATGAAAATTGTCTGGATTAACTGTGATATCATAAAATATTTTAGACAAAAAACATTTCAAATAGCATGACTTTGGCAAAATGTTGAATAGTTCATATCTGATTATTCTGAAATAATATAATTTACACCTGAAATATGTTTTACTTTAGATAAACTCTGATTCATGAAAGTCCTTTAAGCTCTCTTTAAAAAATATAACCTTTTGATGAGTCTTAATCAATCATTTGATTACAAGAATCCCTCTAATGTTTTGGATGTTCCTAGATTTGAAATAAATTTCAAGATATCTCTTTAGTAATTATTGATTAAAAAAATGAGACTATCGATAAACATATTTCAGGTCTTAAAACGGATCATTTTAAGTACAGGTTCAATGGAATGGCATCAGGAAACTTAAAATTGTACTCACGTCGTTTCGTTATTCTCGAAGATTAACTCTCCCTCCATGTGCTCGTACTCTTTCCCAGCTTTGGCCGTCCCCTCGACAGTGCGAAACGGAAGCACAACTCTGCCTCGGGCTCCACTGAATCGGTTGACTCTCAGCTGATACTCGCCTACAGACTCTGTCAACTCCACTTCCAGCTCAGGGAACAGAAATATGCCAGCATGGTCATCGTCCAGAATCATGACGGTGGCCAAGAAAGGAGTGGCCAGCTCAACTGGCATGCGTGGCTCCATCCTATCAATGATGTAGTGGGGATTCTCTAGCCTCACGTAGAAATGCTCATCTTCTTCAAATACGTCATCATCAATGACGGTAACAAAGAATTGCTTTTCGGTTTCACCAGGTCCAAAAATCAGGGTGCCTTCTGCTTCTTCATAATCGGAACCAGCATTGGCAGTGCCATCTTCGGTTCTGTATTGCACGGCGACTGCTTCATTAAGAGCGCCCTCCCTGACAACGGTCACTGCAAACTCTCCCACATTCTCCATGACAGTGTAGTGACCAGGATCAAAGTAAATTGCGACAACTTGGCGCTTTTCTTCCTTAATTTCATCTTCCTTTTTGTCCTCGACCTTTTCCAGCCTCCTCTTCATAAGGTTGGTTCCTCCCATGAGTTTCCGTGTCGCTTGGATGCGGTAGTAAGCTCGACTCTTGGGCCCACGATCCAGAATTTCTTCTCGAGCCATCATCTCAATTTCTTCCATGCTGGCGTCAGGGTGTTTTCGTCGGAGCTCTCGCAGAATTTGAATATATTGCATTCGGTGTTCTTCGAATTCGCGGACGTCGCTGCTTTGTTCTTCTTCGAAATTCTTAACATTTCCGTCAACGACGTGGTTGGATTTTGTCATGCCCATCTCCATATCTTCTCCACCTTCTCCTCCAACAATGACGTTCCTCTTGTTCATGCGGTACTTTTTAGTCATGTACTTGTAAATCAGAAATTGGCGATCAGCTATGTAAGCCGTAAGAACGGTGGCCGGGAAGAACATGAAAGTGACTAAACCTTCCCAAACATCAATTACTCCTGGAGAAATGATTGTTAGGATGAGATAGAGCCAGATGTACGCGAACACACTCCAGGTCATGGTGACGAAGAACACCCTAAGATGTTTGATCTTTCTATTTTCGCTGCAGGGGATGGCCCATACACAGATGCCAATAATCACAAACATATTGAAAGCTGCACTTCCTACAATGGTGCCAGGGCCAAGCTCTCCAGCATCGAAATTCTGGGCATAGACCTCAATAATCGACAGAAGAATCTCCGGAGCCGACGAACCTAAAGCCATAAGAGTGAGATTGGACACAGTCTCGTTCCATATCCGAACGCTTATACTCTGGGTCTCGCCGTTCGGTTTCTTGATGATGACTTCTTTCTCTTTGGATGTGATCACCTCAATAGAAGCCATAAATCTGTCCGCTACTATCGACACTCCTACGAACAAATAAGCCAGGGCAACAAAATACACAATGCCTCGAGCGACGCGATCCCCACTACTCAAGTTCTCCTGAGGCATCCACACTGGAAGAAGAAGTCCTTCTCTACACTTGATGGCTCCATGGAGCGAGGAGCCATTTTCAGCCGAGGCTGTCGAAGCCATGCAACTCAGAAGGAAGATTGCAGCCACCAAACACCTCCTCGTGGTCTTGCTAAGTTGGCCCATTGTGTCCAAGTGTTCAAATAGCTGCACTGAGTACTACAAATTCGCACGTGCTGAGATCAGACTTAGTCGCGTAGCCACGACATTGAGTCGGGACTCATCCGCCCACTTCCGCCGATTTGATCTACGTCCAGCAACTGCACCGAAGACCTGGAAGGAGCAAAAACAGAGTGTTAAGCATTTTTCTCCTCTCTACTTACGCGAGAAGAAAAACAAGTGTGAAAGAGAGATCGATATTGATGCGAGAACTGACAGGAAATGAGAGAAAGATAAATACTAAGGTGCGTCCGATAGCCTGAACTGGTTAAGATAACGGCGATTCATTCAGTCTTACCGGGGTTAATCGAGAGCATTTTGTTGAGAGATAAATTCATTAATTGACTGCGTTGAATAATTCAGCAACTTACTAGTTTATGTGACTGATATTTAATGTGTTTGATTAGTGAGATTAAAACAAGAACTTTCTACCTACTGATAAGATAAAGTTTATGAACCTTTTGTCTCTGCATTCTGAATACTCACGTCATTACTTTCTTATGCTAAAAGCTATCAGACGCTAGTTTCTTTACGTATAAGATAATATGAGTATATACCTCAACAGAGTTTATCTATATTATATTAATTTCTTACTTAATTTCGTTACTAAATACAAGAAAAATGCAATAATATTACCAAATATATATTTATGACGAAGTAAAAATGTAGAATACATAGATGCTAAAAAGAAGCTGCATAAGTCTTACAAAAATCCCTTAAATTAATTCAAAAAGTTATTGTGAAAAATCATTTATATTTAGATACATCTTTTTACATTAATATGAAATAGTAACAGGAAATATTCAAAGAGTTTAAATGTAATTATTTTATTTAAATATAAATTTTCAAATAGACAAATTGACTCCCTTTGCTTCAATTAAATTAGAAAAATCAGTCTAAGCATACCTAATTATACGGAAAGATTTATTGTGTTCATGACCTAATTTCTAGAGTTTAAAAACATGCTGCGATTCTTTTAAACTCACGACAAACCGATCTAATTAGTTTGGGGATACTTTCTTGCTGAAATCTATTCTAGCGTACTTACCCTTTTTTGAAAGTGACAATCAGGCGTAAAAGACTTTTTATTTCCAATAAAGTATTTTAGAAGGGACAGAAACAAAACTTAAGAAAACATGTTTTAAACTTATATAAATAAATTTCAACGAGTAATTAAGCACAACTTAAGTTTCACTTTTCTTGAATTAGTTCTTTTTTGTATCAGCAACCAGTTAAATGAACTAGTCTATTGACGAAAGAACAATTTAGCATCAATTCTTAATTTAGTTTTCCAGTTTGTCCTGTAACTGATAACGTTAAGAAAAAAATTATTATCTATGTATTAATTAAATAATTAGTTGTTCCAGTATATAATTAAAAACACATTAGAGAAATGATTTTTTTATGTGCCCTAACTTTTATTTTACAAATTGGTAAATTTGTTAGGTTTAACAGGTTATATACACTAATGAGACCACCATTATAAAAAAATTTGACTTTGAAAAATTTACCTTGATAGTTTTTACTGTAGTACACTTGTTTGTAACGACTTACCTTTATTTTAAAATTTTTTGTAAGCTACGGCTATTAAAAATTGCTTTTTACGAATGATCAATATTTTTGAAAACTTAAAAAAAAAGGAAGATTAAATAGGATCCTTACAGCTTTTCTATACCAATACACTAAAGTAAAAAGCACTTAGTCTTGCAAACGAGACAATTTTGAGTTAACTAAATTACTCTCCATATTATTTAAAAAAAAAGATTATTAACAGAAAAATTGTGCTAAATTTTTTTCCGAGGGCATGCGAAACTTTCTATACCTACTATTTATACCCTAATAGTAATATTAGTACTACAATCACCTTTCATTCTTTTAAAAGGTACACTTTAATTTTCACTCCTTTCCAGTGTCGAAAATGCACTTCTTTTATGGAGTGGATTTCACTCTTTTGCTTTAAGAGTGTATACTATTCTATTTTTGTAGACTTTGTGGGACCAATTATGTCCTTCAGTCTGACACTACTACCGTCCATGTGAATAAAAACAAAAGAAGGTTGTTTAAGTTTAGAGTAATCGAGATTTTCTCCCTTTGAACGGCTTCCTTCTAAAGACGGGAAGCTGTAGAAGAAACTGACCTAGTGCGACACTGCACGCCGATGCTTTGACGTTGTTAACATTTTAACTCGAAGTTCTCGCAGTTTACATTATGAATACAGTATTACATTTAAGGTAGGTGAATACCCAAAATTCTAAAATGTTTACTATTACTTTAATCTTTTCCAAATTTGGCATAGTGATTTCAAATATAATGAATAATACTCTTTAGGCAATTTTTTTTAAATTTAAATATAATCAATTTATTTTAAACGGCGCCTTTCTGCTAAAAAAAGAGTTTTACACTAACAAGTCTACCACATTGAATTTTCATCCTATAAACATTAATTATGTGTTAAATTCTTCGTTTTGAACTGATGCATGCAATGATTTTCTAGAGTTACATACAAATTACAAGAAAAGATGTTATTAAGAAAAATGTCATGAATTTAACTAAAAAAAGCTTTTTTTTCGATTAACTTACACTTGAGCATTTTTTTAAAAACAACTACTATATTTGCACCAGATGTTAGAGGCTTATAGCACAGATATATATTTAAATAGCATCTGTTAAAAATTTCAGGTAAATTAATGTAAAACTTTTTATGCTAGAAGTGTTAGCGTAAATCCCTTTTTTTAGTTGAAAAACACTGTTTAAAATAAATCAATTATATTTAAATAAAAATAATTGCCCAAAAAGCATTGTTCATTATATTTAAAATCACTATGCCAAATTTGGAAAAGATTAAAGTAATAGTAAAAATTTTAGAATTTTGGGTACTCGCCTACCTTAATATGTTTTAAAAAGAATGCATTTTTTATTTGGGAGTACGTTGCTGAAGATAAAGAAGAATTATTAAATATTCTTCATAGTGAGGCATTGTAAACTATTACTTTGATGTAATTAATGTGTGAACAAATATCTTCAGCGGTCGCTTCAGCGAATATAGAGTATCATTTTAATATATGTTTATGAAATCCTTTCTACATAATGGACACATAGAATAAATATTCTGTGAGGGACTTAAATATTTACTGGCAATTATTTGCTATGTGATGATTTAAATTGATTCCTTTATGTTGTTAATTTCTTTTCGTAAATGGAGTACAATAAGTTATTGATATTTTATAATCTACATTATTTTATTCTTTTATAAAAAAAGTTCTTACTTTAGTTTCCATTTTTTATTTTTTTAAAACTTTTTATTCTAATTTTAGCGTTATTTAAACTTAATTTCAAAAGCTTTATATAGTAGGTTAATGCAAAAATTGTTTGATGAAAATTTCTTAAAATTGACCTAACTATAAATACATTTATTCTATTTTATGCGTAAATAAATAAGGCGACAAATATTGTCTAATGATTTTTGCACTACTTACTAGAATAAACTATCAAACAATCAAATGAAACCGTTGATATTAACAAATATTTATGCTTTTTTAAGAGTAGGATCGAATGACATAGCGGGATTTCAATGAATTATTAACAAAGGAAGAGATTTTGGAATTGTAAATTAACACAATTGAAGGGAACAATAACAAAACAAATTCCGAATAGCTGACTAAATTTATATTTGAATTTAGTCCATATTTTTTAGCCCATGCAATGAACGGGTATTCATTTGCTAATAAAAAAATTAAAATGAAGTAAATCAAATTTCATCTTTAAAAAATTTAAAATTAAGACTTTCTTTCAAATTTTTCATCCTTATAAAAAGCATTGTAACAATTACAAAACCAAACGAATTCTGATGTTTTTTGAAATCTAAAATTAAAATGCAAAGGAGGTTAAATATAATTAAAATAGTTTAAAGAATATAAAACATAAACTGAAACGTTAACGGAGATGTTTACTTTTCATATTTTTGGAAATATTGAAAGTAGTTTCGAATAATTATAACTTAAATTCATAAAACTCACAGTTTGTCAAATTCATTTTAATATATGTTAAAAACAAAAAAATAAAAAAAAATTGAGAAGCATGCATCTTTAATGAGCAAATCAAGGATTTTCATTAAACTACTTGACATCCACCTAAATGAAAATAAAATTTTAAAACATTATATTTAACCGTATTAAAAACGTCAGAAAATATTAAATTTTGATAAAATCTAGTTTGTTGCTTATTTTTTCCCATGAGGAATATCTGAACGGTGTGTTTTTTTTCTTCCGCAGTTACATAAACTTAATAGTTTGATACCCATAGTTTTAGGCCATTATGCATTCTTTGATTTAAAACGTCGTTCTAATTCCTATCATTAATTTACAATTTATTATAATACTTGACTAGCATTTGATAGCAAACAATTAATAACAAGTGTTTAATTACTAGTGTTATAGGAGCTTGGCGTCAATAGATCACAACGTATTTCCATAACCATTTGCACATTACTTTTTTAATCAAACGTCAAAGATATTTTGCACTGAGAGAGATAAGAACCATTTCGTTTTTCTAAAATTTTTATATCATAAATTTAATTATTTTCTTATAACGTTTAGGATTAAATCGTTTATAGTTTGAAATGAAACAAGTTATTCTGTGTGTGCGCCTGTTATTGAATCCGCGAGGCGAAAATCCTCACAAAATTAAATTGTGCTTTCTTTCTGAATAAACTTAGTGTTGTGCAAAGTTTTCAAAGACTCTAACGTAATTACTATCTTCAAGTGGAACTACTTTAATTGCTATGAATGCACTTTTTCAATATAAAAGGATTTATGCGTTCGGAGAATAAAATGAAGTTCATGATTAAATCTGACTTTCAGACTTCAGACTTTCATTAAAAGAAAGTGGACGATTAATAGCTAGGAATATTTTCTATTTTAAAGCTGGTGTATTAAAGTTTTAATCTCAAAAATAATAAAAATATTATTTCTGCTTAGAATGAATATAAAAACAAGTCTAGAAAACGAATTAGAGAGATAGAGAGAGATAGAGAGAGGGAGACAGAGAGTAGAGCTGTTTTATTTCTCGTATTAAACTTAATTATTTCTGGCACTGGGTTTAACGGCAATTTTGTTTGGAGAGTAGAATTTTTAATTTATGTCGTCACTTTTGATGGTTTGTTGTCTTTTGAGAAAGATTTATTGTAAGTAACCATCCTTTGTGAATCTTTATTCATATTTGTTTTTTCTAGGCATAAAACTTAGCAGAATTGTTAACCTGGCCAAATTTTGTACATGTTATAAATATAATGCTGTCAAAGGTTTTACATTTTAGAAAGTTTGAACTGCATTTTGAAAAAGAGTGAATAATGAAAATTAAGGATCTAAATGCAGTAAAAATTGCGTTGTGCGGGCATATTTTTAATTAATTTTATAACTTTAAAATAAAGTAGATGAAATAATTACATTTAAAAATAAATAGAAATTATGCACCGCATTGATAAATAAATGTCTTTGAAATTTCATAGAAATCAGTAAAAATCGGAAAAATATCAATAATTATTTGCTCTAAATACATTTGTCTACCTTTAGAGTATATAAATGCACGCAATTCAGTATTTTAGAGCCATCACGGTATAAATTAAAATAAGTGTTTTATCAAAGTGTAGTTGAATAATTAAAAGTTGCTATATTTTGGTATTGGAATTTGAATGCCTAAAATAAATGCCGTTTTTCTAAAAAGTTATCCATGCTATTTTTTGAACAAAAATTCCATCGCTTATCATAAGAAACTAAGTGTCATTGCATCACTAATTAATGAGTAAAAAATATTGTGAAAATTGTTGCAATTTGATCAAAAAGTTGTACCCTCCGTCAACACATCATTTATTTTACGTGGAGTTGTGAAAAGTGTTTTTTTTTAAATGTCGTGCCATATACTTAAACGGCATTTATTACCATGTGTAACAAGCACAATATATATAAAATAGTCATCTTTCAGTAAATTCAGTAAATATAGTTTGGAATGCTTTATTGCCAAGCTTATGTTTCGTCCGATTGCAAGTTTCGCTAAAAATAACGAGATAAAAGCATTTACTTTGCGAACGTATTTCTCCACCGTAATAGTTAAATTATAATTTGATAGAAAGTATGCTAAAAGGTAAACTATTTTTTTAATTAACTAAAACAACAACAGTTAGCTGAAAAATTCATTAAAATAATACTCATAACTGATACCATGCAACTAAAAAAATATAACGTACATGCATATTCATAATTTGGGTAGATAATATAATGAAACACACAAGGAATGTCATAAATAAATAACTTAGTAAACATAAAATAAAAAAATATTCAAAGCAATTAATTTGATAAAAAAAAATGATTAAAGTAAACTCTCAAATGATACACTGTTAAAAATTTCAGTTTTCTGGAAGATACACCATAAAATGGTTCAACCAAATATCACATTCTGGAAACAGACCTGCTTTCACGAAAAATTGGTTCGACTTCTACTCCTATAGCACGAAAGTTTGGTTCTACTAACTGCAACCGACCATTTAACTGTTTACTCAAACGTAGCCGCCATAAGTAGCACTGCTTCTGCTTGAGAATTGGCCCGTCCGTGAGTGGTTATGGTATCAGCCTAGAGATTCAACCATCTCAGGAAAGCGGAGGTACGAATCCCACCTACTGCCAGTCATCCTGTGAATCGGATCTTTTTACTGGAAATAGTAGACAAATCCTCAATTCATCACGGATGGGTCCGAGTACGCTGGGACAGACGTGTTCGTTAAATCTGTGGGGTCCAAAGTCCCGACGGCGTTAGCTTACGATGTACGAAATACCGTTTTTGTTTTCACCTTTCACTATTGTTATGCATTGCGAGGACATTTTTATGGTTCAACCTTTCACTATAGTGGCGTGTTGGGAAACTCCTGCATATTTTTCAACCTCCCACCACAGTTACGCAATTTGAAAATACCGTTTTATGGTTCAACAATCTACCAAATCATGGTTGCAGCAAATTTGAACCGCATTTTGGTTCAACCTTGAAAAATTATTTTTAACAGCGTAGTTTATTAAAAAATATTTTAGTTTAATTACATTTAAGTTATATATTGATTGTATAATTAATTATTTAATGAAGAATAAAACAAGTGCCTTCAGTTTTGAATTTGATCTAAATTTACATGAATTAACCTTTAAATATTTCCCAAACTAAGTGCTGTTATACAAATCTGATTAATTTTTATGTAGTATAAATATATTGAAATACATAGATTTGGTACTGATAGGATAGTATTTCGTAGATAGTATTCGAATAGATAGTACATAGATAGTATTTCTATATAAAAACAACAGATCTGATACATAAAGTATACATGATAGAACAATGTTAAAAAGTGTGTGTTACATTAATGTGTAATACATTAATAGATACCGTATTAGTGTATTATATGTACGAAAGAAATCACTTGTTACTTTTCTAAAAATAGCTAATCATCCTGTATCAAATTAAAATTTTATTCATCACTTCCATTGCGCATTAAAAAAGCAATTTCCTTGCTCAAATAAATGCGTGCAATCAAATATAAATCTCAAGGGGAATTAACAAAATGCAAATCCAAAATACACGGGGAGCAATTTTCGTAATCGGGGGAAAATTTCCCAAAGGGCAGTTACATAATTTTGTGGGAATAATGTAAAAAATATTATTTACCCCCGATTTCCTACAATGTCCATAAAGGTTCTTAATAAGTAAATAAATATATTTATGGAGAATTAATAGGAGAATTGTTATTAATTAATAAGAGCAACTATTTTTTATAAATAGCCCACCAAAAGTGGTTGTTCTTATATTAGGTTATCCGTTTTATGATTATGGAATATAATTAAAACAAATTTGATAGTTAGATTTTCAGTGGAGGTATTTTTCTTATCAAACAAAATTTTTATTATATATTATGAGATCCTTAATGCAGCTTCATTGAAACAAAAATAAATTTAGCAGTTATGAAAAATGTAGATTTATATAATTATAACATTTCCTAACCAGTCTTACCACTGTTTTAAACAATTACGTATCTATTGATACTTACAAGAATGGGAAGCTGGAATTCTCTTATTCATTTTATCCTATTTTATACTAAACATTATTTTGTACAACAAATTGATATTTAGGTTTAAACATAATCAAAAGAACTGCGTTGTCAAAATACGTGTGAAAAAGTTTTTGAATTAAAAAAAACACGCAAGAGAAGTTTCAATTAATTAAAACTTTCAACTAAATCACTTAAAGATCACACACTAACTTTCACAGTGTTAGTAAAATGAATTTAAATTAAGTTAAGTTTTAAATAACTAAAAAATCCTCTAAGAATTAATTTTATGAAACATATATTTTTATAAATAAGATTTCATATTCAATAAAAATTTGAACTGTTTTCATCCCTTGTCCCACAGACGAGTTTGTGGTTAAATGATTCCATTTACAAGAAGCACATCAAAAACGGCACACAAAACCAAAATCCAATTTTAAAAGACAACCCAACCTGAAACTAACTTCTTCACTCCAAATAAAAAGTTTAGTATATTTTGAAATGAAAGCGTTTGCATTTATTTTTTTTTGTTTTGTAGTGCTCTGAATGCAAATATTAGCAGTGCGAAAAGTAAACCGGGGTAGTAACTTCCGGTAAGAATCCATGTTTATCCTTTCCTTTTCCCGATGAAAAGTTGGCCGTAAAAAGCAGCATCGATAGGCGTTAAGTCAACGTAAGAGGTGCGTAACATTATGCTCTTTGTTTACTAAGGCCCACAGCAGTTCGGTGAATAAATATTAAAAAAAGTGTTTGTGGGGCTTTTGCTGGAAATAGAATTTTAGCTGGAATTTGGCAGTCAGTTGCGTGGTTAAGCCTTTTTAAGGTAACGATCCATAAACATTGATCGGTGTGAATTGAATTAGTGTTGGGATTTGACGTGTTCTTTTTTATTACCTATTTAGGTGTTAAAATATTTTCCACAAAATGTAGAAAGTCAATATCTCTATCCTTAAACGTTAATTTAGTTGAAACGCTGATATACTTGACATTGGTAAATAGACTTAAAAACCTAACTATTCTAATTTAATAGACCTAAGGTCGCAGTGTTCGGCGAACTTGCCCCCCACCAAAGAAGTCATAAGTCATAACTATTCTAATTTACATATATTGTTTTTTAGTCAAAATTAACTTTGTTCGGTGAAGTATAATTAAATGTTTAATAATTGTGAGCAACTATTTCATATTACCCAACTATCCCATATTCCCCTCCTCTTCAAATTTTTAAAGTAAATTTTTTCATTATATAAAAATAAATGCTTTTTGTTTCACCATAAGCACTTCATTATCATTAGTTATAGTATCTACTGAAAATGATTTGCGGATTTTTACCTAAAACAAATAATTAATTTTGAAAATATAAATGTTATTCCATAATAACCTTCTATCCCCTACATTTTCAACGATTTTTTCGAATCTTTTTTTAATTTTGTAAATTAAAATATCATGCAATTGTTATCATGTGTTAGTATTTTGACAGAACAGTTCATATTCAGGCCTACGCCAGTGCAATGCACACACATTGAAATCCAAAATTTAAAACAATAAACAGATTCATAATGTTTAACCTTTCTTTTTTTTACTTAACTCTTTTATATGCTAAACACTCTTAAGAGATTTTATAATATTTTAAAGAAAATATTTGTCAAGAATATTGGTTAAAGCAACTTTTTTAAAGAAATTCAAGCTTAAAGTGAACACATCAAAAAATTACAAAATTCGTGAATATTCAAAGAGAAAACCATCTGAATAAATTTCAAAGGGAAAAGTCATATAAAATTTCCGTACGAAAAATTCCTTTTCAATCACATCATCACTAATAAATATACCAAACTTTAAAACAAACAAAATCAAATACTTCCAGAATTCATATTCAAGTTTTAAACAAATATTAAAAATACGGAACATGTGATGCATAATTTGTAGACAGGTAAGACAAATCTCCGGAGAATTGTTTATTATACTTAGCGCGTGTCCTCAAAATTAATAACAACCGTCTAGCCATGGGATTTGAACTATTCCGTATTCCTGTTTCATACGAAACAATACTATATTCGCATTTAATAAGGAATAATGTTCGACGAATCTCCTGACGAGACGGCAATATGTTGTCCTTAATGCATTATGAATTGGATACCTTAAGAATAGAAAACTTAGATGTTTGCAAGTCTGATATGAATATTAAATATTCTGTAAAATAATTTGAAATGTGTTTTGCATTTAATTAAATTAGTTATTCCAGGTGGCAGTGAAGAATTTGAATAAGGTCGTTGTTAAAATTTTTTCTGTTTATGACTATGTAATTACGTCGCTAAAAAAGCGAAATAGAAAATAAGTCTTAAGTTTATGAAAATGAAATCATTTATGCTGAGTTAAAGCTATGTGGAGTGACTTAAAACTATTTTGATGGTTCTTGAATAATTATTTTAAAGAACTATGTATTATTAATTTTTAACAATATAATGAATTTATAATTTTCAATGAAAAAATCACAAGTAGTAGATCACAGATCGAGATAATTCGTTTTGAATAATTACTCAAAAACTTTCAAAATCATTTTTTAAGCACGAAAAAAGTTTAAAAACTTCTCTTACACTGTTTCCATAAAAAGGAAATTTCATATTTATGGTAATGATTGCCTATTTTAAACATTTTCTTTAAAATGAGACATTTAAATTAAACTAATATATATAAAAACATATTTTCTTTAAACTTAAATATTCTAAGTAATAAGTTTTTAAGAAATTTAACACTTTTAATAACTCTAAAAGTTTATTTGGGTTATTTTACTTCAATTGCGGCTTTAATTTTAACATTGGCCATTTTGTACGCTTTTAAATCCATTCGTGAAACATTAAGTTCCTCTTAGATCTAGTATTCAGCTATTCGAAAGTGGTTTTATTACAACAGTTACCGTAAAATGAAGTAACTTGCTCTGAAGATTGCTAGTGAGCATATACTTGACGACTATTGCATAAACTTGGCAGATAGTGTTTTGTTAAAACAAAACTAGTTTTCGTATGAAAATTTTAAAATGTAAAGTACAGGGAAAACATACGATGTTTATAATTACATGGTGCTCAAAAATAGTTAATAATACCTTTTAGTTAGCAATAAAATATTATGACTTCCAAAATATTTTGATACTAAAATTTTCGATCTTCGTAAAGTTGACCTGGATTTTTCTATTATTTCTATTTGCTATGAATTTATTAAATTATATTTGAATTTAATCATGCTTTTATTTTGTAGGGATTAAGCTATAAAATGAATCATTAAATAGTTTTAGGTAGAAATAAACTCGACAATTTCTCATCGTTATCCTTCATTTTCTATACGGCAATAAAAGTACATGATTTTTAAGATATTTTCATAGTTATTGCCAAGCACAATATCATTATATTCAAAAGTATTTCAATATCCAACAAATACTCTTTTAAGAGATTTTATAAGTAAAATTTTAATATTCTGAAAAGGATTTCTTATTCCCTGTATGTAAGACCATTAAAATTGCGAAAGTTGTAAAAAAAAACTATGTTCATTAGAAATATATGTTTTCCACTTATCATAAAAAGTGAATACTTCTTTTCAAGTATATTTTTTCTAAGATCTTCTTAAATATAAAAAATAAAGCGATTAAGGAGCAGTAGAAGATCATACTTCAAGAGCAAATATTTTCTTTTAGAATTTAGAGAAAGTAAATAAATTTTAAGACATGCATTTGATAAGGAAGAACACACATTTGAAGGAATTTTTTAAAAAAAAATACCTATTTTTCTTCATTATTAAACATATTTAGTTTGTTATTGAGTTTTATGTTTGGTGGTGTTAATTTTATATATTATTAAGTGAGTATTACATTAAATAACTATACAACATTCAATATACAATATATAATTAATAATTTTGTCGCTAAATATACTAAACAAAGTTATTATAATTTATTTTATGGATGTCTCTTGAATTACTTTTCTTAATTATTTGTTTATATAAACGAATAATGTGTATACATTTTAAAAATATACCTAAAATAATCATAATTGTCTTCAATTGATTTTGTTTACACTTTTGTTTTGATATAAAACGTCTTTCATCCGTATGTTCAAAGAGTATACAAAAAAACATACATCAATCAATACTTTTCTTGTGAAACCGAAAAATATTTACCTTATGTACAAAAACAAAACGAAACTACCTAATACAAATTAACTACATAAACCATTGCTCCCTAATTTTCCTCCTTTGAACTCCAGTGATTTGAAATGTCTCTTTTGTAGCGATTTACGCTTAACTTAACCCTTATAGGAGCGACCTACTTGAGTTTACGGTTAAGTTAACGTTTACGAGAATAGGACGCGCAATCCCTAAATTGCACAACTCTCAAGAGAGCCATATACTCTGCGAGATGGAAGAGGCAACCGGCTGTTGCGAGATTATACTCCTCGTTATGGAAAATATCGGGCGAGTGATTCATTACATTAAAATTTTATCCAACCCCTGAAGGAATTAGCCCTGTTGGTGTGAAAATACCGCAACTAACAAGCATAGTGTGATTGAAAGTTTTATGTCGCCTAAATGTTTGTGACGTCATGATTACAGATCTTACAGAAGAGAAAAAAATCCTAAAAACAAATAAATTGCCTAAATCCTTGTGTGATTTAAAGTTTTATGTCGCCAAAATGTTTGTGACGTCATGATTACAGAACTTGCAGAAGAGAAAAAAATCCGAAAAACAAATAAATTGTAAACTTACATCATATACTTTTTTATGTTCGCCAATATGGTAATTGTGACTCTTGGTGTTCTGTCTACTGTATTATTACTTTTGTATTTATTTTCCCCTCAAGTTAATGTCTGTTACATGTTGTGCAATAAAATTATTATTATTATTACAAAAAATAACCCAGTGTAAATAGGTACATGTAATGACTCTATACCATTTCTATTTAGTAAGTAAGCTTCGAAAAGACTCTCTTCCCCCCATCCCTTCACTGGGTTTTCTACGAAAAGAGGGGAACATCGCTTATCTAATCCTAGCGCGCTTGAGGTTTACAATCAAAACAGTTAGTATTTCCCCATGAAGGGTGGTGGAAAAACCGAAACAGCTATAAATC
The DNA here is from genome assembly GCA_023701765.1 of Hylyphantes graminicola. Taxonomy (NCBI): domain Eukaryota; kingdom Metazoa; phylum Arthropoda; class Arachnida; order Araneae; family Linyphiidae; genus Hylyphantes; species Hylyphantes graminicola. The sequence goes on from CM043123.1 coordinate 28,185,028, forward strand.
ACCCCGTTCCAAAAAAACCGCACTCGTGGATGGGGGAGGAAATGCTTTCCAAGCTTACATACTAAATAGAAATGGTATAATGGCCGAAAACCCTGTGCATGGTCACTTCACCACGTTTTAAATTTACAAGGACCGCCACCAATAGTAAAGCTTTCTATTTCAACTTCATTTCAAACAAACAAACATATTATGACCGTCAAATGCACGAAAATGTTCGGTGAAAGCAATGCTTTTCCTTACAGCGCATTTAAATTAAAAGCCGTGCTTTTCCAAAAACCTAGGCATTACTTCGATTTGAACGGCTAAACGTCTTTTATTGACCGGCTTAAAAGCGTCGAAAAGCGAGTTCCGGAGAGGGATGCAATTAAATTTGATTAAAGATTAGTTTTCATTTTAAGTGAAAAGTTGAGTTTGGTAAGGTAACATGTTTCGAAGGACTCGTAAAGGTATACAAAAATTTCAATGCAATATTGAGACGACTGATCTATTATTATGGTTTGATTTGGTGCAGCATTTTTAACTAGGGAAATTTATGAAATGGTATAAAATGAAAAATTAAAGCATACTTTTGGCAAATTCTATAATGAAATAACGAGATTAAGATTAAAAAATCTAAAGGATATAAGTATATTCAATAAAACGCAACATATAATCTTATTTCTAAAACATTTTCAACCATCTAAATACTAGTTTTCATATAACAGAAAATATTATTGGTGTTATTTGTTACGCCAAAATATTGGATTTTCCCTTTACATTAAACATTTCGCTGGTTTAAACAAACTCTTCAAAACTCTTCTTAAATAATGCAATACTGTTTCACATTCTTGGCGAATTTTAATGGAGACTTATGCAGTTGTTAATAGACCATATTTTATCACCATTCAAATATTAACTAATTTCATTAAAAATGTAAGTAACAGCTTTTTCAGACCAGCACTATGACTTTCCAGTTAATACCTGGGATTATGGGGTCGGTGTGAGACCGGGACTTAAGATTCGGAGATGAGAAAGCGTCTTTCTCACAGTAGGGGATACCAAATTCATTAGTGGTAAATGAGAAATGGATGTGTTGACTCTGTGGAATTTTCGCATGTGATGGCGGTCTTCAGAATTAACTTAATTCTTGAAATCCCTTTTAATGAGAAAGATTTATACTAATTAATTAATTTCATGACATCCAGGTAGTTTATATTATCACCACATCAGCTTATTAAATTTAATGTATGGGTAAAATGTATGACTATTTTAGGTCGTTTTAAAGGAGGAAATAAATTTGAGTTTTAGAATAATGAAGTAGTATAAATATCTTCTTAAATTGAATGTAAAGGCACTGAAAAAATTAATCAATTTAAACTGTTATAGATAAAGTTTAGAGAAAAAGTAAAAACTGTAACCGAATACTTGCGATGGTATTCATGAAGTTCATTGTTTTATGCAACATTTTAAAGCTCTTGAATATTATCAGTAACTTTTCAGTTAATTACTCACCTTCATTGTATCTCCTATAAAATATATGACATATTGAGTTAACTGAAGAGTTTATCTTTTAATCTATCTCTTAAGAATCAAAAGATTACTTTATGCCAAAGCATAACTTTATATGGAAAGAACGCACAAAACGAGCATTATAAATCACCACCTTTGAATGCTTGACAAAACTCTTTATCCAAAAGCATATAATAATGAAATACGCCTACATATTGATTTACGGACTATATATAAAATCTGTTTGCCTAACCGACAATTTGAACTATGCCCATCATAAGTCACGGAATCAACAGCATGTATGAAGATTTAGGGGTATCGATCTTACAAGTGCTGGATACGAGAAAATATTTCTTTTGTAAGCAAACATATATCGAAATCGAATTGCTTTATGCTACCTTAGGTTTAACTTTTTTATGTGTCTCAAATCGCTAAAAGAGAAACCATGTTGCGAAAAATGAAAGAAAGATTTGAGATTAATAAAAAAAAGTTTTAAAATTGCGGAGTTTACTTTTAATTTGGGTTTTATCAAGTATCATCGTGATTATTTTATAGACTTTTATTATTTATAAGATAACGAAACTTGTCCAAGTGCAAGGAATTTAAAAGAAATTCAACATTTCTCTTTATAATTCCCATTTATTCACTAACGACGATGGGAAAGAAAATGTGCCCGTGTGAAAAAAAATTCTTTAAGTTTATCGAAACAAACAAAATATAAGACAAATTAAGACCATAGTACTGAAAAATTTATGTAGTACACATTGAGTTACATGAAAAAAGAACTTTAAGAACTTAAATTTAATTTTTTTATTCGGTGAGAAAGGTGTTAATGGTATCCATAAATGGGTCTTTAATGGTTTAGGTTTATAAATAGAAGCTTGGTTTAGGTTTAGAAATAATTTTCATAATATTTTATTACTGTCCACTCATTTATTGACACAATGTTATTAAAAGTTCTATAATAATCTATAAATTACATAAGAATTTTTTTCTATAATTTTAATCTCATAATTTACTTCAAATTCACTATGATTAGCTTTTTTACTGATTAAAATACGCCACCAACTATTATAAAACCAATTACCTACTTCAGGAGGAGTTGTAGAAAATAATGGGGCTTACTTAACGCTACAAAAAGATTCAATTTCTCAACCGCAAATCCTAACGGAGCTTTTCATCTGTCGTTAATCTTTTTTAACTGCACGACAGGAAATCGCAAACACTAGCTCCCCCTTCAAATCTCCAGACAGCGTAAATACCTAAAGCAACACGTTATGTCATTCAGTCAAACTATACAGAAAACAACACAAAAAGTGTAACCGCACCTTTTTGACTGTCAAGCCAATTGGTTGGTTTGACATAACAGTTAGCAAATTGAAGGCTAACACTTGGCAAATTTTCAGTATAAGCTGTTAAAAAATAAGATTTAATGCTTCGCTTACTTACGAATTATTTTGCTATCCAAGTGCTTATTAGAATTGGACCTATTACTTAGCTCTAATTATTACTTAACATACATTACTTAACACGGAAACCTATTTTGGGTGGTGGTATTATACGAGATGGTGTAAGGTAGTAGGAATGGCGTGCGACAATTCCCATCAACCAACATGGATCATTAAAATTCATTTAACGCATCATTTGCTCTAGTATGACGGAACTCAAAGCACTTAAATAAAAACGGACTATGATAAATTTTTGAGTGAATTTTAATTGTATGAAGAAGGGTAAGAGCCAGAAACAAGAGGTTTCAAGCATGCATTTACGAAATGGTGTTCGTGACTACACAGTTTAGTTCAAATTGGTCATCAACCTGCAAACTTTAATGGTTAGGAACGAAGTTGATGCAAATATATAATGTTATCTCTTTTAGATACCGTGTTTTACGACAAATATTCACGGACACGTTTTATTTTAAACAGCATAGCGTGAATACGGTTAGAGAAACAAGTTAGTAGGACGATGGACGACCAAGACATTTAGTGGCGTTGTCATCCGACTCAGATGTTAGGTAAATGTTTTAAGTAGTGTAATTTATTAAAAAGATTTTACAAACAAAAAATCCAATTAAAATTAGTATGAAGGTGTGTAGTTGCAGTAAAGGCTTGGAGTTCAATGTTCAGAGCATTAGTTGTCATCGGTGTTAATAATTGCTTTAAATTGTAGCACCTATGTACAAAGTCTTGCACAGCGTCACTTGACTTGTCAGTTGGAAATCACTCACAGTTCTAAATTACAAAACGTATGATTGTGTAAACGCTCCGCAGAAAGTATAAAAATAGGTAGCTGAATGCCTTCTACTATGTAGTAAACTGTGTGTATAAAAATTAACAACTTATTTGTTACTAGTTGCTTTAAATTGTAGCACTTACGTACAAAGTCTTGCACAGCGTCACTTGACTTGTCACTTGAAACTCACACACTGTTCCAAATTACAAAACGCATGGATTGTGTTAAATCTCCGTAGAATTTATAAAAATAGGTAGCTGAATGCCTTCTAATGTCAAGTCAACTGCGTGTGTATAATTAACTCGTTATTTGAAATATTGTACAAAAATGAGTTCAAATTTTGTCTAACTGAAACAAGGAGTTGGTGAAAGTATCTGACTAGAAGAACAAGTCGGTCCATCGCGAGATTTTATTTTGTTCTCCGGTTAATGTATTTTTTCCGAAAGAGTTGTTATATCTTCTCTGCACGGCATCTTATGCATTGCGTTTTTGAATTCATTTTTTCGAAGCAATTAATTTTTTTTCAACGGAAAGGAAATGTTTGTGTTTTTTTCAGGATTTTTTCATTCACAAATAAAAGTATTTTTAGGGTATTTTTATGTTTTATTTTAAACATTATTAATATTATTGAAATAATGGAAAAGGGAAGGTACATATGTACTCCGGCTTGTGTTGATCAGAGACCCGCTTAGAAGTATTCTGCAAGTAGGACAGACACAGAAAGAATTTTCACTGTCACAACGAAATGAAGTACACCCAGGTCGAAGACGAGAATCGAATCCGCCTCCGTTACAGCGCACAGACTGCTAACGTAATGGTGCAAAACACTCGGCCATCCGGGCCCCATTGAAATAATAAGTAGGCTAAATGTTTCGAAAATAAAAATTCTTCTTAAGAGTTTTCTGTTTAAATTATATTTCACATAATTTTAATGATTAAAAAACCGGAAAAGAATGTGAGGAACTTTTCATTTTTTAAAAAATTATTATTAATTACGTCAAACAACTATAAATTATATAAGTAGTAAATATTTGTCCTGATATAAAGTTTACTTTTTTCCAATGTATTATAGTTAGAATTCTGTGCCTTTTTAAATTAATGTGTGAAGCATAAAAATTTTATGATATGATTTTTAGCGAAAAATAGCACCTTAAAAAAACCCTAATTGATCTAGATAATGTTTTTTAAAAATCATATTCCTTAATTTAAATTATTTTAAAATTATTGAAAATAATTGTACTAACACTTAGTTCTAAGTTTGATACCCGAATTTTAATTCTAATGTTTTTTATATGACCATGTGCTGTATTTTATTATTTGTTAATTATAACTTATTTCTAGTTAACTTTTTAAGTTTTGTATGATATAATAAATTTAATGCCTCTCTCATCTCTTTCAATTGTAGCAATTTTTCATCTAGCAAAAAATTATATTTAATTATTTTCCTTGAAGCATATGATACATTATAATTAAATATTATGCAATCGCGTTTGTTAAAATGTCATTTATTTCTTAATTATATTGAGCATAGATCTTTAACATGTTCTTCTAAAAACTTTTTTTACATCATCAAAGCCAATTAAGGTAATTTAATTAAGAAAAGTTACTCCTTTGGAAATTTAAAGAAATATTTTTTCTAAAGGAAGTCTTTGTAGTTTTAAAAAGCGTAAATTTTTCGTTTGAATAATTTAGCCTCTTGACTTAATGCGATTTCCTAATAAACTCTTTGTGTTGCACTTTTTAATTTTCGAACTTAATTTATTAATTTATTTACCGATAACGTGATCACGTTGGTAACCTAAGTTTTGATTATTTTTACTTTTTCTTTAATATTTATTGCTGAGTCTATTTATAAAAGTAAACAAACATAATGAAAATGCCCCAACAAATTCTAGATTTTCGTGTAAATGATCAATCGGACTGAATTAAGGGCCTATATTTGATGGGTATAGTTTTCCACAAAACTCACATTATTCAAAGTATAACTAAGATATAGAGTCCGGTTCGTTCATTGGCGACCTTTAACAATTAAAAGTTCAATAGGAAAAAATGCAAATGAACAGGGCGGCCCTTGTATCGTAGTTATACTTAGGGGATAATATGAGTTTTGGACCTAGACCCTCCATTAAGTTTCCATTCGACAATTCGAGCTTTAAACCTTTTTTTACGAATGAATGAAACATGTATGAAATTTGAATAATTGTTGCTTCAACTATAAAAACTTATATATACACGAAGAACCTAAAATGAATTTAAACTTTGTTTAGTTATTTTTTTGTCCAATCTAAACTTAACATATCTTATATTTTCCAGAATGTTAATTCTAGTTAATGTGTACCATTTTGAATAATATTAATATTTTCTAATTTTTATTATTTTAAACTCAAATCTACGATCTCACATTCCATTTTGAGAACGTAATTATGCTCTAGAAATTTGAAATCTAATAGTACTCTTATTAAAATTTCGACATCACTTAAATAACGTTCAATCAAGTAATATAAAATACTTTGTTAGGAACAAAATATAATCTCTTTTATAATTTGTCCTATTTATTTTACATGTAAGGAATGCTAGAATAAAGGAGTTTAGTTTTAAAAATAAACGCGTTAACAGAAAAATCTTTTTAATGAAAACCCGATGCGGTGAGAATTATGATGATACTCGACTACATGACAATTTTTCCAATAAATTTTTAATTTAAATGAAACTTGATATTTATTAAAATCTTCTTTATATACGTAACACTATTCGAGAGCTTGAGTTATATACTTTAGGACAAGAAATTCAAATTTTTAATGTAGAAGTTCAAAAATGCATAATCTGAAGTTTCATAATTGAAAATAATTTTATTAAAATAGATTGCTCAGTATAGTACTTACAAAACGGTTTTAAATCAAATAATCCGACAAAAAAAGGGACGATATCAACTTTACTTTCCCTATATTTTCCCCTTTAATGATCGTATATAAATCCAAAATGGAATTCCATTTTTTGAATTAAATTCACCGAAATGCCCGTTTAAGCTGCTGAAGCACACAATAGGAAAAAAACCTATCATTGTTGGCAGAACAAAGTCGTAATTAACATTTTGGGTAAAATAGTTCGGAAAATAAGAATTTAGTCAAAATTAAGAATAAGAAGGTCAATTCGGAAATAACGTTGTTGTTCATGATATTCAATTTTTTTTCCACCCAAGTTTATTTGGAAAAAATAGTATAACCACAAAGGAAAATATGTTTAAATTAAGGTAACGAGTAATGAAACAATTATAACAAAATAATACGGAAAAATATTGACTATTAACAACAGGTTAAAATAAAGTATTAAAAAGTTTTCGTTCTTAGCTGGGTTATGAACGGCTATTTATCTAAAAAAAAAGTCCCATACAAAATTATTGTTAATAGTTTAACCACATATTAAAGAAAAACGGCCCAAAAATGTAATTTATAACCAAAATATATTGCTGTGTGTTCAGTTGAGCCCATCAGTTCTTGTTTTCAGTTATAAACTTTCTTGAAAGATTATACTATTTGAAGTGACAAAAACGTTGAATACTTTTTTAAATCTCGATAATATTTAGTTGCGGATTTCGAACGCGTTGCTTTAGAAAGTAGGTAACTACAAAAAAATTTCATATCTCGTTATCTAATGTATAGGATAAGAACGTTAGTCAGCTTCAATACCATCTTATTAGCGCTAAAAATGACAGTTGCAGCTTTCTTAACTCACTATTCAAAGATGAGTTTCTTGAAGTCGGAACGGATTCTTCACAATATTTTTTCGCCCCCTCCCTTCCAAAAATGCCTTCACTTTCCTTTCAAAAGAGATGTACAGAGTTTGTGAAAGAGAAGGGGAAATATCAGAAAACGAAAAAATGTTATCCTTTTTGCTCACCAGGAGGAGGTCTTTCTTGGAAAAAATAAAGAAATCTTCCAAAGAACGTTCTATGGAACGGTGCTGGATCGATGGCTTGCTAGATAAAACTGATAGAATGTAAAAGAGACGAATACAGTATTATGATAAACCTGTTTTTGCAATACAAATCCTTATAGTTTCATTTGTTTGGTTGACTTAAAGTTGCACTGGAGATACACAAGGGCTATCGCCTTAGTAGTATTAAATATCATTTGATTTTTTTTTGTAGTCTTAAGACTTCTCAATTTTATCACCGATTTTAGTGCATTGGAAGTTGGTCAATCGATATTAGTTGCAATTAGGGAAGCTGTCTGTTCCTTTATTTTCTAAATTAAAAAAAATATCGATTCGAAAAATAAAGATTTTTCCAATATTTTATTTACATTTAAATTAATAGGAGAAACCAGGGATATTCTAAACGCAAGGATACTTTTGATCCAATGTATTTTTCTAATCGCACACTAGAACCATCATTTGGCCACTTAGTTACTACTGAGTTTGGCTATAACTTATCTTTTAAAAATATAAATATATCCAGAAAAAATAGGAACACATAAAAACCTAATCTTCATGAGGAGACTTTCTGAAATGTCCTCAAAGTCACCAACATATCATAAACCAGCAATTTTAAACGACATATTGTCTTAACTTTTCCATATAACAATAAGCAGGTTTTTTAAATATAACTTTCGGTCATATTCTAAAATGTATGAGTTGGGCCAAGTATCTGTGTATGGTGGGTCATGTATCTCTATACATTGGGATACTTGACCCAAATTTTTAAGTTTCGAATATATTACTTTATTCAACTTTATTGTGAATACCGTCAGTGCGGGTAACTTTGGCCAAAATCATAGTTTTTTTTACAAAAGAAGAAAAATTTAACTACAAAAACGATTTAAACACAAAAAAATCATTATGCATTCTAAGTATTGTACTTTTAGGAATAATTTTCGAACATTTTTGTTGAATTTTATAAATTAATAAAAAATTGGCATTGCTTTAAAAAATTAGGACACTGTTAAGAGCCGGGCGGGTAACTTTGGCCACCCATGAAATACATAAGAAACATACTTTTTAACATCATTAAAGCCTGTGTTACCGAATTAAATAGCAATATTAAAACGTTTAAACCAAAAAATAACAAAGTTATAAGACATTATAGTTACTAAAAATTGCATATAACTTAACATTTACATTGCAGTGCATCGTGGAATGGCATTACACGATGAATACTAGTATTCCTTGTCGCTTAAAAGAAAAGGTTGGTTGGTTTTTGAATTATCGTCGCACTAGAGCTACACGAGGGCTATTGGCGACGGGCGTCGTATTTTAGAACCACAGTCAGGTGACGAGCCACACCTGAATAGGCACCCAACGCAACCGTTAAGGGCGACATCGTACGCAGCGTTAGGACTTTGAAGCGTATTTAACGTGCACTCCCTTACACGGGGTATTATTAGTCGGACATTTTTGGCTGCACAGGCCGTTTATAGGTCGGCAGCTATTTTGGCGATGCCCGGACCCGAACCTGGGACCTTCCGCATGCTAAGCTAGTGCTTAACCGACTGGGCTCCCCAGCCCCCGCTTAAAAGAAAAATAAACTTCTATTTTAATAAGGAAAAAGAACTTTTTTGAAGCAAGATTTAATAACAAATATTTTTATAAAAAGCAAACGATTTTATTATGAAAGGGAAAAGAAATAATCTATTCATAATTAGGAATCTGAAAATGTTTACCTTTCGACATTTGCGATTTTGAGTGGTATACGTTTTTTTATCTTTTTAATGTTTAAAAGTGTGAGATTTTTTTTAAATATCTAAAAAATAAGTAATCATAAAAGTAAGAATTTTTCAAAAGTAGTTAAACAGAATACACTTTTACATAATTTTTTTAAAGTGCAAAGTTCCATAAAGAAATATTTACATCTATGGCCAAAGTTACCCGCATTCATCGGCAAAAGCTTCCCAATTACAAATATTTTAGTATAGCATAAAAAGTTTTCAACTTAGAATCAAACAAACGGTGTAATATTCTTTCCCATAAATAAAAGAATCGAATAGAGTGTTTTATTTATATATTTTCAGTGTTCTTTTAAGTGTTCCAGACAAAAGTTGGAAGAGATAGATTTTTGTAATTTTATGCTCGTAAGAATGAAAACAGCATTTGAAGTATTGCCAGATTTAGAATTAGAACTTTTTTTATATGAAATGAAAGGCGATGCTTCCACCTTTCCAAAAATGTAAAACAATTGAAGATTAGATCATTTTATGAAGAGAAATTAAGAAACAAATTTTTTTCCGACGCGTGGCCAAAGTTACCCTCCGTGGCCAAAGTTACCCGCTTTGACGGTACGTTATATTAATAATATATTTTGTAATACTGAAAGAAGTAATAGACTACTAACAGATAAATAAATGATGGTATGAGTGCTTGAGCAAAATTAGAAACTGAAAATGGGGTTAAATGTCCCTGATTTTTCCTAAAATATAAATAAATAAATAAATAAATAAATAAATAAATAAATAAATAAATAAATAAATAAATAAATAAATAAATAAATAAATAAATAAATAAATAAATAAATAAATAAATAAATAAATAAATAAATAAATAAATAAATAAATAAATAAATAAATAAATAAATAAATAAATAAATAAATAAATAAATAAATAAATAAATAAATAAATAAATAAATAAATAAATAAATAAATAAATAAATAAATAAATAAATAAATAAATAAATAAATAAAACAACTGCTCTCTAAAAAGAAACTCTATTCCATATCTATAGATAAAACTCTCACACTTTTTAAAAGGGGACTATCGGTTTTTCTGCCGAGTTAGGCGAAAGGACTGACATTCGTTTAATTTACAGGGTATTGCCAAAGCTAGGTTTTGGTGTGAAAAGGGGTTTGGGTAAAATGTCACCGCTCAAACGGTTGATTAAAAGGCATTTCATGCGTCAAATGAACTCGTGCGGTGTTTAATACCGAATCAAATGGGTTAGCGTTACTAAGTGTCTCAATTTAGAGTTGGAAAACTTTTTTTTCGGGATATTTGCCATAGGAAAAAGATATTTAGATAGGATTCCAAGGTATTTAAGAAGATTTTGATGGGAGTTTTATTTGTATGGGTAATACTGTTTATGTTTAGAGTTGGCTTGAATTGAGATTGGTGGTGATGTAAAATACTTTTTTAAAAAATGCGTTAGGAAATCATTGTATAAAGTTCAAGTTTCCTTTACTTTTTTTGCAGTTAATTATGATTTACTGTGGAAAATTGCAATAGTTACAACGTCTATTACATGTTACATCTAATCATACAAACAATTCTACATTAATTGAATTTTTTATTTGCACGAAATCGATATAAATGAAATTTACTTGACAATAGCATTGCATGTTCCTGATGCGAATGAAATATTTTATACAAAATTGTCCATCCTCAAATTAATATTTTTATATGGGGTTTAAGAACAATAACAGCGAATAAATGCAAAAACAATAATAATTTTTTTAGAATACAGAAAGTTTTCGAAGCTAGTTAATTTATTTTTCCTTAAACTATACTTTAAATCATGAATTTTTCATGTTTTTCTATATTTAAAGACTGAAAAAACGTTAAGAATATGAGTTGTGGCTTGGAAAACTTCACGATAGTATTAAGCCAACGGTTAATTTTATTTCACCATGGCATTAATCCTACCCATTAACTAAGATAAGCGCATTTACTTCTAAAATGAATTAGTAGGCATTAATGGAAGCATAATAATTTTTAAATAACTTTGCAGTACTCAACATCCTTTGTCTAACGTTGCTAAGCAACAGTGTTTAATCTATTGCTGCTTATTAAGATATATGAAGCCATTTCAACAAGGAATAAACTCTTAAACCTGACAGCACCAGGATTTATTTTCCTGCGGATTAATCCGAAGAGTTTCATATTCTAGGGATTTTCTTGCACACATTTTGAAGATAGAAATGCTTCAAAAAAGTTAAATATATCAAATAAAACTTTCGAGAGAAACCTCAACTGACAGAGAACGAAAGGCAAAAAAGATCATGAATAATGTATTATTCTTTGGAGCAACGGAATAATACAGACATACAAATACCTGTTATTGTTAGAAGTCATTGAATGCTTTTTTAAAAAATTCTTTTCAAAAGATTGGGTTCTTTATTCTATCAACATTCTAGACTTTTTTTAGAATAATTTAAACCAAGCTAGGTGCTAAGAATAATTGATTTTTTAGGGCTTTCTCAATAAAAAACAGAATAGACCGTTGGAGAATTTAAAAGAACTTTTTCAAATATCTATTTCGCGTTCCATGCCTTTTTTGAAGTAAAAATGTCCTTCAAAGCAGTGAAATTCAAATAAAAATTAGAAAGACGAGTAAAAATTTATCCAACGTGGGAAGAATAAATTATAAAAATGCAATGCAACAGAAAATATGTAAGAATCATGGCAAAGAATAAATTTCCCAAGAATGCAACATTTGTCTGTTTCTTACATTCCACAAGCCCAGCATAAATAGTTCTTTTAATCAATGAAAATACATTATATAGAGAATTTCTTTGTGCAATGTTGTGAAAAACAAATAGTAACGAAAAAGGAATGCAGCTTAAATACACAAAGATATATTTGTGTTAAAGAAAAATAATTAACTGATTTTACTGCACAAATTTAGAGAAAGGCTGCAACAACATTACTTTTTAGGTAATGTCTTTCCAATATTTTTAGTTATAATTTTTCTTTAATTTTGTTTAGAAGGGTAGCAAATGATTTTAACTATAACATTATAAATCTATGATATCAGTTTAAAATAGCAAATACTCAATACAGTGTAACATACGTAATATTTTTTATTTCATTAAAATGATTTTCAAAAAAATTATAAATTTAAGAAATGTTGTCAATTCTTCACGACTATTTTTCAACAACTTTGAGTAATCTTATAAGTTCCTGTTCTGAACATAATACCTAAACATATTGATCTTTATATTTTGAAAAAAAGAAGAAAAACACAACCAATTTTCAATCCGAAGGTGCAAAATGACCACAACGCATAAGGGCGTTTCGTTTCGTTTCAACGCCTGAGGACTTCTAATTTTAAGTAATATCAAAAATGTCGTTAAATATAGATAACAAGTAGTTCTGAAAGAACTAAATTAGCCAACTACTTAAATTAGCCTATTAAATAAATTAGCCTACAACTTAAATTAACCTACTACTAAAATCAGCCAACTACTTAAATTTGCCTACTACATAATTTAGCCATTACTTAAATAAGCCTACTACTTTTTAAATTAGCTGGCTACTTTAATACTCAAAGACATTCTTGTAGTACGGAAGAAAAATGCAACGGAATTATAAAGAGCATGAAAAGTGTCTTTGTTATTAAACACCTTGATATTTGACATTATAAACAAAAGAGGAATTTTTAAAATTAGGTAGTTAAACGAAACTACGTAAGACATCGGCGAACTATTTTTATTCTTTTGAAATCAAAACAAGTAGATTTGTAACAATTGTTGTAGCCTAAAAACATTCTACCCAAGATTGTATAACCTTAAAAATAAATTCTCCAAACACAGCATTTGGTTCTATCGTAAACATTTAGTCGCCATAATTGCCAAATATTTTTTTAGTTTCTTTTTCAAATAAATGGACATGTTTCAGGTCTTGAGGGGCAACATAAATGCTGAATGAAAATAATTTCCTTCTGGAGCCTCGATAGGTGAATGAATGCCACCCATCGGAGCTCCAATCGAAGGAAAATAAGAAATGAAAGCTGAAAAACAACGTCCTATGAAACAAAGCCAAGAAATATTCTTTATCGGTTGACAAATTATTTAAATTTCAAAGAATAAAAAAATTAGTAAAATTGTTTGCTCTAAAATTAGAAGCCAAATTTATAACATCGTTGGTTATATTTCTTTTAAGGGGGGATCATAGTTAGCAAAAACCAAAAAATCGAATTTTTGAAACCAGTATTTTCTGATAGATGGAAGCCCAATCTATCGAATAAGACCAATTTTGTATCGATCGCTTAATTATTTCTTACAAAAAATTAAAATTATAAAAATAAACAAATGTGCCACGCCTCCTTTGAATTACTAGTTGTATGCTTGTATTATTTATGTATTACATTATAAAATCTGAATTTTTTGCGTTAATATTTGAAAACTATTCACTGGCTCAATGTAAAAAAAAAAATCCTGACGATTTACGTGAAATTCGGTTAACAAGAAATGTTTCGGTGGTTATTTCGAGTTCGTGTTAACGGGATCGACTGCATTAGTTTTTGGCGTTTTTCTCAAAACTATAATTTTCAACACTTAGGTACACTTTTCTCCAAATCTATTGAATATTTTTTAATAATTTTTTTTGTGTGTTATAAAACCATTTTAGATCTATTTAAGTCACCTAATTTAGTCTTACAAATTAAAAAAAATATTTCATTATTTTACACTTTTCATCGTTGAAAATCAGAATTTTTATGAATGTAGAATATAATGTTTTTAAAATAGAATTTAAAAATTATTTTAGGCAAAAAAAATAGGTGACTTGATTAGATCTAAAATGGTTTCATAACACACAAAAGAAATTATTAAGAAATATTTAATAGATTTGGAGAAAAGTGTACCGAAAAAATACTTGTATTTTTGAAAATTCGTAATTGTATGTTTCAAAAGATGTCTTTTTTCAAAAATAATAATTTTTAAAAATAAGATTCTTTGGTGTAAATATAATAATAAAAGTACAATTTATAATTTGGCACATTTTTTTTTATTGTAACATAATTTTTAAATGATTTAGAGCCTTTCGAAATCAACACTAAAAATTGGTCATTTTTGCTGTCGCTAACTATGATCCCCCCTTAACAAGGGTTTACAATTTTCAAACAAACAATCTATAATATGTATTGTGAAATTTTTATACAGATATACTTCAATAAACGCTGAAATGTAAATTGGAAATGAACAGAATATTTATGCATAACAAGACTAGAACTTTCAGTCAGAATTTATTTTTGCTATACATATAATAAACCATCAAAGGAACTCTATTGTGATGTATATACTATGACGTCTTTTAATTGATTTATACCACAAAAATATCTATTCTTTCAAGCTTTATTTTCATTTTAAATTCTCGTGCTTATGATGAAGTGGCAACAGTGGAAATCTCGAATAAAAAGGGATTTTTTTTTTAGTTAAATGAAAGAATTTTATTAATTTTTTAAAATTTTAAATTACTTTTATTTAAATTTTTACCCTGATTATATCCAAATTTTCATTTTTATAAAAATTTTTTAATTCAATAAAACAGAAGTAGGCTAAAACAAAAAAAGTTTTTTTAAGATTTATTTTTTCCTGTCGTATTTATATGTAGTTATAATGCTACGTTATTCGATGAAATGAAAGAAAAAAAAAACTAACATATTCAAAAGTTGTTTTTTATAAAACATACACTATGTATATACTGCAGCAAATATTCAAATCCGGTAAATGTTGATATTTACGGGTGATTAAAAGAAATATTTTTTTTA
Organism: Hylyphantes graminicola; assembly: GCA_023701765.1. Lineage (NCBI taxonomy): Eukaryota > Metazoa > Arthropoda > Arachnida > Araneae > Linyphiidae > Hylyphantes > Hylyphantes graminicola. The sequence continues at coordinate 28,200,222 of CM043123.1, forward strand.
ACTTGCAAAGAAAATAATTTTGTTATTCATGGACATCGGGCATTTACACAAACGTATGCAATATACATTCTGGTCATATATGTATGAACATATATGCATAGATCACCCCTCTGTCCCACAACAAAATAGAAAACAACGCCATTTTTCCGAAGTTTTTTTACGCCCAACAAAAAACAACGCTACCAACGCATTTACCTTAGCCGTAAGAAAACAAATGTCTTCTTTGGTCTGATGTGAAGCACTTACCCACCATGAACAAATGTCCCTCTTTTGCTAGATACTTAGGCACTTACCGTCTAAAACAAATCTCCCTCTTTGTCTATCCGCACGACAGTTCTGGCGGGATAATAGTGTTTATCGAATGGACAGACCGAGGTATCGAATAAGTTAGCATCTAATAAATGCGTCAAGTGAAACGCACTCATACAATCTGAAAGAAAAGAGTTAATACATGTGGTATATGTAAGAAGGTGCTTTTTATTCCATATTTTAAAAAAAATATATTGGGGAGATCTTTTGTTAAGTATTTATTTGAATCTTCACGTCATGCGTCATGGAGATTTGATATATATTAGATTATCTATGCGATTTTTTTAAAAAATGTTGAACGCTACACTAGAATTTATAATTATGAGGACCCCTAATATTTTATGATCGTAAAAAAATTGGAAGCTATCATTTAAAAAACAAACAATTCAGTTGTAGAATAAGATTTATAGAGGCTAATTATAAGCCATAATTATTTTTCTAACAGGTTAAACTACCAACACCAGGCAAAAATAAAAATTATCATCAAAATTTACATGTTTACCGTTATAATTACAGTTAATTTTTTGCCATTCAGACGTCTTTTTAGTAACACACGTAATTTATAAAATTGTACAGACAATTTTGTTAAATTGATAATTTATCAACAGTTTGAAAAATTGTTGCGTTTCCTTAAAAGTTTGAACTATTGATCTGGGTTATTATTATTATTTGTGCGTGTGTTAAATATTTACAGGCAAAAAAAATAGTACATGGATAAGTTTTTATGATATTAAAAGTTATTGTAAAACCTAACTTTGCTCTAGGAATATTTCCTTAAAGGCAAAACATGAGTTATTCAATCGAGCATTACTTCATCTAGGAAAAATCTGGACTATCTGTTTTTGATAGTTTTATATTAGCGCTTAACATGTTCAATATTATATTGTTAAAAAGTTAAGATTATATAAATAAATAAACAGAGGCCTTATATAATTCAAGTATGTATCTACTATGTAGCACTCTAGATTAACTCTTAACTGTTGAATTTATTGTTAGATGAAAAGGTTTATAAGAAAGCTATCCAAGTTAAAAGTCATAGTTTAAAGTATGTCTAGACAGAAAAGTTTGTATCCATAATAAATACATCGAGTACTTAGTCTATATATATCTTGTTTTGTGTAGTCTGCAGTTTATTGAAAATAAAAATATTTAAGAGCAATAAACGTACAGTAAAATCTAGACACATTTTACTGAGACTTCAATTTTAAGAGTATTTTAAACTAAAATTAAACGATTTTGATTGTAATGCACCAACTAACTATTATAACATAAAAAAGAAGCCTATTAGCTAACATTTTCTTTGTAATATTTGCAAAAGAAAAATTATTGATGTATTGTATTAACTTTCAATGATGAATACCACTTTTTTAAGTAATACAAAAGTGTATATTTTAGTATGTATTTAAAACTCATAGATATTTACACTACATTAGTGTTTTTATTTAATATAAAACTTATTTCAACTGTTCTTTCGAAATCTATTTGATAAAGCAGGTACCTGGTTTAAAATTTTACTTTTAAATCTTTTGGTAAGTAATTAAATTATTGTGATGAATAAGTTAAACAAATTAATTATAAATTGTTAGGAAGTAAAATGTTTCATTTTAAATATTTTTTAAAGGATTGATATCTATTGAAAATGCATGGTAAGCAAATAAAAAAAATTATAATGTGTTTTAGTGTAGTTGTTATAGAAACAAAAAAAAAAAATAATTATAAATTAAAATCCATTTGATTCTGAAACTATTTGAAAAATTTCCATTTTCTAATTTATGTTAAAGAACAACAGTATACAATTCATTGGGGTAAAAAATATTTGCCCAAACAAAACGATAAATTTCAAAATTAATCAGAAAATTTATATATTAGAATAAAAATTTTAATGCATGCACATGTTACATTAAATACAGTCATTTTGTTTTCTGTGAATTTCGTTGAGTTTTTTCGTTCGTTATTTTTAAAAAAAGAAATTTACATCTTAAAATAATTATCAAAGGAACATTACTTATAAAACAAAAATATGACTATTCATGCATAAAAAAAAACTATATATACAGTTAATCCTCACTCCAAAAATTCTTAACATTCTTTCAAGGATAAAAAAAATGTCTTGTGTTTAACTGCAACTATTTGTAACATCTGTTAATTATGTTTTTTAAAGAAAAACATAAAATTTAAGAAGTTACACAAACTATTTTAATCTAACATTCCGGTTCGTTACTTAAAAAACAAATCTTTGAAAATCCGCTTATGCAAAAAAAGCAAAGACAATAATCCCTTCATGCAAAAAGAAATATTAAACCACTTAGCTTACATTTCACGAAAATGCAAAAAATTCCTTTAATAATTTTATTGATACAGTAAGTATTGGATAAGGAAGCTTTTTCCTTTATATATTTAATAAAAAAAATACAGAAGAGAAAATTGTTTGAGCATATAAAACTATTGCTTGTTAAGTTAAAAAAAAAATTTCGATCGTAGTATTCTTATTATCCTAGGTAAAAAGTATTCATTCTACAAAAGGCAATGTTTCAAGATATTATGTGATTATTTCTGCACTTATTTTCTTTTATATCTTATTTCCCGGATTTTCTAATTTCGGGAATTCATTGTTAGTGTTTGAGCCAATTACAAGAAATACTTCCAAAAGTTTTCTTTTTTATTCACTCTTAATGTTGTGCGAATAACTTGTTTTTATTGCAGTGTTTGACGTAAAAGTTCAATTAGAGTAAATTGTAATCGAGGGAATTCTTTTATTTTCTAATCAAAGATACATTCAAGTTTTTTTGCAATTAAACATACGAGAAATCAGAAGAATGAAGTGGATGTTTTATTAGTGAAAACGAAAATGAATGTTATTTAATTAAACGGGGTTTCATTATTTCATTTATGTAGATACATGTGAAACACTTATTTTAAAACTTTTTCTTGCGTAGTACTGAATGCGGAAAAGCGACGTTTCTCCATTGATTGTCCATGGCCGAAATGTCGCTTTTTACTTTCTTTGCTATATTGCATTGAACACTTAAAATCTTTTATTTAGCGACTTATTTTTTAATTACCCATTTAATTTATACACGTATCACAGCAAAAAAAACTTTATACCAGTTGTTATCAGCCGAAAACCTTCCACACATGATAATTACCCTTATGAAATATTAAAGGAATTTAGTTGTTACAATTGGTTTTAATTTCGTATTAGAGATGGGCTTCAAGCTTGCTTTGGTATGTATAAATAAATTTGTGTTAGTTTAACAAGGATTTAAAAGTTAAGTGTTTAACCTATCATTACTACAAAGGAAACATTGATAGGTGGGCGTGGTTGCTAATCAAAATAAACTTAATTTGATACACTGCTGTGTGTAAAAAATATTCAGAAACGTTTTTTGAATGAATAGATCTGCTCTGTAAGGTGTAAGTAATCTTAAGGTAGGCGAATACCCAAAATTCCCCAAAATTCTAAAATTTTTAATATTACTTTAATCTTTTGCAAATTTGGCATAGAGATTTCAAATATAATGAATAATACTATTTAGGCATTTTTTTATTTAATTATAATTTATTTATTTTAAATAGTGTTTTCAACTAAAAAAAAAGAGGTTTACGCTAACAAGTCTACCACATTGAATTTTCCTCCTATTAACATTAATTATGTGTTAAATTCTTCGTTTTGAACTGATACATGCAATGACCCTCTAGAGTTACCTACAAATTACAAGAAAAGAAGTTATTAAGAAAAATGTTATGAATTAACCCCCCCCCCCCAAAAAAAAAATATTTTTTTTTCGATTAACTTACACTTGCACATTTAAAAAAACCCTTCTATATTTACACCAGTTGTTAGAGGCTTATAGCACAGATATGTATTGTAATAGCATCTGTAAAAAAATTCAGGTAAATTAATGTAAAACTTTTTATGCTAGAAGTGTTAGCGTAAAACCCTTTATTTAGTTGCAAAATATCATTTAAAATAAATAAATTATATTTAAATAAAAAAAAATTGCCCCAAAAGCATTGTTCATTATATCTGAAATCACTATGCCGAATTTGTAAAAAAGATTAAAGTAATATTAAAAATTTTGGAATTTTGGGTACTCGCCTACCTTAAGAAACGTTTCCAAAATTTTCGGACACTTCGTTCTAGAATTGATTAGTTATTCGCAATTAATTTACTAAATGATACAAACTATCATGTAAAATACTTAAACAAATCAAAGATATAAACTATTTATCATTTCCAGAAATAAACGATGCAGATTATTTTGTAAATTTCGGTGCAATCTATAAAGTTTTACAGGAGCTTCAATTTAATAGTAGAGGACAATACTATCTTGCATAAATATTCTGTAATTATATTATTATTATTATCTCTAAGTAAGCTTTTCTGAAATAATAGTGTAGAGGAATATAAGGAATGAGTTTATTTCATTTTTTCTTTATATTAAAGATTTTTGATTTCAGAAGCATTTTTCAACATTTCCTCAAAAATTATTGTTAGTTTTTGTTCTTACTTATTTGATTTCTGGGATTGCTGAGAGTAGGTGGAATCTGAACCTCCAAAGAAGGCTCAATCACGAGGCAGACGCCTTTACTCACAGACAATACGCTACAATAGCCTGTTCTTTCCTCTTCTGGTTCATGTTATCAGAGATTGTATGGAGAGAGATTGTTTAGTTTCTTAGCTTCGAATGAAAAGTAAATGTTTCACAATTTATCAATTAAACCATTAATAGGTGATATCTTAGATTTTCAGAAACATTTCAGTTAAGACAAGAAATTTTTCTGAAGCTTCCTTCAGTGCATAAGAATAATTTTGTAACAATTAGATGCGACGTTAAGTTAAAACATGTCTATGATTTGCATTTGGCATTTGTTTTATTAGTTAGTAACTAAAATGAAAAATAGCTAAATTTATTTGTAGTACCTATTTATTAATACTGTTTACACAAATTACATATTAAATTAGCTAGTTATTTTAAGGTACATTCAAAAATTGCATAATTTTAAGCATAATAAAATACGATAACCATGGCTCATACAAATAAATAGCAGCAGCGCATCGCCAAATAATCTAATAATGTTACAACTAACAAGAGAAGAACTTGGCGAAGATTATTAATTAAATATGAGAAGCTTGAAAGGTAAGTGTCTGCCAAAGTGAAAATTGCTTTTCGCTACTTTATTTTAAAAAAATGAGGCGCTTTTTAGCAGCCTCGCGTGTTCCAGAAGATTCATTAGGAGTTCCTTACGTGACTAAAGTTTGAATTACGAGCTGCTGAAAATGCTTATGAAATCTTTATTATTCTCTTTTTAAAAAGAACTAGCTTCTGGTTAACATTAGAGGATTCCAATCTTTTCAAGAATGCATGAAAATCAATAAGCCAAAATATTTAGTAGTAAAAATAATTTTGAAAATTCGAGTATTAATTACTGGCCAACCTTATTTCCAATTTCCAAGAAACAAACTGCAAAATTTATGGAATATTAGAAAAGATGCATCACGCATATTCTTTCTTGCATATGTGTAATAACTATACAATTTCATTTTACTTGTAAAATATATGTTTGATTACTATTTATTGGTAAATTTTAGGCATGCTAATTTTCTGTTTAAATGATACAAAGTTATAGAAAAAGCGAATTTTATAGATTTTCAATTTGCCTCACTATGAAGCATAGTTTTTAGCTCTCCATTTAGTTAAAACATATTATAACTCTTTATAATAATATTATGCTTGAAGATTGTACATGTACTTTAAATAATTATAGGGTAATCTCAACAGAGATCCCACAATTTTAATATAGTATGTGTTTATAGGTTGCTACATAATTATTAAAATTATGTTTTTCATAATACATAATTGTAAAGGCCAAATATAATTAATTTGATTCGAAATTCAACTATTTCATTGAAAATTTTAGAGTGACATGTATATATTAATTTTAAAAAGATATACCTGTAACCCAAATGCTACTAAATGTAACAATAAGTACAAAATAGTTTGATTTATATTTTAATATGCAACATCAGTCAAAAGTTATATTTTTTCGGTTCACTTTATTATGAGTCAAATATATTTCAAGGGATATGCATTATTTCGTTCTCGTTCGGAAAAGTTTTTTTTATATATCAGTTTATTTATGCTTTTTAAAAACCTTTTATTCAGAGTCAGCAACTTATGTCATGCTTTAATAAAAATAAAATATATGACTTTTTGAAAAGCGGATTATCTCAGAAACTGTTCTCTCTTATAAAAGAAAATAGAAAAAGCCGTTTGCAAATGAGGTACCGAAGTTATCAGAAATTTTTAATGTAGTTTTCAATGACAGTACATATCTTACAGAAACATTATCATTTACATTAATTGCGATGTTCGCAGAAACATTATCGTTACGATTAATTGCCCCCATAATGATTCCTCATCTTATTTTTTTATTAAAAAACTATTTTAGAAATTTTACTAGTAACATTTCTATACTACATCAGAAACAAGGTAGTTGTCCTGCGTTATTTCATTGTCCCGTTGTTTTTATTTATTTTAAAAATGAATGTAAAATAAATTAAACATTTATTTGTTTCTGTAAAATTTCACATATAATAATTCCATGCTAAATAAGGATAAATAGTAGCACAATGATTCTATAAAACCATCACAGGTTAATTTTAAAACGAAATTTTTTAATCAATAACTACCATTGGTAAAATCTACAAACCCATTTCAATTTAACTTTAGTTCCCCCAAACAAATTTAATTGCCCAACAAATTGCAAGGACGACCGTCTCTCCACACCTCATTGTACGCCCTGTTGAAATTTTGTTACATATCAAATGTCAGCTAAACCAGATAAAAGCAGCTTCCTTCCCATTTCGAAACATTTATAATGAACCCACATTTAGTCTATTCAGAGAGAGAGAGAGAGATCATTACGGCGTCTTGTTAGAGAAAATTCATTGTTGGTGCATCGCATTTAAATACTTAAGCCCAAGCTTTTCTGTTCACCTTTAGCAAAGCGTAATTTAATGGGAGGGATCAACGTCAGCGTTGATTTGGAAGACGGTTTCTGTAATTCAGTTATTTTGTTTTTTTCCTTGGATTACAGCAATTTGAGCTTCTTTTGTACTGAAGGTAGAAATGAATGAAAATAAATAAGTTAAAGATTTTGTTAAATATACAAGATTCGGAAGGATTACTTATGTTAGTAAGTTACGAAATGCTTACATGTTATTATTTATTAGGTGGTTTCATGATTTTCTTTTATTTAGTTTCAAAATTTATTTCTTTTTTGAGCGCCAAAAGAATAATTCTTTTTAAGAATTATACTTAAGGTTCTTATTATGATAGAGCATTTTTAAAAAAACATTTCAAGATTTTGTCCAAAGTTATTCAAAAATGAGAAACATTTTCGCAGCGAAAATGTATAAATAAAGCAAAATTTAAGTTATAGTTTAAGGCATCGATTTTAATTAGAAAGTAATGACGTACAATATTTCATGCCAATACAAACAAGAAATAACATACTACCAACGATTTTAGAACATAAAACTTCGAATGCTAGCTTAAATTTTAAAAAAGTTGTGTATAAAGTTAAAATATATCCTATTAACGCCATTAATTACGCTCAATTTAAATGGAAATTTTTTATGTTAAAACAGACATATACAAACATTAGCTGTAACACCAATAAAAACATTCATTAATAGCTCTGCAGTAATTGTTTCCCATGTTTATAGCTAAAACTTAATAGAAAGGTATTTCAATTAAACATCGACCCTTTAAATTGCTTGGTTTCTAAATTGATATAATTTTGTAATCTCAAAAACACATAAACCAATTTTATTAAAATAGACAGTTCATAATAGAAATTTTATACTTAAATGTTTATTGATACTTTACACATGCCAAACTCGTTTATTATACCCTCCCCCTTATATGACTGTCTTATAATTTATTATTGACTTGTTATCTGCAATAAGTGAGTATTTGAAAAGCATTAAATATTTGTAGCAGTCTTTTATTCAAATTCTTTAGAGGGGGGAAAGCCTCAATTCACATTTACCAAAGCGACATTCACCTTAGAGAACACATCAATGCCAATCTTGATTTCGAAACCTTTACTTTTAACAAAGTTGGCTCGAGATGTTTACTTTCTTTTGAAATTTGGAATTTCCTGACTGTTTCTTTGCATTGGATTTTAAAGCGAATGCATTTCGATGAGTTTCACAAATGAAAAGCTTAGTGGAAGAATGTGCTAAGTGACAAAAAGGCGAAAGCCAGAAAATGAGCTTATAAGTTTTTCGTTTGTACTTAGATACGTTAAAAACGGCACTTACAATAGTAAAAAATATACTCAGCTTGATGTTTATGAAAAGGGGGAACCTTTTTATTTGTAAAGGCGGGAATAACATGTTCATTGACACAAAAATCTCAATTTTTTTCAAATATGTCACTTAGCACGTTTTCCCACTAAGCTCTTCAAATTAAATAAGGTGGGAATAAGGGAAATGCAGTCACTCTTCATTCAACTGTTGCATATCTGATTACTATTGCACGTGAACATTTGACTGTTGAATATTTGATTACCACAGTGAATGAAAAAACTATTTTCGTAAACATTATAGTTGGAATGTTTAAATCTCTTTAATTCAGAAGTATTTAATTTATTTTCACATGCATAGATTTTTAATAAAATTTAAGTAACTGTAACATTAAAGTATGAGATAAGATTTAAAATTCATTTTTACAAATTACCTTTGTTATAAAACAAGTTTATTGGTTGATTTAACTTTAAAGGTTACTTTATACTCTTTTTAAAATATTTAAATTCTTAGTGCTTTTAATGAGTAAACACAATTCATCGGTGTTACTAAACATTTTAATGTGATGCTATAACCTAAAGAAAAAACTTTTAAATACATTAGACGCCTGTGGTATACTTATAAATTATGTGGTTTAAATAAAAATGACAATTCGTATCTATCAAGTTGAATTAATAATAATTTACATATTTTTTGGGAAATCTAAAGTCAGTCTAATTTAAGGTTAAAATTTTTGCCATGAACAATATGAACATCAACTAAAATAATTAGGAATATTTAATGAAAAGTATGACTTTTGAACAACTTTTCTATTTAATAAAAATTGTAGAGAACCGTTTGAAAAAGTAAGCAATATTAAATAATCACCAGCTGTTTATTTTTTAAGCAAAAACTACTGTAACGAAAACCTCCCTCATGAAACTTTCGTAGATTTATTCGTATAGACATCGAGTTCCTTTAATAACTGTTTTGAAAACTTCATATTATACTTTAAAATATTCTGTAAACTCAGTTGCTGAAACGAAACTTTTATCATAATAGAAGCCGTAAGTTTTTTATTTATAAAAGTGTCACTACAAGATGATTTTGTTTGTAAATGTGGCGAAAAGATGCTTTAAAATTTTTTTAAAAATGTATATAGTGCATATTTAAATTTTTATCTAAGAAATTTGAGTGTAATTATTATCCTTCGAGTAATATTTAAAACTAATTACTGCTCAATAGATTTAAAATTTTAATTGAAGAAAATATGAAGGGAATTTTCAATTCTATTACAGCATTGTAATATAATAATGGGCTTAACTCAAAAGATTGGAATGAAAACCTAGTTTAGAAACCTAAAGTTTAAACAACTAAACATTATGACCCTTTGTCAAACAATGCCGGTGTAAATTTTCAACCATTCGAAAGATTGCGCACAAGTTCAATTTCACAACTACACATTAAATAAAATAAACCTGAAATCCAAATTAAAACTTGTAAATTTTTAAAATTTGTTAATTTTTAATAATACTGAACATTAGCAAACTTTACTTATGACCACCTTCAAGATTATTTTTTTTTATCCCAATAAAAAACTTCAACCAGAAAAAATCCTAAACTTGCAAGATGCCTTCTTTCATTTTAGTCGACTCAGGGATCTCAAAAAGATATCACTGATACTGAGTTTCTTCAAAGAATTGATCGACACTCCCTATCGCTCGGCCCTAAATATCGCTCCTAAGCCCTTTCGCCGTACCCAGAATGGGAAAGACTTTAATGAAGCTGTCCACTCTTTAACGACATAGGGCAAATGGTCCTTGGATAAATAGATTGTACGTATATGACACTCATTCTAGAAACAATGCTGTCATTTCCAAAATCTATACTGTCATTCGGGAAATGCAGTCTGTTTTACTTTGAATGAAATAGTTTTTGTTTTATGTTGTTATTATGTTATGGCATAGAGAAAGTATTGGAATTTTATTTGGATAATACCGGGTGAAAGGTGGGAAAACGTTGAATTAGTTCTTTTGTTTTGATTGGTTCTTTAAAATAAATGGTGATGGTTTTTGATAGATGTTGAAAAGGTCATACTTTAATGTATTTCTTGTGTCCTATTAGCATTACTAAACTTCACAGTAAATTTATGGTTAAAAATGCAGTTTTATACACCAAGAAATATATTTATATTTGTATCAAAAAGAGTCTAAAATTATGACAAATGAAAAAAAAAATAGTGTGTGGTTTAAGTAAAAAATAACCCGAATTTTTATTCAATGTTCTTGACTGACTATAACTTGACTGACACGACTTAACAGGAATATTTGCTTAAACTGTAGATTAATAAATTTATTTCAGTGTTAATATAAAATTTTCCTGAAACAAGGCCAAATGGTGATTTCTGGACAGGTTTATTATTATAATTAAGGCAATTATTTTAATTCCATTACATTTGTTAAATTTTTACCTTAAATTTCAATTCAAAATCCACAATGAAAACCTCATTTGTTTCTGAAACTCTTAAATATTGGCAGTCACACCAATATTACCAACGTTATAAACTTTACCGTTATATGGAAAATATATTCTGTGGCAGGAATCCTGAAAAATAAGTAAGTTCTCAAAAATGTACACTTACCTCTAAAAACGTTCCCCTTGCTAATGCCTTACCTCTAGAAGAGTTCTTTCTAATAATTAGTGAAACATCCAAACTAAGCTAAATCATACCTTTTCGTTCACCCAAAACTATTATAAATCAACTTCACAAATACGGAAACTTCAGCCGACCAAATATTACACTATTAATGGAGGAGTGAAACTTCCGAAGTGTGTGCTAACTTATTTTTCTGTACACAATATAGAAAACTTTATATAAGAAACTGCAGAAATGGAAGACTTGCGATTAAGTCCTGTAATTGACTACGAGTAATTAAAACCTAGTAAATCTGTTAAGAACAACTAAAAAACCGCAGCGCAATCATAATACGTCTTTTAGTTTACTAATAGACCAACGTATTGTACCAAGAGTATGCCATGGTGCAAAGAAGCAAAAATTTCTTTTCCGCCAGCAAATATATTGGCAAAAATATATTAAGCATGTCTCTTAATTGTTATCCTTTCTTTTTCCTTCATCAGAACTGATTAGATCGGTGCTTTTAACTTTTAACTAATTCCAAAAAGCAAAATCTGTTACAGAAAGGGAGCGAGTGATATCGTAAAGAGAACTAATGTTTTAAATGTGAAAATGCGACAAAATTAAACATACACGTTTATTTAATCTGACACTTTGTTTTATTGGCACATGACAGAAACATCTGGGATAACACTCAATTTTCTCAGATTTGACGCTCCACGTGAGAAGCTTTTTAGTGAAGCATATTTATTTCATCACTGCTTAAAATGTTTAGTTCCATTAAATGGACTTATTTCAAATACAAATATATTATTAAGTGTCATATGTATTTAGACTTACAAAATAGCTAACAATTATATATTTAATGTGCTACTACTTTATAAATTAAAAATAGATAGTTAAGGAATACTTTAATAAATAGGAAAATCTGTAGTTAGTTTTTCATCTTTTTTGTTTCACTTAAATACTTTTTTTTATTTTTATCTATTTTGAAAAAAAGCAAAGTATCAATGATTTTCTTATACTTTTATCTATAAATAGCACCATTATTTTGTTAAAAAAACTAACTACAATTTTTTATAACAAATGATTAAATATAGCTATTTGAGTTCGGAAAATGTACCTCGTATATAAGGGAAAGTTTTTTTACCTACTATAAATGTACTCAGAAATCGCTTAGAGCTCAGTGAGGTTTTCTGACATCAAAACATTCTCTCATTATAAATAAGTGAGGCAGTCGTTACTGAAGCAGTGTACGAGCAACTCTTTGTCTTTCAGACTTTTCTTTGTCTAGAAACACGACATTTGGAATTTACAATTTCAGTTATGGTTAAATATTATGTTAATAACACAAACATTTATATTTCGATTGTATAAGACTATTTGATTGACGCTGAAACAAATATTTGAACGAAAACAGTATTGGAATACGTGCCTCCAAGCCATTTTTGAAAATTTGCCAAGGCGCCATTTTGAAAGTTTGACACTATCTCAACGAGTACATGTGTGGGTTATTTACAAAATAAATGCATAGCCACATTAAATAAGAACCCCAACTTTAATACATAAAATGTTGTAACGGGCAATTTAATTGCTAGTAAGGCTTTTTTAAGTTTAAAATGAATAACCTGAAATTTACTGAGAGATGAAACAATTGATAATATCATATTTAGACATCATAACAGCTTTCAATAAATTTATTCTTTCGTTGGATGATGAATGAGGTTGATACCAATCGCAGGTATCACTTAGAGGTATATTTAAAGGCGGGGGGGGGGGGTACTTGACCCGTTGGAAAACTATTAACGACTCAACTGTTTAATGATTTGGATAATTGTAATATAGTTTTATTTTATATTTACTATCTTATTATTGGTTACTTTTGTAAATCTATAGTTTAAAGCTGTTTAGATATACAAAAACATTTCAGAGTAAAAAACAGTTCAAATTGTTAAAACTATTGTTATGAAGAATGTAGAAATTACAAATAAAATAAGTGCCAAGCACAAAAGCATAGTCACTCGATGAATTGTCACAAGCACGTTATTGGACAGTTCAAAGTTACAAGACCCTTCACCTGTAATACACCGTTATTTTAACATAAAATGAATTTATCTGTATATACCTGGAAAGTGGTCCTACCATATCATCATCGACTAAGGTGGTCCTTACCGTTTATTTGTAGTTGGAAATATATATATTTAAGGTTACTAGTTAATCGAAAATTAGTTAATTATATTTTTAAAAAGGTATTTTATTATAACTAAACATTCATTCATGTGAGTTAATTTTTTTTAGTTGAGACTTAAAACTTCTCAGATAACATAGTTTACAAAGGATCAATACCAAAACAAATATACTGTTTCGCAAAATATTTGTTCAAGCAAGAGTATAAATTATTTATGAGGAATTTGTTTTTAAAATTGCTTCTGAAAATTACCACTGCAGAATTGTACTTGATACATGACTTCTTTTTAGTTATTTTAAATTTCGCATTTGAGGGCATTTTATAATTTTGTTTCCAGACGAATTGTTACTGCGTTTCTCAATAATCTAGAAAATATCGTTCTTGATTAACGTGGCGTAAATAGAGCACTTACAAGTAACTTATTGAAAAGTTATGTTGCAACTAACCCTGAACAAAAAGAAAAAAGTACAGGAAATCACTCCCAAAACATCCATAAATTATTTAAAATGGTTGAAACATTTTAAATGATTCTTAGTTACGTAACAAAGTTATTGGCAATCATTACTCAGACTGAATGTCTGAACGACTGAATAACTTTTAACAAAAGATAAATCATTGAGAATGAAACTCAACTTTAGAAATATTGCAAAATGCATTGTGCTTCTTAGAAAAGAATCAAAACTATATTTATATAAAAATCGTTTATGCGAGCGAGCATTTGAAATTGAATATTTTATTTTTTCTTCTATGAAAAATTTTGAATCAAAATTTCATAATGTTGATTATCAGATTGCTGTGTATATAAAATCACGTTTTGCATTTTTGAAATGGTTTATTTCGTTGAGTAAAGAACATATTTTCCTTTCGTAGACAAATTTGATTAATGATAAGATACGTAGACAATAATTTGATAAGAAGACGGAAGCAAACTATAAAAAGAAATTATGTCATAAAAATCTTCATAACTACATCAAAGAGACACCTTTAAAATAAACATTTTGATATAAAATGCTGAGAAAAACAATGCTGTGCAAACATTTTCTTTAATTATTTAGACCCTTATTTCTCTAGTCCAAAGTTTATATGCACATAAACGTTAAATAAATATTATTGGTTTTGAAGAAAGGAGTTTAGGTTATAGTCATACAAATAATTTCCATTTTCTGCAAGTGCTTTTATGTTAGAAATTCTTTAAAAAGCATTTCTGCGAAGCAAATACTCTTAAAAAATATGCTTATAATATTTGATATATTCGATAAATCCTTTAAAATTTTCCATTGAGACTTTAAAATATAATATAGAACTTTAAATATGTACAGATACATTCCATTACAGTTTTTATAATACAAAACCCATGTATTCTTTCTAAAATATTATAATACCACGATAGAGCGAAATCCAAGACCATCCATTCAAATTGAATTCGTGAAATATAAAATGTCAAACCTGGTTCAGGTAAAACTATCTCTACCTAGGAAATACATTATTGTAAAATATAAGCCTAGCCATACTTTGCTTCAAAGAAATGTAAATAGTTTAAACATGTAAGCCTGTTTTTCATAGTTGTCATAGCAACCGATTTATGATATTTACGTATCATTTGTAGCAGCTTCCAGATGCGTCGCAAAATAAAATAATCGTCAAGGCAGGTTAACCTTTAAAATTGAAAAAAAAAAATACCTCGTGAATTATTCATATCAGCAACCAACTATGTCTAGAAGTCTAGTTTAGTTTTATTGTAGCTTAAATAAATAATAGTTAATAAAAATGGTTAATGCATATTAGTTTGTGTAGACACTATTACCTTAAACTACTTTATTCCATTTATAGTTTGAAGAATTACTATAATAAATTGGGATTTTTATGTCTCAATCTAGAATAAATATAAATGTTAATTTCTTTGAACGATCTCTCAAATATTTAGTTTAGTGTTTCTTGTTGTTAATTTGAATATAATTTGCATGTTAAAACGTTTGTATGTATAAAGATTAATTTCTTTGTTTTTATAATGCATAAAAGTGTAATAATAAAAATTATAGAAAAATACTGTTAAAATGACATAATCTGAATAATTTAAGCTATATTTAAGATTTATATTTCCTTTTATAAAATTGAATATTATTTTTGTTTGTACATGTTTTTATTAATATTTAATTTATTATTAAGAATTTTTCCTCCTATTTCAATTTTTAAAACATTGCATCCAAATCTATCTTTGTACATGTTTTTATTACTTGCTTGAATTATTTTCTAGATAAAACCTGAATTGAAATAAAATTTTAAGTGATGTAGCCCCCCCCCCCCTTTAACTACAAATTTATATCAATTTTAAAAAAATCCATCCAAATACATCAATTACTTGAAGGATTTCTAGATAAAACCTGAATTGAAATAAAATTTTAAGTGACGTAGCTTAAACTTCAGAAAAACTCTTTATTTCACTCTAAAATTTTCATTTCCTAAATCAAAATGCCAAGGTTCAAATTGATGTGCAAAGAAATCGTTTCAGGGAATTCCTTGAGGGACCTGAAGCCTGTGAGATATTTCCACCATCTATTACTCCTGTCCAAACAATTTGGAAAAGATTTGGACCATAGCGAGCAACACTAAAAGCAGCGTTGTTTCTCGCATTTCAAATCCACCTTCTCCACTATCTCAGTAACTAATCTTCCGAAATCTTTTATTCACAAACTACGTTTTTATGTCTCAATGAAAGAGCTCCCGTATTTATTAACCACTTTGCCCAAATGTGTTTCGAAGGGCTTTCAAATACTGCTGCTCTTGATACAGTTGTAACTGATGCACCGCTTACTTTGAATATAAATGTTAAAAAAAATAATAGTTAGGATCGAAACTAGAAATTGACATATTTTTTACCTTTAAAACTATAAACCGGAGTAACTATTAAATCCCAAGATTTTTTGCCTGTAAAATCGACATTACTATTTGAAGGCAACAAAATCTAGACATAAGTTATAAAACATTCGGATCGGAATGAAATAATACTGTTTTTGAGAAACTTTAATCTCTAGGATATATTTAAAACCTCTATAAAAGCTTTGAAGCTGAGGGGCCAGGGTAGGGAAAAAACTCTTTATTTTTTCATTTTGTTCAATTGAAACACATGATTTCAATTCTGCTCGCATTTTGTTTAAATACAGGAAGCATAGAAAGCTAAAAGTATAAGCTCTTTTTTCCTTATTAAATAAGAAGAATTTTCTTCCTTATTAAATTCAAGAATTAAATATAAAAGTTGATATTTAATTCTTGCCTACTCAGTTCCCGGGATAATAACAAACAAAAAAAGAATCATGTGCATATAACCTACGTTAACCATTGTTACTTCAGAGCCGAAAGGTGCCATTGAAATCGCTTCGAAGACCTTTTGACTAAAAGTTCCCAACTAAAAGGGCAAAGACCCAAATCCTGCCACTCAGGTCCCCCTAAAAACAAAGTACCTAATCTGCCTGCGAGAAAACCTCGAGTTGAAAATTATCTTACGGCGGTTTTCATTCATAGTTTTTCCGGCGGAATTTTCATTTTTCTCAGCCGTGGACTGGCGCCAAAAATCCCTTATTTCGAGCCTTCAGTCAGGGATCGACTTTTCATTAGAATTGTCGTTTGTCAAGGCTCTTTCGTCGGGAGGCTAGTTTGACATCAAAGAGCTATCGTCAGGCCTAGCCGAATCAATACGCGGATATTCTTTGCCGGGGATATGAATTTTCTTTACGAGAATTTAAGGAGGAGATTTTTTTTTTGTGGAGTGAGTCTTTTAGGGGCATGGAAGTGAATGCTTTGTTTTGGGAAGATCGTAAATATTGATCCGAGTGAATAAAATGTGTGTCAAGATCAGAAGACAATGGAACTTTAAGTGGGAAAGTGTAACTGGTAATGGTTTTGGCTTGAAAAGTCAATGAGTATAACACATGTTTGATATTTAATGCCAGTAAAAGTGTATTTAAAGTAATATGGTAACAATTTAAACAAAAAATATCCTATTCAGCATATAATTTTAGAATTTTTTTAAACAAGAACAAAAACGATATTAAAAACTTTATTCAGACTCATTACTATATTTTTGTTGTAAATACCTTAAGTTATATATTAATTTTTGTTGTTCATTTTTTTTTACATCTAATGTTTTGAAGTTACAAAATAATCAATTGCAAAAGAAAATCCCCATACTCAAAAGGAATTTTCTTGATGAAATACAAACAAACTGGTTAATATTCTTACTTTTGTGTTGTTTATAAGCCATTGCTACAAAATAATATTCTTAATGCATTTTTTAAACCTAATGGCATAAACTTAATTTAGCTTTTTTTAATATCAGATGTATGCCAATTATAAATAAAAATTTCGTAATATAAAACTTTATTTATACAACAATAAGTAGTTTGATGTCAAGGAGTAAAAATAATAAGAAAAAAACAAAAATGGTATATAGTTGATGCTAAAGGATACTTTTCATAGGATATTTTAACTTAAACTTATAAGATACATACATAACAAGCTTCAAAGCATAGACGCTTTTAACGAAAGAACAGAACACATCAGTGCATCTTTTAATTGAAATGTATTAATAGCGTATTTGCTTAGATTCAATAAATTAAATTTTTTGAAATAAAATATTAAAGAACTTTATTCCCCCCCCCCCATTATGAATTTTTATTATTTTTTAAAACTAAAGTAAAAAAGCCTTTAAATTTTTTTTAAAGTACCTAAATATAGCAGGCAATGTATTCACCGAAATATTTTTTTTTTAGCTTTTCTACTTCAATGACATTATTTAACTTGCAAGAATAATTTCCTATTATAGTTGCTCGCCTTAAATTATTCATCCATGACATTTACTGAAATATTATTCAGCAATAAATAATGAAAACAAAATAGTTTTATTCTGACTTCGGAATAAAAACTAATCAAAACCTTAATTTTATTTTTTATTGTTTTTGTAGGGGGCTCAGAAAAAAAGTGAAATAATGCTGGAAACTTTAATTGCAAAATAAAAAAAATGTTTCCTTGTGCTTGATAAGAAGAGATAAGAAATTCTAAAAAATCATCGATATATAAAAAAGCATTTTTCTAAATCGTTTTACTTTTTAGTCGCACACTTTATTCTTTATTTTTCACAAGTATTTTAATCTGATAAATTGATGGTAATTGAAATATTATTACTTTCATAATTTAAAAGGTGCATTATTATTCTTGACGATAAATGGCTTTTTTATAACTATTATTTCAAGCGACCAAATAGAACAATAGACGATAATTAAAATTTTATCTATTCACAATTTTAAAATTGGATTTTTATGGCTTGCTTGATTCCAAAAACTTCAAAATCTAATGCAGCCGTGATGGAGGTCATTATGAACAATGCATTAAAACCTCAGGCATCGTATTTGATATCGCACTCAGTATAATAGGTGTGCACATAAAAGCAATCGATGCTTCGTTAAATTTCGTGAATCCATAATTTTAAAACAGTATTATCCTCTTTATCCATAATGGCTAAAGAAATAAAAGCCATCAACTCTAGTTCTAAGTTCACGCCTTTCGGTACATTATTTCTCCCCTAGTATTTTAAGTGTTAGATGGCACACGAAAGAGTTCGGAAGGCCAAGGGGTGGAGGGTAGTGGTTTCTAAATAGCAATGTAGCCATATGCTAGGGAAGCCAAGAGGGAGAGTCCAAAATAGCATCACCTGAAAGAAAGAGATAAATCCGAGACAAAGCGAGCACCAGCAGAAGAATGAGTCTGGAACGGAACCAGATTGCTAAAAAAAGATCTCCTATCTACACCACATTGTGCCTATTTAATATCTGGGGATCAGAAACATTTTGAAATAATCACGAACTTTTGAAGCTTTTTCGCCGCTTTTTGGCTTTTTTTTGCTGGTGTAATTGTGTTGCTTTGGGAGATTGGGTGGTATTGATTTCTTCAAGTCGGATCTTTATATGCAACAGTTGGAACTAAGAGATTGCTCTTGCTGGCGGATGTTCAAATAAGTTTTTTCTTCTTTTTTTGAGTTGCAGTTGTACAGGTTGTTTGTAGAATGTGTTTGTTTTTCAGATATTCTGCAGGTATTTCGAACGAATACTTTAGTAACATTAATATTCTTTTTAAAGATTACTAGTGGCGTAAGAATTGTTATTTATATTTGCGTTGCAATATACGTCTTCACAGGCGATACATTAAAGTTTCAAATGTGTAATGCAATTAAAAATTCGTAATAATAATTAATCCTCTTTTCGAAACAATAATTTTAGAAATAGCTTACTGAAACATAAAATTTTAATAATATAATTTCTTGAGAAATTTAATTCAACCTCTTTGTTTGCTCAAACACTTTTAATTATTATGATTTTAAAATGTTTCTTGAAGGAGATACAGATATATTTTTTTAAAAGCCTTACCGAGAATTTTCGTCTAGATATGTCAACAATGCGAAATTTAATTATCATTTTACTCCTTTACAAAAATTGAATAAAAAATATTTTCGCTAAGGAAATTCTCATTTTAATACTGCTGTAATTTTATTTATTTTTCTTTTTACTCAAATCTACCATGGTGTTTAAATATATTTTAAAATGAAATTTTAATGAAAAAAGTATTATTAATCCAGTGTAAAAATAATTATAAATGCTTGCATAAAATTTTTAGAAACATTGATTTACATAAAAAAATTATATTTTTTGATAGAAATGACACTAGCATCACTGACAGCGTAACATATATGTGTTGAATTTTTTTTATTCTTAATAGTGCAAATTATTCGAGAGCATATCCGTGTAAAATTAGTTTTTTAAAGCGCAGTTCCACAAGCTAGTTAAATCTATTAAGTTATTTAAGGATTGAAATAAACTTGACCATTTATCTAGCCGACTAAATGTTTCAAATTGTCAAAACAGTTTACTTAGTCCCCATTTATCATCATGAAGGGTTTGAAAATTTTGTATAATCATCTTAATACAAAGTTCGGAGCTGTGCTAAATATAATTAACGATGTCACAAGGACGTCATTCCTAAACAATGTTTCTCCGTCTCAGAGTCTAAAAAACACTTTATTTTAAAACCCTCTTCCGAAAAGAATGAAAAAAAAAAACAGATAGAGAGGGACCTTCGTGTTATTGTCACCTTTAAAAAAACTTAAAACAAAAACATTTTAGATAGTCTGTCCCACATTGCCGATTTTTTATAACCCATACGGTGACGTAATGCGTCTGTGACGTAGGCTTTATCTTAAGCCGGCGTCATCTTTGCTGTTTTAAGCTTTTAGAGGGGGGTGATGCATCAATACAGGATTACAATATAAATAAACATTTGTAGAGGTAGGTATTTTTCCTGCGCGTCAACTCATTAAATATAGTTTTTTAAATTTAATATAAAATCAAAATACTATTAAAACATTCAAGAACTGCTCTGAAGATTTCTATTTTTTATTTTGATGTCCAATGCAAGTCTCAAATCACATTTAGTGTAATTTTTGATAAATATTCATTTAGTTAGGCGATACGATACAGTCCCAAAATGGAAGACTTTGCGCCAAAATAGTTAAATAAAACTGTAAAAACTGTAAAATATTTATAAGCTAATTTTTACCTTTATTCATCTTGACTTAGCAACAATTTTCCCCATGTCCAATTTTCCTTCATTCTATTACTCAAATTATTATTCTTTTTATATTTTTTTATGAAATTGAAAGTTAAAATTTCAATTAATTTAAACGCATGTATAAAATAAAATTTACGTTACAAGCTTTTTCAAAATTAAACCAAAGAGTGTAAGAAACTTTTTATTCAAAGAGAAACATAGAAACTTTTGTAAATTTAATTGTTTGTGTAGAAAAATATATTAATCAAGGGTTCACAAAACGAGAGACTTTGCACTTAATGGGTCAAATAAGATGTTTTGCAAAATAATTTTACCAGTGTTATCTTACTATGGCTATTGATAATTCTAAAATAAAACCCTATGAGTTTAGCAAAATAATATATATATATATAAAAGGTACTTTAAAAAAAACAAGCGAAAATGCCGTGGCAAGCTAAAAATAAAATAAATTAGATTCAAAATTCTGATCTTACTGAAGTGCCTTTTTTTAACTTTTTTAAATTTCGCTTAACAAATGTCCGCTTGATTAAAAATAATTATTTGTCACATTTTTACTCGAAATCAAACAACCCATATGAAAATAATCCTTACAAAATACGAAAATACTATTTAGACCCCATTCCAAAGACAAATTATATTTTTTTATTAAACTATTACAGCCCATGCAAAAAAACAAATGTGCACAAAAACAACAAATTTATTACATTTTCCATCTTAATTCAGCATTTACCAATAGACTGGAAATTAAATACTTCTATGCCAGCACTACAAATATTTGCTAACAAGCAATATCAGATCCATCTCCTCCGGAACTACGACCTTTCAACAAATAAAAAGATATATCTACACAACCCAAAGACTCCGAAACGCTATTTCCGACTGCATCTTTGCATGTTGTCATCCTACAGCTCAAACAAACCCTTCGTTCATTTTGAAACATGTGTCTATCAAAGAGTTTGAATCAAACATCCTGAATCTACAGGAGATTTTACGTCCCGTCTTCACCTCCTTACAGAACGTCTTCTTTTACCGCAAAGAGATCCCGGTTCCGTTTTCACAAAACTGTAACTAGCATTATTTTATGTGCGAGTCGTTTTTGGGTGATTGCTTTTAAACGTGCTTTTTTTCAAATATAAAAATTTCTAATTGTGGGCAATAACGTTTACTAAACATGCTTGTTTTTAATTCCAAAGTCTTTTAGTTTGTTTCTGATTTTAAATATATAGGGATTTTTCAGGTTTTAATACCAATACAAATGAGCTCATCTTTTTTGAATACCTATTGCGATGTTGCAGATAATGCATGACTAAATTCATAACTTTTCTTTATATTTCGTGATTTAAAAACATATACTCTTTAGTAGAACATCAATTTATTCATTATTGCCTCAATTAGATCAAATTAAAAAGCAACCAAAACAATATAAAAATCCTATAAAGGACATCACCTAAAAACTGGTTATAGCCGGAAATTGAGGGATGCATAATATTCAGAGAATATCCATGACTTTGCACTTAATACATGAAGATATGTAGACATCGTTGATTCCTGAAGCAAAAATAGTTTGATTGGGTTTGGGTAAAAATTTACTTGTTTTGCAGGACCCAGATCCTGCTTCATCACAATAGTAAATTTTTCATTAAAATACCATACTATTCTGATTAAGCAGGATATCCAACCTGCACAACAAGTCAATTTTTACGCAATAAAATTATTTTCGCCAAGAAAGAACTTTTTCTTCTTGTATCTCCATGGATACATCCTAAAAGTTAAGTAATATTATCCCGGGCTTCAACCTTCCGAGGGATACATACAATAAAATTATTTTGGCCAAAAATAAACTTTTCTTCTTGTATCTTCATGGATACATCCTAATAGTTAAGAATGATTATCCCTGGCTTTTTTTAACCCTCCGAGGGATACATACAATAAAATTATTTTTTCCAAAAATAAAATTTTTCTTCTTGTATCTTCATGGATACATCCTAATAGTTAAATATGATTATCCCGGGCTTTAACCCTCCGAGGGATACATACAATAAAATTATTTTGGCCAAAAATAAACTTTTCTTCTTGTATCTTCATGGATACATCCTAATAGTTAAGTAAGATTATTCCAGGCTTCAACCTTCCGAGGGATATATACAATAAAATTATTTTTGCCAAAAATAAAATTTTTCTTCTTGTATCTTCATGGATACATCCCAATAGTTAAGTATGATTATCCCGGGCTTTAACCCTCCGAGGGATACATACAATAAAATTATTTTCGCCAAGAAAAAACTTTTTCTTCTTGTATCTCCATGGATACATCCTAATAAATAAGTATGATTATCCCTGGCTTTAACCCTCCGAGCGATACATACAATAAAATTATTTTCGCCACAAATAAACTTTTTCTTCTTGTATCCCCATGGATACATCCTAATAGTTAAGAATGATTATCCCGTGCTTTAACCCTCCGAGGGATACATACGTATACTTGATCTTTAGGTTTTCCAGTAACACATATAATTTTTAAATTTATAAATAATGAGTCATTTATAATTATCTGCTACAAAAATATAATCTAAAAAAATAAAATTTCAGATAAAATATTTAATTTAAATGCGTCATGCTGTAAATTTTACAGCTAATTTTATTTATTCCTCAGAGGGTTAAGGGCCTACTCGATTTCCAGGCTTTGGTCCTGGACAACTGCTGGATGCAGCTGTTGCAATCTAACGCAGAAAGGTGGAATGGCAAAGCGGCCCAATTCCTCACAACACAGAAATGAAGGGCTATATTTAGGACCGTAGGAAATTTCAGAGGACCTACTGACTGAGTATCTTTGAGTCCTTTTTTCTTGCTGGGTAATTATTGCCGTACATTGTTGGTAAAGGGGGAAACGTGCCATTGTGTTTGAGTTGTATTTTCGTACGACAGTGAGGTTGCGATTGAAGCGAAAACAGACGGAAATATTTCGCAAATGAAAAGGGAATCGCCAGAGTATTGAGAGCGTTCTGTCAAGGAGAAGTTTACAGAGAAACGTAAGAAAGAGAGAGTTCTGATATTGAAAATTGAGAGCGTTAAAAACAGAGCGTAAATCTAAAGGATATATAAGATCTCGTTGCATTAAAAACCAGTATGTAATTTTATTATAACTGGTAAGCCTGTTCAAACCTTTGAAATTTTATAGTTTATTTTAAATTTCCCATGCATAAAACAAAAAAGAAAAATTATTTTAAATGAAGAACACTAAATAATATGAATAGCAATGCATTAAACTGCTTTTAAACTGTAAAGATTAATCATTAAGCCATTGATATTTTTTTGCTTCATATTTGGGTTAATGGACTTTTTTTATTTAAAAATGGTAAAAAAAATGGATAAACACTTAGAATTTTTAATAATCTGTTCAAAGTATTGATATAGTTTTTTTTATTTAAAAATGATTCTTCTATAAAACTCCCATTTATCATTATATATGTAGATAAAATCGAATTTGAAGAATGTAAAATATCAAGAATTTTTATCTTTTGAATTGTTATACAGAAAAAAAATAATAAATCAATAACCGTCTAAAACTACCGAGGTTTTATTAAATGGTATTGGAAAATGTTATCGAATAAAAAGTTTTTTTAATTTTTTAACCGCATTGCGAAAAAATCTATAAAAACAATTAAAAGTTTACAAACTCGTTAAAAAAAATAAACTTTCAAAATCCATGCAATAAACAGGCTTTTAAATTTTATAATCTGTTTGTAAGTAGTTTGAAAGGATAGTTGAAGTTTACATTCAAACTATTGATCGTTTTTTTGTCAAAAACATTGGACGAATATTAATTAAATCTAAACACAGTAGCTTAATTGATTAATTTTAAAAAAATTTAAAAATTAATTAGGACATAATTCTGAAGTTTTTAGTTCTTTGTAATGAAATTGAATGATTATATTTAACTTGTATATGAACTTTAATGATATGCTTTTAATTTTTTTTATTTTATTATAGAAACTTTACACTATAAAATGCTGTTATAAATATTACCTCTTTAAAAATGCAACTTAAATTCGCTACATTGGCAACGGGAAGGGTTCAAATTCAACCCTATACAAAACTCATCAAAAAAAATTTTAAAAATCAGTTTTAAAATTCTGTTAACGCTTTAAACACACCCTCAGCTTTTTAATTTGATTCCGCGTCTGCGCCTCGAATTATTTGGAGCCGGTCATGAATACCCTCACTGGCAAGCGTACCTTGAACCACCGCCAGCTGCTTAAAAAGTGGATCCTTCCACCACTACCGTTTGACATTAGAAATGATCGTCACCGAGTCAATTTGCAGTGCATTAAACGTCGCAACAATGCGAAGACGTCCGAAGACAATGCTCACCGACCCCCTGGATTATTATTAGCCGAGAAGAGGCATATAAATGTGCCCTTGACATCATTGGCGACTATCCGAAGCCAAAAAAATTCATCAGCAGAAATGGCTTCCCTTGCCCCAATCATACTTCTGATTCTTCCTTGACTGGGTGCCCATTCACGCTTAGGGATTTTGTATGTTTGCAGTGGTGGAATGACCTGTGGTTAAAATTACGGGTAATAACATGTAAATGGAAGGGCGCGTTAATGCCACTTTTCCCTTAATAGTTTTTTTATATCTCGAGTGATATTTTGTCTTGTTTTGAGTGTATTTTTAGAGGTTTTTAACGTAAAAAAAGCAGTAGGAAAACGGCTTCTCTTGTCAACGTCATACTCTTATTTCTTTTCTAAATGTGTTGGACTTAGGGTTAAAGCTCCACATTAAGGCACATTCTGATTCGATCCACAATTGTACTTTTTACTTTGATTTCCACAGAACAAATCAGTTGAAAAAGAATCACATAAACGTCTTCTTTGAATAATATAATACCGATGTTTTGTGTGACTTATTTAAACTTAACTAGCTTAAACTAGCATTAAATTACCCAAATACTGAAATGCGTGTTTACGATGTTAATTGAAGAGCTTAGTGAGAATGTGCGTGACATTTTAGAAATATTTGAGATTATTGCTTCAATGAACAGGTTATTCCCTCCTTTAAAGAGATCAAGTTTTGCCCTTTCTAACCAATTTTAAGTTAAGTATTTTCACCGTTTGAAAGTACAGTTTTTAATGGATCTAAGTGTAAACCATAAACCTTAAACCTCATTTT
Organism: Hylyphantes graminicola; assembly: GCA_023701765.1. NCBI lineage: Eukaryota > Metazoa > Arthropoda > Arachnida > Araneae > Linyphiidae > Hylyphantes > Hylyphantes graminicola. Next base: position 28,226,439 of record CM043123.1, read on the forward strand.
CACGTTTACACCTTTTAGTCATGTAGCACGTTCTTTCACCAATCTCTTCAATTGTCGTCCGAATAATGTCATTGAAAATTGAAATTAATACGTCTATAAGTTATCATAGGCTAATTACATGTAATTGTAGTGTAAGTCACGATTTAAGAGGATATTAAAAGTTTTTTAAATTAAAAAAATCAAATTAATTAAAGCACATTACATTATTTATTTATAATAAGTGATCAACTATACCAAATTTTTGTTTCATTTAATCTTAAAAGTTGTAGTGATAATCACTTTTAAAAGAAAGGTGACTTACACTACAGAAAGGGTAATTTTGCATGGAATTACCCATAGTGATGCCTTAAAAATAATGAATTTAGTACACTTAAAATAATCACTAAAACAACCGAAAATAGGTTGATATATTTAGATTAAAAATACGTCATTCAGCTAAAGTCTTATTACTACCATAGCAACATTACGACATGCACGATCATTTAATGACGTCTAAAACATGTATTATGTTACTTGGTTTTGATAAGATGACGAAACTACTTGGTAACATCACGTGGGAGGTAGGCTGTGTTAAAGCCCCTTTTATCCTAAAAATATTTTTATTGTATTCTTCAGCGATTTTTTTTCAGTTTGTGTGCGTATTTTTAGCTCCCTTTAGAGACACGGATAACAACAGGGGTTTGAGGACTGCCGCCAGATGTTTTGAAAAAGTGATGCGATGGCAATGAGAAATATTTCCTTTTGAACCCTTTGAAAAAAATAATTCAAACAAGTGAATTTGTCAGAATATTTAAAAATATAATAATAACAACGTTAAACTTTATTATAAATAACACGTAAACAAAGGTATGTTTTTAAATAGGCTAGAAACATTTATTTGAAATTAATACATTGTGGTTCAAAAATAAAATTGTCTTATCTAAAAAAGAATCGAGAAGAAAAGGTTAACTAAATATAGTGATTTATCTCTAAACCATTCAGAATCATTATAATGTATACAAATCTAAAGCTAAAGCGTTTATAACAATGACCGTGAAATATTGCTGTAAGTACTCTATAACTACAACCTATAAGAAAGTATACTAAAAGATTTATTATTTTATGACAAAAACTGTCTGATTCAAAACATTTCATTAAATTTGGTAGTAATAATGTAGTATGCAATTATAATAAATTGTGGAGAAATACGATCAACAAATTTATTCCGATTTGGAAATATATTGCAGTAACACCCGATTAATATAATAAATAGGGTGTAACTACAAGACACGTACGAATAGGAATAAATTTGTAGATCGCCTTCTTCCAATCGATCGATAAAGAATTCGGAAAGAATCTAATTTATTTTGTATCCAAGTAGATTGTTGTTAAATAGGCAGCTGGCGTTTAGTAACGATGGCTGTAACAGAATAATAAGCTATCCTTTTCGCCTATAAACATGAAAAGTCTGTCATTTTATCACTAAGCTATCCTTTTCGCCCATAAACATGAAAAGTCTGTCATTTTATCACTTTTTGGTATGAAGTTTGTTACATGCAATAAAACAAACGATCTAGTTTTGCTAAAAAGCGATATATTATAAATAGAAATTCTCAATTTACTATTACATTTCAGAAATAATTGGTGTATTCCACAAAAAAAAAAATAGTATTAAAGATTCGTTAGGCTTGGGAAGTTTATGTAAAATGCAGCGTTAACATAGATGAACATCCTACTTACCAGAAAAATTGTTGCACTATCAAGAGAACAAGCATAAATATTTCCTTCTCCCTTCCTCTCTTTTAAATAAATAAATTTTACAGTGAGTTTTTTGATGAAAATTGAAATACTATTTAATTAGTAAAGCAAGTATTTTTTAAATTTTTAGTGTATTAGGTAGAAATTTTTTTTTGATAAATTTAAAGACAAGGTACTACACATAATAATAAAACAAAAAATATTTTAAAGTATAAATCATTATGAGCATGGCCACAAATTATGATGCTAATTAGTTTTACAACCAATTGCATTAAATCCTCTTACCGTTACTCTTTATGACAACAATCAGTTATCGAAAGTTTGTTATTGCCATTAGCTTTAATGACAAAAATAATTTTTAAGTTTGCTTTCATAATGAGGATTTGGTCACGTTATTTTTAAAGTTTATAAAATCCCGCAAAGTGAAAATAACACCTGCTACCTTCATTTGCATATCATAACCCATTCTAGCGGAAACCAGGCCGGTTGCTTGCCGTATCCTTTGCCGATAACTTCCTACTGATATCTTCGAAAACGATTTACGCGCCATAAAAACATCAAAGTTCTCGGCTTTCCGATTTGGTGCTGAAAAAACACTTAATAACGCTTAGACCAGATAAAACATTGAGAGTCCTAAGTACCATTATTTGTACGTTTCCATTTCAAAGATGACATTTCAGCCCATTTGAAAAGTATCCCATTTTATTGTCGAATCAGTTGCATATAGTTGGAAGTGAAACGTGGGAGAGATTGACTATGGTTTATTTTATTTTATTAAGAAAAATTCAGTCCGTATTTCGATGCGAAATATCGAATTGAATCGTGAAATGATGGTTTGCTTGAATTAAAGTTGCACTAGAGCTGCACAAAAGGTATTGGAGAAGGGCCCCGAATTGAATAAATTTTTCCAAAAACCATGTCCACGAACCATAGATATTTCGAGAAATTGAAAAAACTGTTCTAACAGCAAATTTACATCAAAATTACTGTACAAAAAATTTGAAAACAATCATTTGAGCGGGATGCTTGAAAGAGCAGGAGAAAGCATTATTTAAAATGTGCAATTAATTTTAAAGTTGCTGGATTTATAGGTTTTCTGAAAAAAATTGTGATTCAAGTACAAGAAAAATAATGCTAACTCATAATTTGCACCGAATTTTATGTTTGTTCACCTCAAAACAACTATAAGACAAAAGAAAGTAAAACAAATTAATTAGAACAATCATATACAATCTTCACAGGAAATGTGATGTTATTGGATTAATTAATTAACACCAATGGATCAATTTTCATAAATAGTGACTAACCATCATCAAGTGACAATGGAACTTTTGAACTAACGGCAACAAAAATACAGGTCATAAGTGAGATTCAAACTCACACACGCTAGAATAAGATAGATATTCCGGTTGAAATTGCTATATTTCTCAGAAACCAATGAATGAATGAATGTGTCTCAAAAACCACAATCATGCTTTCAATTTCTAACTACTAACTCGATGAAATGTCAACAATAAGATAAACGAAATTGAAACTATATTTTGGCTCAACTAAACTATACGTTAGATCTTGTAATTTTTGTTGTTTTGTGCATGTCGTCTCTCTATCCCTATATTAAATTTTGTGGGTTTTAATTGCAGCATTAAAAGTGTTAATGAGACTTGATGTAGGCATCCTGGTAATTACCAAGATGCTATAATCCGTTATATTACCGAAACGTATGGTGTATAGAATACACCATACATTAAATTATTTCAACAGCAGTTAAACAATAATAATAAGGGTTTAATATGAAAGGTCTAGTTACAAAGCTCACGTTCTCTACCGCATGATTAAATCCGGCCCGTTTAGTTGCTACTTTTAATAATAGTAATTTCATTTGGATTTAGTCGGCAATGAGTAGCCGTAATCTATATCTTAGTTATACTTTGGAGAACGTGAGTTTTATAACTAGATATATGAGTAACATCGGTCCAAACTATCATTTGCAATTTTGTCCATCTATCTCAACCGTTTGTGAAACAAAAGTCATTGTGCGATCGATTTCGTCCCCGTCCTATTCCTAAAGGAAAATCCAAAGGAAAAGCAGCGAGCCATGAAACGGGTTTTGTCCCCAGGATTTTACAAAAAAGAACTGGAAAAGATGGTGGGAAGGAAATATTTTACTTATGGGGATTATTTCATTTTAATGAAAAAGAATCTTCCCTATTATAGTGCTTTTTGGTAGAACTAATAAAAAGGTTTTCCACAAAATTTTGAAGTCTTAATGGAATTGAAATGCCAGATTTTAAAATAGAGATGGCATAATAATAATGGTAAGAGATATTCATTTTCTTGAAAGTTTTTTGGCTTTATAATGGATTTTTGAATCTATACAGAAATAAAAAATGAATAATGTTTAAGCAATTTAATTGATGAAATTTTTAAAAAGTTGCTGAATATTTAAAAAAAATCATTTGATGTTTTTATTAAAAATTCTAACAATATTTTTAAGGAAAACCATAGTCTTTAATGATTTTTTTTACTCTAATTGACTTATTTAAAATGTCTTTAAAATTATTTTAGTATACACTAAGAGGAGCTATTCCATAAACTATTATCAATTCATGCCAGCTTTTACTACAAAAAAAAACTATGTACTAAATATTTAGAGAAAGTTTCAGCCATATTTATTCATTATTTACTGATAAAGCAAAATGCTGTAGCTAAAAAAACCACTTTAACAAAAATTATTTTTAATAAGTGAGAGAGGCATGCAATGTTTATGGTCTATGGAATAGCGCACATTCGTGTAAAATAAGATTTTAAAGAAAAGTAAATAAAAAATAATTAAAAAAACTGAATTAGAAAGAGCACTTTTTCTCATAGTTTAAGCTCACATTGCTGTTTGAAATATTTTTTTTCACTGCTACATCTCATGTTTATCTATAAATAAATTATTTGTTATTCATACTTTCCATACTTACAACTATTACCATTTATGATAATGTTAAAAAAAACTAATAACAAAACCATGCGTGCATCATGCATGACACTTAATACATTTTTATTTCATAGATTTGTTTTTTTTTTCACATCAGTGAAACGCATTCGCTATTATTACTATGTCTCAAAAGCACGAAACTATGTATTTCGACATTGGAATAGTTAATGGATGTGCATAGAGAGATAAGGACTTTTTATACATTTGTTTGTGTAGCCACATTTTTTTTATCTCGACATCAATGAAAAGATTAAGAATTTGTGGATGGAGCACTGCCAAAGGAACAACATTTTATTTTAGCAACACCAGGATAAATGTATTACATAGTAGCTGATGTTGAAAGTTCGCTTTGAGCATTTGTCTGCATCCGATATTTTCTAATTGTGTATTTCAACTAAAACTTATAGAAATATTTTATTAATTACATAAAAAGAAATCTTTAAGTATTGTAAAATTAATAGGCTGCTATTGTTTGGGAATATTTATTAAAATATCAAGTCATTTTTAAAAGGAAGCTTTTTAAAATGTTTCTAAATATCTCTTTTTAAAATAAATAATAGAATTTGTTATTTAACTTTCCGAAAAACAAAAATACTTTTGTTTTAAAATTAGTATTTTTAATATAACTGAATTTTCATTTAACCTTATATTTATTTTTAAACGAAACTTATGTAACAAAAACTAACATAATTAACAAAAAAAACAAATGCTGAAAAGAGGTATTTTCCTTTCCTTCTAAAAAATCAAATGCTTTCAAAAAGCTTTAATAAGAGCAGCTTTCAATATAACTCCATGTCTTTAATACAGAAAATGCCATTTCCCAAATTCTAAAAATCGATTATTTCCATTATCAAAAACACGATTAGGGACGGTAATTGCTAATCAATTCATTTGTAAAACCAACATCATTAACATACTCAAATAAAAATGGTCCAATAAAATCTATTATTAACCCCCGCTTTACTTTAACAGTAGAAAATATCGATTTTAAATCACAAATGCCTGAGATTTTACCAATTAAATAGCGAACAATATTATTTAATATGCAAAAATATCGTATAAAGTTTACACTAATTGGTGAAATTTGTTTAAAAATAATTTTCAATAAATTGCCGATTCACATTCCCCAATTCTGATACTATATTTAACTCTTAAAATTTGCATGTAATATCTAAATGCTCGAATTAAAATGGCGTTTGAAACTAATTTAGTCTTTAAAAGAAACTTCAAACATAACATTCAATAATTATCTCTTGTAAAATAGCTTACAAAATATTTTTATTAAGAATACTTAATTAGAAAAAAAAAAGATTTTGTGCAATTATTAAAAGTATGTGTAAAAACAGCCGTAACAATATCTATAAGCATAAATAATCCTTTATGAAAACATTCTTAAAAATTTGTTTGAAGCAACAGTGCCTAGTAATTTCGCAAACAATAATACTTAAATTAGTATCCATTACAACAGCATAGTACTTCTAAATATCAAAAATTTTATATATTTACTTATTATTGTAACCACAATTTTTTAAAAACAAATTCGCCTTAAATTGTAAGTTTACTGGTAACAAATATTTCAATGTAAGAATCCTTTACCAAAATAATTTCCTACAATCAAGCTAGTGTTTCAATTAATCTAAATCACCAATTAAAAGTCGAAAATGCTAATTAAAAAATGTGCAACCAAACACTGTTTAAAACCTAAACTGTTTTAATTATAGTTTTCATCATACTTTTAATAAGATTCTAGTATGTAAATTCATTCAAAAAAAACTTTTCCAACATTTAATCAGTGGTTTTAACTATTAAATGTCTCAGATATTGATAAATAATTCTTACAAAAACTGCGTTTAAAACAAAAACGCGCGCAAAAGATTCTTCTAACGCGAAACGAAACCGAGAACTATTACCGGGTCGTTTAACTTTCCAAAACTAGAGTAGAGCGCTAACGCACGGCCGTAAACAAAAAAAGAAGGTAAACAAAAAGTTTACGAACAAAATCCCCGAAACTGAACGAAAAAATATACTAGGAAGGAATAATATTGGACGGTGAAAGAAGAAAGGGTAAGAAAGAGAAACCTCTCTTTCTATATCGAGAATCAGGGGCTCCTAGCCCCGGCCCTAGGAAAGCTGAGAACTTTCATTTCTCCTATCCTCTATCCGAATCAGCAAAAAAAATAAAACCGACAAAAAAAATCTCATGTTTTCTGATCCATCAATTCGATGATGGTCCGGGATGGAATAAAGAGGCCCAAGATGATGTTGCTCACCTGTGGTCAGGACATGATTGGCAGAGGGAGCAGCAGAATCGAGGCGAATTCGCAGAGATATCCATAAGAGTTCATCGTCACACTGTGTTCACAAGAACGCGCTCGGGCTCTAGCGGCGGAAGGGCCAGGAATATATTTAGAGCTCGCGTTTTGGCGCCGATTCCCCGCGCCAAGCCCGGGGATATCTCGCCACTCGGATACCGAGTACAATCAATCACAAATATGCGAGAAAATGGCAATAATAGCGGAGGTGTCAATCTCATAGCCCTGGAAACGGTTTCTTCGTATATCTTCCGATGGATGGGATGTGGCCAAACATTTTGTTTGGCTTGTTTGTTGCTCGGTAGAGATATATTCGCGCGGAGTGGATTGGTCATTCATATAAACATTCTTTAAGAAATTTGATTTATTTACTACCGAGTTTGTGATGGAAAGATTTGTTTTGCGGGTGGAATGTAAATAATATGGTATCTTTTAAAATAAATTGAGATAGACATTGGCATTATTCAAAAAATGTTAACGGCAAAATTGATGCTTAAACTTTAACTGTAGTAATAGATTGTAAAAGAAAATTCCACATACGCTTTAGTTTTCAATTACGACATTTTTATCAATTTAAATATTTAATAAACATGAAACCGTATTTACCTTATCTTTCGAAAATGATATTGAAAAAATAATATAAAAGTGTTTAAAAAATTACAAACATTTTTATTTTTCGCCAAATATATTTTACTATTTTTGTGCAACAATATGTTATTTATGAGAACAATATTTTGAATAAAACGTCCCTGACCTACACGAAAAAAAAAAAACAATAAAAAAATCTAGTAGATTCTTATTGGAAAGCAGTATTTTTTGCACGGTCTTTAAGTAAATGGTTTTGCTTATAAATTATTATAATAATATATATCATTGAAATCTTCTACTATAACTTAACAGCTACTTAAGTATTTTTAAATATTCTGATATAATAATGAATAATAACAACAAAAACTATTTATAATAAAGCTATCAGTTTTTTAGAAAACTGCAGCTTATCCTTAATACTCTTTTATTCTTTGTTCGATAAAATGTCACAAAAGAAATCGAAAAATTAATGTATTGCTTGTAAAAACATTGCTGGGTTATAAATGAGATTTCTTGAACATTTGACAGCATAAAAAAATATGAGGTAAAAAAACGTGAACCGAAACAAAATGGAAATATAAGGCAAAAAAAATCGAAGGATTGGGAAGACAACGATTGTTAGTGTTTAAAAAAAATGGATAAAAAACTTAACGTTAGATTCAGGTACTTATTTCGTATATTTTATAGATAAGAGTAATTTGAGTAAAACTTTTGTTAAGAACGGAATCATGTTACTTAACAAGAGAAAAACGCAAATTTTTACCGTTGATACTTGGTATTAAAATAATTTCATTTTTTTTCTTTCATTTCCTATCTTGCCGTACCCAAATAAGACCAATTATATTTCCCCCTTTTTAAATAAAATAGTCTATGTTTTATCAGAAAAAAAGGCCGCTGTAGTATGTTATAATGTAAACCACATGTCTTTTTTAAATAAAAGTATGGAATTTTAAATGGAAAATAATGCATTTTTATAACAAGATAAACATTATTAATTGAAAAATAAAATTGAAATTAAATGAATAACCATTATACATTGTCTTTCACCTTCCAGGAATTCCAAGCACGATTGTTGATTTTATAAGCCTCTAGCTATTGGGACTTCATTTTTTTTAAAGTTAAATCTGGTTTGATTTACTTTGCTATGCATAATTTTAACAGAATGATAAATAAAAAAAAATAATTATTGAAACAAGATTTCACCATTTCTTGTAAAAAAACTTATTTCAAAAGAAAATGTTAAACATTGGTAATCATATTATAAAAGGAAATAAGTATGTAATTTTTAAAAGGAATTTATTTTGTAGTCTTTATAAGTATTTACATTTGGTCTTGGAAATAATAAATAAATAAATTTGAAAAATTACTTCATAAAGCCTTTTCATCAAAATCACTATCTAGCCATATAGAGCCCAGAAAGATATGATCCCTTTTTATTTTTGATCAAGCCACATGGGCCCACCTACCTTACATCACGTAAGTCAAGTTTAATTTATGTCTTTATTGCATCAATCTGTAAAAAAATTATTCAAAATAAAGAAGCAGCACAATTTTTGTAACAAAATATCAAATTATCAAGGTCACATAATCTTACAGTTATAAATTATATTTACATTACATAAATACTAACTACTACTCTTCGCAGATTATTAATTTCGCTAAAAAATCCTCACTATATATAGGTAACCCATAATAATCCTTTTAGTTTGCTCAAACTGCCCCAAGTTGATTTTATTTGCTTGAATGTAATTTTAATCGTGAATTGAATTAACGTATGTTGGTGATAGGTAAATTATTAAGATTATTATTGGCTACCTATATGAGGCCAGTGCTACTGAAAATAGACATATAGTACACAGTGTCAATTATTATTTGGATGGAGTTATTTACCATATGGCCCTGAAAGAAATGACCCTTTATTTTTAGTCAAACAACTTGAAACCCATAGAATCCCACATAATTATGCTGCCCGTAAATTTTTAAATTTAGTATGTATTCACTGTAAAAACATGGCGTAAACTAGCTTTATGGAGCAATGTTACACCAAATTAATTTAATAATGATACATTAATAAGAAGTTTACTCCGCACGGTAGCATGTGCTGCCTCTATTTTTATGGAGAAACTTTACGCCAATTTATGGGAAAACGTTGCACCGCAACTTAGTAGTGAACCGCTTCAAACGCGTATAACTTTACTCTACAGCTAGATATAACGTTAAACTTAGTGTTACATTACTCCTTAAAGACGGAAACAGCAGACTTTTACCTATGTTTTGGAGTAACGTAACACGACACATTTCACAATGCAACATTACAATAAAACGTAAGAAAATCTTTTAGATATTCCGAGGCAAATTTTTCGAAAAACGAAAAGTTTGGTATCGCAAACAAATAGCAAAATAAAGAATATTGCCATTCTTACATAAGCAATAGTATGCAACATATACCAAACTTGATAACATTATGCAAATTTCCAACCAGTTGTGAAATTTCAACTTTTTTGTTTACTTATATATTTAGATGGAACTTTTTAAAATAACACGAGAACAGTTTTCTATGTTTTCATAGCGATAGCTTTTTGTATAAGTTAACGTGATACACGTATATTTCTGAATCTACAGCATACTTGCAAGAACTAATAGAATGTATAGGAGGATTACCAGTTTTTAGGAATGGTTTAAAATTTCAGAGCAATTTGAAAACTCTGTCTTTGTAGAAAAATGCTTTCCTGCCGTTTAACAACAGAATTTTTAATTTAAAATATATTCTCCAAACAATTAAAACATAATTTTAATGATTTTAATAACAATTGTATCAGTTTAAGCCTTAAATTCGTTTTAGAATCGAAATCAGAAATTTCAAATGACAATCATCACTCCAATGATATCGAATTCCGTTCTTGGTATTGACTATTTTGTTTTAAATGCGAAAGTTTGTAGATTACTTAGAACATATTTTCTAATTTTTAATTATTAACTTGGAATTTACATAATAATCAAAAATTGCAGAAAAGTAGAAGAAAATTAAAATATTATTCACAATTTTAAAAATACCGTGGTTCTCATATATTTAAGAAATAATTTTTCTATGTCACGATATTTTCAATAAAATATATTTCAATAATAATGATTAGTATTTTAAATTTAAAGTAATCTTTTACCATATTCATGAATTTGAACACTCCATTGTAAAGCCTTTTCTAAGTGTTGCCTTTAGGATATTTTAAAATTTATATTCGAAGCAAACAGGTATTAGAGACACCGAAAACTTTCTCTGTTTTTGGAATGATAAGAATTTAAGAGCATGAAGAATACTTATGAACCATGAGATTAAAAGTGCTGGGGAATGTGGGTGTAGAATCTCTAATATACTTTAAAGAATTTAAACTTAAGTAGTTTCTGAAACTACGGGAATTTAAGCGCATTAACAGGTATTTGTTATGATATTTTGTTATTCTCACTTTTTAACAGGTCTACGAAAAAATCCTTAAAATGAGGCAAGGTTTAAAAAATTTTGCTCTAAATTTTTTTTTAGTAATTTAAGATGGTTTGTAAAATATATTAAAGGTTAATTTTAAAAAAAATATTTTTTAAGAGTTTTAATTATGTATTTGTTATAGGTAAGTTGTACTTTTTAACATTTAAAAGTATTTAGTGTTTTCATTTATAAACTTTTTATAGCACACATTGGTAAATGTTTTGGTTTATATTGCAAATTATCACTTGTGATTGCTGTGGAGTAGAGGAAACGATGTATACTTGACCTACAGGTGGGTCAAGTATACCTCTCTGCTTGACCCTAGGTCTTTTTTGGGAGCAAACCTAAGTGCAGTTTATACTTATAAGTATGTGTTTTTATAGTTATATGTGTATTACTGATAAGTTTTATACTTATAAGTCTATGTTCATACGTAAGATGTCACATAAATTTGCTACACTAAAGGGTAAATATTTGGAGAGTTATAAATAAATAAGCAAATTATAAACAAATTATTTTGAACTTTCAGTTCCAATTGCTGTATAATACTCTAATCTGTTATATATAAGTAATAATCAACGATTCACTACAATAAACTATAATCATTTTAAATATTAGTCTATTATACATAAAATTAAGTATTTTTCCGTCTCATAAAATGTTTGCGCTAATTATTATGATACATTTTGCTACAACATGTATTCTTAGTCTTTGAAAGTCAGGTTTCATGCGATAAACTTCATACATTTCAACGTCAAACTATACTAGATTAGAAACTGGCATTTACCATGCGTGTATAGACATGTTCAAACCTCATTAAACTATATTTTGTGGTTATCCCTTAGTTTGCTGAAATTCTCTGAACCAATATCACCAGCCCAGTTGTTTACATACCCTGATGGTTGGCTCGGTCCACAAATTCGGAAAAAGATTGAGGAAGGGAAACACAGGAAATTAAACCTGCCCACAGGGACTTTTGGTAACATAGTTATGCAGCCAAGACTCGAAGTGAATGAGAACGAACTGCAAAGATACGAAACCCACTTTTTATTTGTCTAATCCTCACCCTGAAACTTTTTCGCAAATATATTTTGAGAATTTTTTTTCCTTCTAACCTTTTTATTTTAAGGCAAATCATGTGAAAAAACATAGATAAAAAGAATATCGGAATAAATATTAGTATTTATGAAAAAATGCTTTCAACAAATACAATTACTTTTTTCTACGATAAACAATTTCGATGACAAATGCTCATTTATTTGACATGAATCTATACTTTCTTAACATTATTTTTAAAAAAAAACTATAACTCGAATTAGTTAAGTTTTATATTTCCAAAGTGATGTTGAAGCCAAAAAGAAAACCCAGAGCGATAAACTTCTGCGTCTATTAACCTCGATCCCATTTGTCACAAAATAATCCTTTCCAAAGCATTTTTTTTTTCAGCTCTCTCGTTACACGCTATATTTTACAGAAGTTTATAAGGAGGATCAATGGTTGCTAGAGTTTCAAATGTGATTAATCTGTTTCTAAACTTTAAAACAAAACATTTTGATATGTTGTATTGTTGTTTCACCAGTTTTGAATATTTGAATAAATTTATCTTTATTTAAATAACGCACAGTAAGGTTTTAAAGGTCCGGTTGGAGTAATTGAAATGAGGCCCAGGGATGATAAAATTATAAAAAATATTTTGATAAAAAAAATATCTGTGTTTTCTAAAAGGAAGCAATGATTGTGACAGCTTACAGTAAATAAAATATAAAACTTAACCGAAATATTAAAAAAGTTAAAACATTTCAGATATTAAAATTAATCGATAGCGTAAAGTACACAAATATACTACTATTATAGTGTTAAAAAAGCATTGAACAGCCAAATGTAGCTTGTAACTTGTTTTTGTTCAAGTATTTGATATATAAAAATTTTACGAAGATCGGAATCAAACAGTAGATTTTCACAAATGAATTTAATTTAAAGTGATGTGTATTTATATTTATATACAGACTACAAGTAAAATTAACCTTCAATCAATAGGAATTTTGATAACAACACTATCGCGAAGATATGTAGGTTGTTTGGTTGGTAGTTATATATTTAGGTCTGTGTGCTTGGTCAGAGACCCGCTTATAAACCTTCATCAAGTAGGACAGACGCAACACACACATAAGTGACAGATGCTGCAATCTATCGACACCTCCGCAATTTCGACATGCCCCTGAAGGGGAGGAAAATAGGCTCCATGGACCTGTTCCCGTGTGAAACTGCGCCATGACCGCCCACAGATTTAATGAGCACGTACTCCGCATATATTCAGTCGATCTTCAGTGGTATCGGGACCTTCCGATTCCGAGAACGAGGTCTTAACCACTAGGCTGCCCACGGTCCCACCGAAAATATGTATTTAGTACAAAATGTCTCCAAACTTGAATCGACAAATGTCCGATTTGCTGACAGAGCATTTCGAGTAAATCACTCGTCATATTTCCAGACACGAATGAACTGTCTGCAAATGACTGATTACTAATATATGTCAGTTAGGAGTATCGTAGAGAATACGAGATTTCAACAGTCATACACAATGCATATGGATTGGCTTGCACATAAAAGTCCTTGGGCTCCTTTGGTTTCAATTAAGATTTATAAAGCTATTTGTTTTATTGATTATTGAAAGTTGAGACGGGCTCATTAGATTGTTCTGTTGTATAGCTGGATTTATTCGTGTAATTGTTATGAGTTTGATTGTGAAATCAAACTGTGAAACAAAAAGCAATTTTTAATTGAATTTGTCTTTGTTCAGACATTATTGTCTTTAAGACGATATTTTCAAGAATAATTAAAAAAACATATACACTTTTATTCATGTTTAAAATGCTTTTGAGAGCTAAGAAAATTGTCTGTATGGTCTAATTTAATCTTTAACTTCAGTTTATTATTATTTTCATTTGTACATAATGATTTAGAATGAAACAGATTAATTTATGTTTTTTTAAGGTATTTGTAGCATAAAACACGTCTCAGTTTTCATTTTTTCTATGCTCTAGGGCAACCGATAAATTTAGATATTTACTTCTAATCGAACCAGCATGAATTTATTAAAATAATCCGTAGAAGTCACAAATTAAAGTTTTTGAATATTCAGCACCGAACATTTACTTTAATATGCTAATACACTCATTTCTTATTTTGATCTCATTGCATGCATAATATATTTAAGTAATGGAATATTTCGTCTTATCCATCCAATACTTTCATTTAATGGAGCCAAATCAAAGACAAACACGGGATTGAAAATTCAGTATATAAGTTGGATTAATAATTAGCCGTTATACATCCTTATTTTACTACTTTTTTTATATAAAAAGCAAGTTACTACAAACGGTATAATCGACATTTGATAGTTAGGAACATATTTATTTTAGGTCATTAAATGTTCGTGTGTTTAAGTATGTTTTAAACACGCGAGTTATTCATATTATTTGACATACCATCCACGTATAAATTAGTTTAAGAGTTACTACTTTAAATACTTTAGCGTTGTAAAACTTTGCGTTAGTATCTAAAGGAACATGTTTTATTGAATATTTCATAAAGAACTTTATAATTATATTTAATTATATTACATAACATACCTAAATCTATCGTCTATGTTGAGATGAGAGGAAAAGTAAATAACGCAAAATGGCTATGGCAAATAATAAGAGATTATTTTCTAAATAAAAACAGCTATATTTATTTGGAACAGTATGTGAAAATAATGTATGGCGCACTCTATATAATAATGAGATACATCAAAAGTACAAACAACCGGACATTGTAATGTAAAAGTCATTAAGTCAAACCGCATTCGATGGGTAGGACACGTTTTTCTTTTGGGTGATCAAACCCAGTCAAAAAAGTGACATTTTCTAAACCAGATGGAATTAGAAGAAGAGGGCGCCCACCAACTAGATGACTGGATGCAGTCGAGGAAGACCTACGAACCTTAGGTGTTAATAACTGGAGAGTCGTGGCCCAAAGTACATCAAGATTTCAAAAGCTCGTTGGGACGGCCCTGGCCTGCTCAAGGCTGTAGTGCCCTGGATGATTATGATGATGATATTTGTTCATGCTTGTAACAATCGAATGGAAAACTATTATTTTTACCAGTTTTTTCACCAACAACAAGTAACATTACACTACACTGGCGCAATGGTTAGTGTACTAGCCATTGGAGCTGCTGGGCCCGGGTTCGAATCCCGGTAAAGGCATGGATGTTTGTGTTTGTCAATAAATGTTGTTATTTGTCTACGTATTTGTGGCGTCCTTCTTTGTGTGTCTCTTGTGGCTGTCTCTTCTGGCGAGCGGGTAATGGACTATATAGCCTACGCCCTTCCCTTCTAGAGGGCGCAATCACTGTCATTTTTGTCAACATTACACTAAATAAGTATTTATAGTAAAGTGAGGTTTGAGAAGAGTTCAATTTAATTTTGCGCAAAAATGACACGATCTGTCAGTTATCTTTTCTTAAACATACATTCATTACTAATTATGTTTCCAGAAGTGCTAAACAAGAGCAAAATAGGATTGAAAATCCTTATTTGTGCAAAATGATTCCATGAAGCTGGAGGCATCACTATTTACCACGGCTGCCACCAGTTTCATTGAGTAAATTTACACAGCACATTATTATAATGATAGAACAATGGTTAGCATGTACTTAAAATCTTACTGATATCACTAATTGAAATTCGGTTATTCGAAAGTTATTGAAAAAATAAAAAAGTACGTCCACGAAATTCGAACTTTGGATACATAAAAAAAGTTCTGAGATGGAACACTTATACAATAACATCTTTATATAGATTTCAATATAGCTGAAATCTAAATAATATTTTCAGTAACGCCGTTTGGGTACTCGTTGTAAAGTTTATTGCTGAAACCTTTGCTGTAAGTAAATTCACTGTAAACGTTCGAAATTCCCTTAAGCCCTGCCTCGAAATAGCAGCATATTGCTTTGAAAAAAAATCATAGTGCGCCAATGGAATGTTCAATGGAACTGGCTCCTTTTCGTTCCTAAAGGAAAAGGCATTACAATGCAAAGATTATGCAACGAAAAACCACACAGATTTCGTCTCCATAAATTTTAGCTACTTATTTTCTCATGATCAATTGGATTTTTCAGGGCCCATATTTCTTGTGAACCGACAAAAGGTAGCTGGCGAAATTTCTGAATTTGAATAAAGCATATATTCGAGGTTTTTTTTTGTGATATATTATATTTTTAGGGAGAGAATAATAACATTAACCTCAAAATATTATATATTATTTTTTGGAATGACTGCAAAAAACATGTTGCTTATGGAATTTTAGATTAATTCTTTATTTATATATCATAAAGGAGTTTTTTTTTTTTCAAAAATAAAGCTATTTCATTACCATATTGTCTGCATACAAAAAAGTAAAACTTCTTTTTTAATGTAGATGATTTTTAATTTAGGTGAACATTGATGTTTCTCGAAATGCTTAGAATTATTTTCTATCGTGTTAGACTTTTGTTTGCATTTCTATTTAAAACTGATAAATTGCGTTAAATGCATATACTTAGTTATGTCTTGAAATTAATAATTTAGTCATACGGTTTAAAAAGAACTTACCAATGTCAGGGTCTTGTAATACTTAAATTGAATGCTATCTTTAGGTCATTCAAAATTATCCAAATCTACATAAATAAAGGATACGTATTAATAACTACTTTCATGTCAATAAGTCGCTTGTACAAAAATATTGACAGAAAGCTAAAAAATGATTTTTTTAAGCATTATGTTTGCTAGTTTATTCAAAAATATGACTAATAAATCATCATAATATAATTTTTAAAAAAATATGATGAACACGTATGCACTATTTGTTTTAATATTCCAAATATTCTTTGTAAATTTTCTTTTAAAATTAATATTTTAAAACTATTTTTGTCACAATCAATGCAATAATTATTTCAGGTTTTGCAAACTAAATGATTGCTATCACAAGAAGTACAAAAATATTTTTATTTTAATAAATGTGACATATTTTTTTGCATCTGTCAATCATCAATACGTACTTTTCAATTGCTTTCGTACAAATACAATTTGAAACCTAAGTTTTTCTTTAAATCTTGAATATTATTATATTCTGATCAATCTCCCAATATTTATTCATGTTTTTGTGATGTTATCTTTATTCAAGAGATTTTTTAGACAAATATTTTATCAGAATTTATCTGGAAATGAAACTGAAACGACTAAAATATAATGTAGAAGTTCAATAAATACCCCTAACAGTCTCGGAATTATGTTTTTTCAACTAATATCGATCTATATTATAAAAATTTTCTTTTTAAAAAACAAAACCATTCTGAGGCCCTTTAAATTAATTTTTGTGGTGAAATTTTGTAAAAGATTTTTTTTACAGCAAATATTTTCTGAAAATCACACTCAAGGCTTTTTTTTGGGAGGGAGGGGGGGTAAAGAAACTACGTTTTGGTTATTCTTTTTCGGAACCAACTCTTACACTTTTCAAAACAACGACCGACACAATAATCCAAAATACACAAAAACGCAAACATCATCAAATTGACACAGAATTTTTTTTTCACGATATATTTTTATTATTTCCTTTGCTCTACCGTTGAAATATTTCGATATTCCAAGAGGATAAAGTATATATATGTGAAAATTCAAAAATTATATAAAGACTTCCGAACGATTTTCTTCTTTGGTAAGCTTGTAATTTCTAATATTGATGATTTAAACAATTTTAACACAGTATAACGTCGAAACACAAAAAATACAAAGATTATACATACTTAAAAAAATTTAAACAAAAAGGGCATTTTTACCTTTTTAATTATGTTTCAAATGCTAAGAAAATGCAAAATAAGCTTTAATAAAAAAAGTTAGAAATACATTTAAGAAGTCCAAATGAATTGCCTTAACCTTCTAATGTATACTGTTGCCATATGGCAACAAGTGACGCAATCCACTTTATTCTCTTGAAATAGGGCTCCCTTTTGACAAATCTAAGTTTTTTTCATCTATCACATTCCATTTTGAAGTTTTAGGTACTAATAACCCTCATAGATGACAGTAGTAAAAGTGTATTCAAAATGAAAGAGTGAAGTTATTAACTGTTGCGAAATTGCGTCTTTGGCAGTATTCAAAGTATAATAATTTTAGTACTAAATACAAATAGTTGAGGAAAAATAATTATAGTTTAAGATGGTTATTTAAAATATATTTAGTAGTTTTCTAGTCATTCTTATCAAAATTGGAATTTTGTAGTTGGTTCTGGCCAGATTGCAAAAATTTTTAAATTTTAGATTAGTTAAATTCAGTTAATTTTTTTTTCAGTTTTTTTTCCCATAATGTATGAGTATTAAAGATACAAATATATTTTTTCGGGATGAAAAAAAAATCATGCATTACTGGGTTAATTTCATTAGTATTTTGTTTATCCAAATAAAATAAAGAAAACACTCTAAATACTTATTTTTGAAAAAAATTTAATATCATTATTTTTGAAAATAACACTTGATATTTAAAATAAGGTTAAGTTAAAACAGCCAAAATAAAACAAACAATATAAACGGACAACATTTAACAAAAGTATTCTTATAAATAAGATATAAATAATTAACGGTTAATTCTACATTCTTATGAGAGTAAGAGTAGAAATAAAAATAGCTATGCATTAGAAACATCATCAGATTTCCGAAAATGTTTCGATCTTAAAACTGCAGTCATCAATCCAAATTGTGATAAAAGAACAAACGAGCAAATCAAAAGTAAAAAAATGATTTTGCCCTGGAGAGTTAAAAAGTATTAAACATTGACATTTTATTCTTTTATTTTGATAAAAAAAAATGAAAGACATTACTATATAGGTCCTTAAGGAATGGTTATTTCCGAAAAGTGTGCTCTGGAAATAAAGAAAGTCATTCGTTCAAGACTAAAAAAGAAACTAACATTTGAACAAATTATGTCTTTTGTCTTTTAAAGATCTATGATATATTAGGAGTATGTGTTTAAGAGTATGAATAAAAATACCTCACTGTTTTATTTCTGCGTAATTCAAAGTCGCTAATAATGTACTTAATAACAATCTTGGAGAGATAATTAAAACTTTTGAGATGATTAGGACCAAAAAACTTGCAATATTTGTTTTTTTGCTTAGTCCACGGTTATTTAAATGTTGCATGTTTGTTCATCGTTAACTTTTCGATAAAATGTGTGGAATAAAATCAAATAAATTTCAATTTTGTAAATAGATATTTTCGCATATATTATTCAAAAAGTATTAATTGAAATAATTTATAGCTTATCTTGAAAGCTATATATGCAATTAAAATATACAGTGATACAATAAGCTAACTATAATTTCAAGATAAAGAAACCACAAAAAGAAACTTTTTTATGCTGATCCGTATTTTTAAACAGAAATTACCACTAAAACTTTTTATTTGAACTACTTTCTAGTAAATTTAGCTTTTTGTTTCAGCGTCAAAATTCAAACAAAACCAATACTAATTAAACCATTTATATATGTTCACTCCCTATAAGTCATTGATAGAAAACCTTATATAGTTTAAAACTGACTTTGTTCCTTTCTTTAAAGGTAAAAAAGCAAACACGGTTTTCGGATTGCTATACACAAATACATATCCTCCTACGTCAGAGTCTCCGAAACACCTGAACTCGGGTAAATCTTTCTATTATGGCATATATCCTTCCTCACGATAATAATTGATGGTTGGGGCTGAATCTCAATCTATGTAAATAAACCAAGACGGTAGACTCAAAGTTTGACTCGGCGTAATTATAGTATGGGGGGTGAAATTTATGGATTCTCTCTCGGGTTCGGTGTTTATCGAAAGAAAACAGTCTTGTCTGATGCTCATTTCTATCACCAGTGAGCAAATGCTCATAGGAACATGCATTTCACCGACTTACTTTGCCAAAGATGTAATCCACGTTGCCAAAAAAATTAAATTTACATTGTTAGAACCACAAACGAGTATATCTCTTTTTTAAAAACAATTTTGGTAACCGGCAATCTAAGAAATTTCGAGATAAGCTGAGATCCTTTGTCACTCTTACATAAATAAACTAATTCATTAGTACAAACGTTTCAATTTGCAAAAACACTCCACTATCTCACTGTTAACATTTCGTACAGAGTAGTAACAAAAAAAGTGTTCCTAGTAGCTGCAACGGCTGTTTGGCGAACCTCTTCACAATGCTTTTGGTTTTAGGTTGAGCCATTTCTTATGTTTCGGAAACCAAACCTGAAAAAGTTGTTCAACCAAATTCTAAAAATATGGTGTAAATATCACCCACAGCCGTTGCATCTACTAGGACCCATTTTTGCGATAAAAACAAGGACGATATTTTTATCAGTGCAATTTATGATGTGTATTGACAAATTTTTATCGGTAAAAAATTGTCAAAAAATGTTAGTAGTAAGTTCTTCGGCTAAGATTACTTTTTAAGATCCAAAGTTTTCCCGTTCTTCTACGGAACCTTCTACGGAAGTTTTATGGTTTACCCCTAACAAATATTGCTCTTAATCAATGGAGTTTCAGTTACAGTTTTGTATAACCATGCCAGCAATTTGCTTTAGAAAGGGGAACAGTTGGAGTCCCGTTTTGTCTCTATTATTTGCATAACAGATTTTTCATGATGGCGGTTTTTCCTTAGGTCCCTTTATGCCGCTTGTTTGGAGTTAGCAACCATACTTTTTCTGGGAATAAGGAAATATTTGAGCGGTCGTTATGCAAAGAATAAAAAAAAAATATCGTGGGAGACAAATCTGTGCGGTTTTGATGATGTTTGCATTTTTGCTATATTTTGGATTTCTTGATTTCGGGTGGTTTTTGGTCATAGTGTTGGAATTTGGTATTGAAAAGGAACATTCAAAATATAATTTGTTTTTACTGAATGACATTTTCGTAATTTCTCGAAACGTTATTTTTATTGTAAAAGTAGGTTTGTAGAAGGAAATTTTAGCATAAAATTAATGGTCTCTAAATTTCCTTAAATGAAAAACTACATCAATTATAAAATTTATACACTGAGAAAGCTAATACTTTTTTAAATCTGAGTTAATATATTTTTTCCAATTTGAAATGGAAAATTTAGTTTTCTAGATGATGCCTCAATTTTTTTTTCAATTCTGAAATACCAGACATAACCGGTGTCCAAACAAATAAATTACTTTTCATTCGTTAAATGTAGTAATCTACACTAGGGTAGTTGGCCGAATAGTTATTGGTTTGAACCTATGACATAATCTCTTCTCTGTATGGGAGAAGTTCGTATCCTACCAGTTGGGGCCCGGATGGACGAGTGGATTGGACCATTACGCCTAACAGTCTGCGCGCTGTAGCGGGTGCGGGTTCGATTCCTGCCTTCGCCCAGGGTGTACATTTCTTCTCTGAGACAGTTCCTTTCGTGTTTGTTTTCTTGACGAAAGCTTCAAGAGCGGGTTTCTGATCAAGCACAAGCCTGGATATATATGTACCTACCCTCCCCACCCACCCTAACATCAGTCGTCCTATAAATCACATTTTGTACTTTAAAATAGTAGGAACGTCTACCAAGAATAACAAAACACAGTTTTTGGCGAAGGACTTACGCAAAAATTGGCACATAAGGTAAATTTTAAAACATGAATATGCTATTAATTTTGAGTATATGCATGGTTTCAAAGCATACGCAAGTTTCAAACTTGATTAATATTTACTTAGCAATTATTATTCTGCAACATACTCAGATTTGATAATTGTTTACTCAATTCTCTATGTTATATGTAACTAAATTAATGCTTCATCAATTCTGTAGCTTAATTAAGATTCTATATAAGACATAACTAAATATTATTATTTGTATAATATGAAACTACATGAATGCTCTTTTTCAAAAGTAATTCATTGATAATTTTTTCCGAAAATTGAGTGGAAAAAAGTGTTTTCAGTTGACCTGATTCGTTTTCTTAAACAAAAATATAATAATTTCTTAATATCGAAGATATACTCGAATATGTTTTCTCCGAAAATGGTTCAGTTGATTTCAAAGAAGAAAATGTCCTGAAAATTTAGAATATATTTTTGAGAGTAAAGCGTTAAATTTCACCTGGTGGTCACTTTTATTCCAGATTGTGTTTTTGATATTTTGCGTGAGTACGGCTCTTTGCGAGTTCCATAACGTATTCATCTAAAAACAAATCCGTTGTTTTTTTAGAAAATTCACCCTCGCAAAATTTACTAAAGAACGATTTAGACTGAGAAAGATTCTCAAATTCCACCGCGAATCGTTTCAGTGCATCTCATTTTGTAACAACTCAACAATTCAAAGAAAGGGAATAAATATTTATTCTTGCCATGTTTCGTGTGCATAACACAAGCCCCTCAGAAGAAAGAAATCAGATACATTATTGATCAGATGAATGGAAAGCGCTACACGATGTCTGAAACAAACTAAAAAAAGATATGCACGTATTGCTCTAGCGCACATCGGAAAAGTTATTGGGCTGTTATATGACACACAACGAATTCAATCATAGAAAAGTACAGAAGCCAATTCAGGAAGAAACTATGCCTGAATCTTTTATCGGTAGTTTTTATCACCTTTCGGCTTCGACACGCTGAATTCTCGTAAAAAAGCGACAATAACATCTTTTTAAAAAATTACCAAAAGCTGAAGTGGGCCTGTCCTATCAGAAAAACGTCCTGGGATCAATAAGGAGGGAAAATCAATTGCAACCACTGTGGCTTTTGCTTCTTCGTTTCATTCCGAATTACGAGAAGATTGCGTAAGACGTTCTTTGGCTCCTTTGCGCATACGTTGGGCGGTGAATTAGCGATGCTTTCGGTTGATGGCTCTCAAAAAAAGAAATGATTGAGTGCCAAGCGGCACGCGACGATTAAATCTTCGTTAACCCTAAAGCAATATTAATGTAAAAAATCTATCATTTCACCACTTCTTGTGTGTCTTCTTCTTTGTTTAGGCATAATACAATGTAAACTTTACTTCAACGATACATTTTTCAGAATTTTTATTTTAGTTTTTTTCTTGTAAGTCATACCTTATTATTTTCGCGTTATCTAAGCTTTAGTTCAACGACTTACGTCAAGTTTATTGAATTTCGATAACAAGTCATGATTTTAAGAAGTAAGAAAGAAGAAAGTTAAACTTCTCGGGAAGAGAGACCGTGTGCGGTATAAGTGGATGGCCAAACAGGCAGTAAATTATTTATAAATGCATAATAATTAAAATTGTCGATAATAATTTTCACTTTTAGTAATGGTTATTTTAATTAGAAATAATTCTTAAAATTATACTAATTAAAAATAATTACTTTTAGTTTTAAATTTCAATAATTAATTCGGACCTTGTTTGCTGGTGATTTGTAATTAATTGTTGGTTCGTAGCTAATAGATCAGCATTGGTAAGTTGACAGTTTTTATTCGATCGTTATTAACTACAAACAACTCATATGCATTTATTTAAATTAAGGTATGAAAATGTAAAAATGTGAATTGGTTAATATTGATTAAAAATTCGCGACAATTAATTTATAAATAGCACTATTTACCGTTTACTTTTTATTTAAATAATAGTTGTGTTCGCTGTTATTAAAAGCGGCTTGACCTATTATTCTTTTAGTTTTAGAAAAAAAAATATTGTATTGGTTTGAGTAGAAGACAGGATCACAGTCTTTTATACCACACATAAAAGTTAATTTGAATAAACATAGAAAAAAGTCATGCAATACTTCGCCGTCAGAATTGTGGGAAATAATATAAATTGTCATTTCCTGTTCATATTTGAGATGAAAAAGTAAGCTTCTGTCGGGGACGGGATATCCATATAATTTATCTTCAAATTTAATTTGACTAAGTGTAAACCGTATTGTCTTTTGGTAATGTTTGACGAAAATATTTTAATTTTTAATTTCTTGGCAATATTTTTACTAACCGCGTTAAATAAAAACTTAAACACGACTATTGCTAATCTAAGGTGTGTTTATCATTTTTATGGTGTTAAAAATTAATGCTAAGCAAACACGTTACTACTATTCCCGAGCAAAAGTGACTAATAATAGGTTAGGATAGTTTGAATTATCGTCACACTAGAGGGCTATTGGCGACGGGGTCATAATTTAGAACCACCGTCAAGGGACGAGCCGACCCCTGGAAAAGTAACAAAAAATTCTCCCGTCCGCATTCAGAAAATCTCTTTCGATTATTTTTTCTATGGATTAACATATATTTTCTTTGATGTGTGGTGATTTAAATTTCTCTCACATGTAAGATATTTTATGCGCTGCATTAAGTATAGCAAATTGTGAGATATTTATGGTAAAATGCTGGAAAAAAAATATTATGCTGAAAACTAAAACAAAATATGATTTGAGGAGACATGAATTTTCGTAAATGAAATTACGGAATTATTATATCGATTCTTTCATTGCTATCATTCACAATTCACCCCCCCCCCCCACCTTTATTTACGAATTTGTTGGTATGCTTGGGTCTTTATAAGCTTCACTTTTTTTTAATTAAGTTCATTCGGATGTTTATTATAAGCTATAAATGTTTCACAGTGGAATAAATCAATTTCAAAAAAACCTTATCAAGGATTTGCTGTGCACAAACTTGAAGCTTTTTAATACCTAAGTATACCAACAAGTTCAGAAACAATAGGTAAAATATTGTGGATTTTATTCACAAAAAACTTTATAAAATTTCTCCTTAGATTAACATTGGGAAGTTGGTTTTACTTTCTGAAATTCATGTCCTTTTAAGCTACAAGTAACTTGTTTTTACGTAACGTTTGTTTATTGATATTATATGTAATTGCACTGCACAACTTTTACAGTAACTTTGAATCATAAAATCATCTTTGCATCACAAAAACGGAGTAAGATTATAACACAAAAACAGTTAAGTAACACAACAAAAACTTAGTAAAAAAGAAAGCCTGCCAGATTCTTGTGTAGTCAGATAATTTGGTGCAGTCATAGCCTACGCCGGAATTATATAACGTTATAACAAAATTATTGTTAACTTTACACAGTTATTTTTTTAACCGTGGGACACGTAAGATATTTTATGTCAAACAAAAGAACGGTTTATTCTTACTTTATGTCCATTTATTGAAAATACTGAGTAACATTTGACGAATTCTGTAGGGAAAAATATAGATTTTCACAGAGAAACACTGTTTTGAGCAGGGAAACAATTCTTTAAACCATTCATAAAAATACCAAAATAATAACTTTATATAACTTTGTTTGAAAAAAATGAACAAAAACTTCCTATTTCAGAAAAGTATGTTGCTGGTCATTTTTTCGTCTAGAATTTTTTGCATAACCCACTGCGGTTTGCAAAAGAGAAAAATGCAAAAAAAGATACTTTTAAATTAGATACAATTGCACTTATGCGGAAAAGTGACGTATTAGCAAATATATGATTTTTCTGTAGAAACAGCTGCTGGGGTCGGGTTCGAATCCCGGTCAGGCATGGATGTTTGTGACTGTCAATAAATGTTGTTATTTGTCTATGTGTTATTCATTTCTTTGTGACAGTAAAAATTCTTTCTGTGTCTGTCCCACTTGACGAAAGCTTATAAGCGGTTCTCTGAACAAGCACACAAGCTGGAAATATATATGTACCTACCATACCATATCTGTAGAAACGCTTGAATTTGGCTGTTACGTTTCATTGTATCTGAGTAAAAGTGACTTATTTTCTTACTGTAACCCAACGAAAGTGAAAAACATTTTAATTATACCAATTGATAGATCTTCACATTGTGGATATTTAACCCTGTAATGTGTGATTTTTTTTTCATCCCGAAAAAATATATTTGTATCTTTAATACTCATACATTATTGGAAAAATACTGAAAAAAAATTAACTGCATTGGAATATAAATAATTTCAATTAAAAAAATTTTGGCATATGGCAAAAACCAACTACAAAATTACTGGTAAGAATGATTAGAAAACTACTAAATATATTTTAAAATAAACCTCTTGAACTATAATTATTTTTTCAAAACAATTTACTTGTAATTTAGTACTAATATTATTATACTTTGAATACTGCCAAGGACGTAATTTCACAACAGGTAATAAATTCACTCTTTAATTTTGAATACACTTTTACAACTGTCATCTATGAGGGTTATTAGTAACTAAAACTTCAAAATGGAATTTAATAGATGAAAAACGACAGATTTTGTCGAGAGGGGGCTCTTTTTTAATAGAATAAAGTGGATTATGTCACTTGTTGCCATATGGCAACAGTATGCATTAGAGGGTTAAGTTGCATTATAAAAAGAAAATAATTCTGTGAGGGGGATTAAGGCGTCATAATACTCAGATTATCATACTGTGGTTTTATCCTCCAAACACCTATCCCTTAAACGGATCGTGCAATTAAAAAAAATTATGTTTTAATTAACTATGCACTATGTTAACCCTCTAATGCATGAATTTTTATTTTCATCCCAAAAAATATATATATGTATCTTTAATACTCACACATTATGGGAAAAATACTTTAAAAAATTTAACTGCATTAGAATTTAAATAATTTCAATTTTTAAAATTTTTTCCATGTGACAAAAACCAACTGCAAAATTCCAATTTTGATAATAATGACTTGAAAACTACTAAAAATATTTCAAAATAACCCTTTTTAACTATGATTAATTTTTCAAAACAATTTATTAGTATTTAGTACTAATATTATTATTCTTCGAATACTGCCAAAAACGTAATTTCACATAAGTTAATAACCTCACTCTTTAATTTTGAATACACTTTTACTACTGTCGTCTATGAGGATTATTAGTAACTAAATCTTTAAAATGAAATGTAATAGATGAAAAAAAACACAGATTTGTCTAGGAGGAGTTCTAATTTAATAGAATAAAGTGGATTATGTTACTTGTTACCAAACGGTAACAGTATGCATTAGAGGGTTAATGCACTATGCACTAAAAAGTAACGTATAGCCAAAAAGCTATTTTTTTTAGGAAAATCATCCTAAATGTATTTTTTCTTTTGCATTTCATTACAGAAAAGAAAATAATCTGCAAGCTGTATCCCGTGGGTCTAAACTAAGCGACACGTCTCCGACTGCCCTTGTGTAATAACCCACGTTAATTCAAGTGAACCAATTTTGTCTGTTACGTCTCTTTTCCGCTCGTTGTGCAAACTCAAAAGAACAGCTTTTTGCGAAAGTGGACCTCAGGAAATACCCACAAAAAGAATGGAAACATCGTTTTAGCGAACGTTGTTCGTAAAGTTAATACAAAGTACTACGGTTTCGCGAAATTTTATTTTCCATTTTCAAGGAATTGGGAAATGTCGACCAGAAAAATGACCATGCAGCTTTATTTTACTTGCATTTTTATCTGACAGATTTGTTTTCCCATATTCTTTTAAATTTATTTCTAAACTTGTAGGGGATTATCTTGTTATTGATGGTTATAAAATATTTAATGAATAATTGATTGCTTTGATAGTTTTGTATTTATTTAAACGTTATTTTAGTGTAATTTTTATACTAGTCAAATAATCATTGGTTGTATATTAATCATTGATGAAATTGCTGTTTAACATTATCATGATATTGTGCTTGTACATCCAAAACCGAAAACCCCCAGAATGACAAAATCTTATAAAATAGTTTTAATTAATAAATCCTAATTAATATCAAATGCATCTTTAATAATGCTGAAAAAAAGAATTTTCGAAGTAGGGGAGACCGGGGTTAGTTGGCACAGTTTGGCACTTTAAAATTTTTCTTATTTTTTGGTTTGAAGATATTGGAAATGTAAAAAGTGGGTAATGTAGATGAACATTTTGGCTACAAATCACACATACAATTGATTATCTATATTGTTGCCACTTTCTGGGAAAAAAGTTTCACTTTGTCCAGTCAAACTATGCCAACCTACCCCGGTATCGGGGCTAGTTGGCATAGGTAGTGGGGTAAGTTGGCATAAGATGAGAGGCAAGCGTTTTTTCTCTTCTTTATGTACACTGTTAAAAAAACCCTGAATTTTACGTGCATATTTCTGTGATTATTTTCGGGAATTTACGGAAATATTGCGTTTCTTTAACAAACAGACGGTTTGTCTGAACTAAACAGCTTGTTTCCGTTTTCCTTAAACGCTTGACGAGTGAAAACGGAAAAACTCCGTATTTCTGCGTGCAGAATTTCACTCAAGACCCGTATTAACAGAGTTTTTCCATATAACCTCGCACCCAACAGCCTTTAGCCTCGATACATCCGCCGACCGACTCTGCCACCATGTTTTTTGTTTGTTTGTTTTGACCACATCTGAAGCAAGAAAGATAAATATATAGGTATGTTCATTTCTTTTAATAAAATAAGATTTTATTTAAAGATTATATTTTCTATCCTTCTTTTCTATATATAGAATCCATATCTTGTATCTTTCTTATTTGTTTCTGTAATCTCTATAGTCCTATAATTGACCGTGGGGTGATTCCTGAAATTAATAATTCCGCTTGTTTACCAACACGCTTAACTAAGTAAATTTATTTAAATATTTAAAAAAAGCTGTCAAATATATGAAATAAACAATGTTCACCAACAAACAAGTGCACATTATTGAAAAAATAATTTGAAATTATTACATTTAAATTCGATTGAAAAGCAATTGCCCTCGTGTAGCTCTAGTGCGACGAAATTCAAAACCTAACCTAAACTCGATTGAAAGCACGGTTACTCTATCGCCATCAGCATGGTTTATTTTAAAAACTATGCAAGTATACATAACGCAAACTTTCTCTTTAATAAATAATACTCTTTTGTTGATTTTCATGAATCAATTAGTGATTACGGATGTAAGCAGATCATATGCTTTGATTCGATTCAGAAGTTAATACACTATTGTCAATGCTCTTTGTTTTGAAAAGTATGCACTACGAAAAACACAATTTCCAATTAAATGCAAATTTTCTAACGAATTTAAAATTTAGGGATTGTAAGTGTCCGCAGACCCTATTTTAGTGTTTATTTAGATATAGCTGCTAAGTGATATCTCATTTTCGGCTCACCGTCTACTGCCAGTGATATTCAAAAGCGTAGTTATTAGCTCTTACTAGAATACTAATTATAAGATTGTATTTTATAACGAAATACTATTAAATTACATTAAAATTATTGTTTTATACTAGATACTATTATAAAATTGTATTTTTAATTTTGATATATACATTATTCAAGAACACTCCTGTTTTGTTTATTTCCCCCATTAAAAAAATATTTTCAGTGTTCCAATTCTCAAAACTGTATCGAGAGATATGGATAAATCAATTAATTAAAGGTACTCTAAGATTCATGCTTTGCCTCCCCCCTTCCCCCTCTTCGCAAAATAAGAAAAACCATTTTTAACTCTGATATTAAATTATTACGGTGCAGATACTATGGAAAACTTGCTCGAAAAAAAGCCTAAAATTGACAAATTATTTAATTTTAGAAGGCTTAAGAAGATTTTGTCTGGTTAACGCCTGATTACCACTCGCTTCTTTACATTAGATCTATTCATTTAAAATTGGATTAATATACGTTATTTTTTTTAGGTGCTTGTTTATCATATATCTCCAAAGAGGGTCGAAAGTTCAGAAAAAGAAGAAAACTAAATCTGTAGTTCCTGCACACATTTTTAAATTAGTTTAGGATTTGAAAAACTATAACAGTCTTTTCAATTATGAAAGAAAAATAAAACATGATTATATTCTGTAATTTTTTTATTCTTTTGTTATTCATATCTTGTTAAATTGTATCCTTGGTGTGTCCAGGGGGGGGGGGGGGATAATAACTCTCGTCCCCATATACTAATTTTTTTTTGTTTTTTTACAATCAGAGTATACAAATTCATGTATGTGTAGTACAAATGCAGACACTTAAAAATTTATTGTTTTTGACTACAAGGATTACTGTCTTAAAGAGTCTCTTTGTTAAGGGTTGTTCAACAACAAAGAGACCCGACTCACTATCCCCTACCCATGTTTTTGCCCTGGATATGCTAACTGTAAAGTACAATACCATTTAGCCACAGAACAATACTAAATATATACATTATGAAAAAATATGACGGAAAAATTATCAAAATTGGAAAAATTATTAACATTTTTCTGCCACATTAAAATTGTTTTAAATATATGAAGAGTGGTAATTTTTAAATTTCAAGAATGTGAACAATGTCCTTTTTATTCAGATTATATACCAAATATGGTTAAAAAAATATTAAAGGATTAGATTGTATTAGTTTCGAATAGATTTAAGGTTAAAGTATGAAGACATTATTTGCTTACGTTTTATATAACAAACAGGATGCATGTTTAATTTCCCTATGATTATATTAATAACACCATATATAAATGGATATAGTATTTAGAATGATTGATGGTTAAATAGTATATAGAAACAAAATTGACAAGAAAAAAGCAAAAATGTCTTGGAATTAACTAGAAAATATACTATGTAAGTTTTCTGAATTTAGAGAGAAATGCAAATTAGAAATTCATGAAATTAACAAAGAAACAGCTAAATAAAAATTCCTGAAATTAACAGAAAATTTCTAAAACGGTAAATCCTGAAATTAACGGAGAAATTCCAAAATGGAAGATCCTGAAATTAACGGAGAAATTCCAAAACGGAAGTCCCTGAAATTAACGGAAAAATTCCGAAATGGAAGTTCCTGAAAATAACGGAAAAATCCCAAAACGGAAGATCCAGAAATTAACGGAAAAATCCCGGCAACTTGCTGCCAGTAGTTTTTCCGTTAATTCAAGGAATTTTTTTTAACAGTGTAAGGTGTAATTGGAATGAATGTTGATCTGCTTAAAATTAAACATTCAATAGGTCCTGGGCGATAAATGAATGTTGGTTCATTACTGATTGTAGGGGGTTGAAAAATCTTTGAACATTATGTGGGTTGAAGCTGGACTTTCGAGACAAACTTTTTGCTTCGGGGGTGAGTATTGAAAGTTGTGGGTGACGTTTTAGGAAAAAAGAAAACCAGTCAACACCTGCTGATTCTTTTGAGTCCCAACTACTACCATTAGCAACTGCATATTGATATGCCAACTTTCTTACCCCTTTTGGGCTTAGGCCGAAGTATATGTCACTTGCCTTTACAAGATATTCACTTAAAGCAAATTCTTGTTCAGGATTAAACACCTGCCGCACTATCCCATATCCTCCAATACCCTCTGGTATCCCTTGGGTAGAATTCATTTTTCTTTTTGCGATCTTACAATACCGTGCGAGACTTCTAACAGAGATCTTAAATTCATTCGCTACTTCTCTCAAACTTCTTTTTTCAGGTAAGTGTGCCTCAACAGCTCTCTTTATATGATCTGCTGTCACTGTATCCCTCTCATTTTTTCATTCGTAGGTCCTCATGATCTGAACAAAACATATTTACATTATCATATATAGGTAAGGCAGAAAAAGTGAGCTTACAGTAACCGTTTATTACATAATAATAACTAGATAATCATTTGCTCGATATCGAGCTGAAATTTGTATAGTCTTAAATTATGCTCTCTTTTAAAACTCTGAGTTTGGCAAATCTACGTTCAAGTATCTAAAGTAAAAGTTAGTATCTTTCCAGCTGTTATTGAGTTAGGACTGAGAAAAGAAAACGCATTCCGCATTTATGTATGTATAGATAAAAATAATAATAATTTATTATTATGAAGTAGCCTATACCTAACTAAAATTAGGTTGCTCTGAATGTTGGCATACTTAGTCAACTTACCTGTTGTTGCGGGGTTAGTTGGCATACTCAGCCAGCTTATGTCAACTAGCCCCCGAATCCCTATGCCAACTAACCCCAATAGAGCAAGTAAAATAAACATGACGACCAAAACAATTGTTTATCAACTACAGCAGAAATGGACTTATGACCTCGTAGCTAAATGCCCAAAGATACTAAAAACTTGTGAATGTTATCCATGGATGACTATACTACTGTACAAAACGACAAATACTGAATAATCGAAATTTTACTTTCTTATATGAAAATCACGTTTTCAATCCTTCCTCTAAAGGCAATGGCTGGATTCAACTGATGGCGTTCTCATGCAAGTTGGACATTTAAATGACGATCATGTGACAGAAACAGTAGCGCTCTTAATCAACAGTGAAATTTTTTAAACTCACAATGCCAACTAACCCCTTATGCCAACTAACCCCGGTCTCCCCTAATATAACATTTAATGAAAAAAATAAGTTCAAGCGTTTTCAATACAGCATACTGCAAACTCATTAAAAAAAAAACAGTAAAACGCATCCATAAATAAGAATATCGCTACACGTATCCCCTTATTTGTTTATCTTTTACTGAGAAAAACGTCAAACCAGCAACTGACTAAATAAATCTATATAAAATGATATTTTTCATTTAAATTATGAAAATATTTTTCTGTTTACATTTAATTTCATAGAATGACATATTTAGTTCAATGTTTTTAACTACTGGAAAAAATAACTAGATAATTGTGCGAAATGAAAAATTTAGTTTTATTCTGATAAAAGCACTTTGTGCTGCAGTTAAATATCTTATGGGTAAATTTTTAACAAACATAGCATTATAATTTTCTAATATTTATAATTTTGTTTTCACCAAAATACTAATTCACCAAAATACTAATTAAGTTATGTATGTATTTCAGCCTTTTTTTTTAATTAAAACTCCATGAATGGAAAATCATTTTTGTGTGCAGTTGAAAATATAAATGTAAATTTTATTAAAAAGTTCGGTCAGCAAGAAACAATTTAAAACCACCAAAGGATGCATTTCATCTTACTAACAATTACAATTATCATAAAAAATAGTGTTTAAAACTTATTAATCTCTTTGAAGTTAAAAAAAATTAAATTCATATTTAACTCAACTGTTCAATCAACTTATATTTGCAAAATAGATAACGAATTACTAAACTGAAATCAAGCAAATTTATCATATCAATCAACCTTCACCATCTTACATCTTCGCCATCGTAAAGCAGCTAAATATCCTCTTTTGCCACGTGAAGAGTAACATAATTTTCATATTAGATTACACTTGGAAGGGCTTTTTTTATTGGGTATGGGATTACTAATGCTAAGTTTTATAGCTGAAAGTTACGGTTTCTAATGACCAATTCGGATTTTGTGTTTGGTTTATCGATTTTCTGTATTCTTCCTGCAACCCTTAGTCATTATAACAAAATACCCAATAAAATACGATAATCGATAGTCGTTGGTTTAATCTTTCGGTTAATGTATACGGGTAATTATTTTGATAGAATATCAATTGTTATTTTTCAAATTTGGTAATGATACATTGTATAGGTTGAAAGTAAAGGAAATTATTCATTTATTGGCTTGAATTGCACCAGAACAGTATGAACTAATAGTAAATATATATTTTAAGCTATATACATTGGTGTCCAAAAGTGTGGACACTTTTTTTTAAGTTACATGTAGCTTTGTGTGCTTGTAATATATATAAATTTTCACTTAACCCTTTCAGTCCCAGTGATGCCATTTGGCATCATCACTTTCAATATTTTTTTCAAAATGTTTATGTCCCGCTATGACATCCAAACACACATCATTCGATTCTTCACAGTTTGTTCTATCAGACAAAATTTTACTTTAATCTCAATAGAAGTCAGAACTACTATTTTTTTTAGTTAGAAAATAGTCAACAAGCATTTCTCCTGATTTTTGATAAGTTCACTTCAGTTCCACATATTTAAAACACAATTTAAACTATTTCGGTTAAAGTAATTACTAAATTTTTTTTAATAATATGGTCAGATACCTTAAAATATATAACTCGAAGTGTTTTTAGGTAATATATATATTTTTATTTTGTTGTTTTCCACAGTTAAAGAATTTTGGCATTGTTTCAAAAACCATATAAAAAATTTAAATTGATTTTTTTTTCTTATCGAATTCGTATGTTTGACCTAAAATAAGCTTATTTTGTGAATATCAGATGTTTCTGTAGTGTAGTAAATTTTTGGGACTGAAAGGGTTAAATACAAGTATACGTTCATTACGTAATACTTCAGATTGCACTGTTAAAAAAAACCTGAATTTTACGTACATATTTCTGTGATTATTTTCGGGAATTTACGGAAAGATTGCGTTTCTTTCACAAACAGACGGTTTGTCTGAAATACACAGCTTGTTTTCGTTTTCCTTAAACGCTTGACAAGTGAAAACGGAGAAACACCGTATTTCTGATTGCAGAATTTCACTTAAGACCCGTATGAACGTAAATTCTCCATATAACCTCGCACCCAACAGCTTTTAGCCTCGACACATCGTCCGACCGACTCAGCCACCTTGTATTTTGTTTGTTGTTTTGTTTTGACCACATCTGAAGCAAGCAAGAAAGATAAATATACAGGTACGTTCATTTCGTTTAATAAAATAAGATTTTTTTAATGTTTATATTCTCTATCTTCCTTTTCTATCTATAGAATCGAGTTATTGTCTCTTTCTTATTTGTTTCTGTAATATCTATAGTCCTATAATTGACCGTGAGGTGAATCCAGAAATTAATAATTCCGTTTGTTTACCAACACGCGCAACTAAGTCAATTTGATTTAAATGTTTAAAAAAGCTGTCAAATATATGAAATAAACAAAGTTCACAAACAAACAAGTGCACATTATTAAAAAAACTAATGAAATGACTTGAAATTATTACGTTTAAATTCGATTGAAAAGCTATAGCCCTCGTGAAGCTTTAGTGCGATGATAATTCAAAACCTAACCTCGATTGAAAAGCACGGTTACGCTATCGCTATAAGAATGGTTTATTTTAAGAACTATGCAAGAGAGAGTATACATAACGCAAACTTTTTCTTTATAAAATAATAAACTTTTGTTGATTTTAATGAATCAATTTGTGATTACGGATGTATGCAAATCACATATTTTGATTCGATTCAGAAGTTACATACACTATTGCCAATGCTCTTTGTTTTGAAAAGTCTGCACACACAATTTCCGATTAAATGCAAACTTTCCAACACATTCAAAATTTAGGAATTGCAAGTGTCCGCAAAACTCTATTTTAGTGTTTATTTAGATATAGCTGCTAAGTGATATCTCATTTTCGGATCACCGTCTATGACTTCATGTCGATGATATTCAAAAGCAATAGTTATTAGCTTTTACTAGAATACTAATTATAAAATTGTATTTTATTACTAAAATACTATTCCATTGCATTAAAGTTATTATTTTATACTAAATACTATTATAAAATTGTATTTTTAGTAATGATATACATTATTCAAGAGCACTTCTGTTTTGTTTCTACTATTAAAAAAATATTTTCAGTGTATTCTCAAAACTGTATTGAGATATATGAATAAATCAATTAATTAAATGTACTGTAAGATTCATGCTTTGTCTGCCCCCTCCACCTCTTCACAAAAAGAGAAAAAGCGTTTTTAACTCTGATATTAAATTATTGCGGTCATACTATGGAAAACTTGCTCGGAAAAAAAAAAGCCTAAAATTGGCAAATTGTTTAATTTTAGAGGGACTTAAGAAGGAATTTGCCTGGTTTACGCCTGATTAACAGTTGCTTCTATACATTAGATCTATTCATTTAAAATTGGATTTATATATATTAATATATTATTTTTTTAGGTGCTTGTTTATCATAAATCTCCAAAGAGGGTCAAAAGTTCGGAAAAAGAAGAAAACTAAATCTGTAGTTCCTGCATAAATTTTTAAATTAGTTGAGATTTTGAGAACCATATCAGTCTTTTTCAATTGTGAAAGAAAAATAAAACCTGATTATATTCTGTAATTCTTTTGTTATTCATATCTTGTTAAATTGTATCAGTGGTGTATCCAGGGGGGGAGGGATAATTCTCGTCCCCATGTACTAAAACATGTTGTTGTTGTTTTACTATCAGAGACGATAAAAATTTATGTATGTATAGTACAAATGCAGACACTTAATGATTTATTGTTTTGACCAAAAATTTTACTGTCTTAAAGAGTCTCTCTATTAAGGGGTGTTCAACCCCTAAGACACCTGACTCATAATCCCCTACCCATGATTTTGCCCTGGATATGCTACTGAAAAGTACAATACCATTGGTGTAGCCACAGAACAACACCAAATATATACATTGTAAAAAATATGTCACAAAAATTATCAAAATTGGAAAAATTATTAACATTTTTCTGCCATATTAAAATTGTTTTAAATATATGAAGAGTGGTAATTTTTTAATTTCAAAAATGTGAACAATTTCCTTTTTATTCAGATTATATACCAAATATGGTTTTAAAAATATTAAAGGATTAGATTGTATTAGTTTTGAATAGATTTAAGGTTTAAGTATGAAGACACTTGCTTACGTTTTATATAACAAACAGGATGCATGTTTAATTTCCCTGTTTCTCCTGTTAAATTTCCCTATGGTAATATTTATAACAATATACATATTGGATATATTTAGAAGGATTGATGGTTAAATAGTATATAGAAACAAAATTGACAAGAAAAAAGCAAAAATGTCTTGGAATTAACTAGAAAATATTTTCTGAATTTAGAGAGAAATGCAAATTAGAAATTCATGAAATTAACAAAGAAACAGCTAAATAAAAATTCCTGAAATTAACAGAATATTTCTAAAACGGTAAATCCTGAAATTAACGGAGAAATTCCAAAATGGAAGATCCTGAAATTAACGGAAAAATTCCGAAATTTAAGATCCTGAAATTAACGGAGAAATTCCAAAATGGAAGACCCTGAAATTAACGGAAGAATTCCGAAATGGAAGTTTCTGAAAATAACGGAAAAATTCCAAAACGGAAGATAATGATATTAACGGAAAAATCCCGGCAACTTGCTGCCAGTAGTTTTTCCGTTAATTCAAGGAATTTTTTTTAACAGTGTGGGTAATTCAAAGTAAAAATAAATTATCCGATCACGTTACTGCCATTCGCAAGGTAACAGAAAGTTATAAAGGTTAGTTTAAATGTTAAGTTAAAGGAAAGTTATAAAGGTTAGTTTAAATGTTAAGTTAAAGGAAAGTTATAAAGGTTAGTTAAAGTTTTTAGGGTTAGGGGTAGATACATATGTATTCCAGCTTGTGTGCTTGATCTGAGACCCACTTTCATAAGCCTTCGTCAAGTAAGACAGACACAGAAGGAATTTTCACTGTCACAGAGAAAGGATTTACACCCAGGACGAAGGTGGGAGTCAAACCCGCACTTGTTACGGCGCACAGACTGCCAGCGTAATGGTCCAAACCACTCGGCAATCCGAGCCACATACAATTTTAACAATCTCATCAGCAATAAACATAAACAAACTAACTGCCTTTTTTCATACTCACTACAATAAAAACACCAACGCATTTATATTTTAAATTCTTGCCAACCTCTATTATAAATGAACGAAAACATCAACATTGCATCTAATGTGAAACATTTTATCGTCATTAATATTTTTTCCTTCTACTTCCTCTCTCTACTTTTTACTCGGTAAGTGGATTAGCGTCTTCAACTAGGGTATCATCATCATCCTTATCCTAACGGGTGGTTGTCCTAGCCTAGGGCATTGGTTGACACGTACTAGGCTACTTTATCCGTTTTAGTTTGGGCACCACAATCAGTCCTAGTTGGAGTTTTTTTTATCACATAAAAGTATACTCTTAGAGAATGGGAGTTGAAGAACTATTTCTGTACCTCGAAAAAGCTTTCAGAAAAGGATAGAAGGGTGTTCATAACGTGTTTTGAAATTTAGTTTAAAAATAACCCCGATTGTCATGTTCTGGAGAGTATTTTATATGAAATCTTTATGTAGGCTAAATTTTTTCATTTTTTCTGTCTTGAAGTATGTTTAAATTTTGAACTACAAATATTTCGCCTTTTTACATAAAATATTTATAGTACTGCATAAGTCTGACATACATTGCGTTACGTGATATAAAAATTTTATACAAAATATTAAATTTTACGATATAAACTTTGTAGTTCGACTTGTGATGATTATTTAAAAAAAGTTTCAATAAAAAAAAAATCAATTTAGTGGAATACGTCACTTCTTGTTATAAGATTTGGTTACTTTTTATCAATTGTTTTAACTTATCACACTTTTATGTTTCGTATTTAAATAAAGTAAACTCATCGGAATCGGTAATCCATAGGAACATGATATGAGCTACATAAAGTCACAATTTAAACTAATACCTACACTTTCCCTATTTGTGTATATAAGAGTTTAAATTCATTGATTGTTCACAATCGTATTAAAACTATTAAATTTATGCCAATTATTCAGTTAGGTTAAAAGGTTAAAATTGTTTTTTAAGTCGGTGTTAATTGATTAATTAAAATTAAAACATGTTGTTGCAGATACAACTTATTTTAGAATAATCAAATAGAAAGATTCTGATTTTTGTCTTAGCTTAAGCAGAATTTTCAAAACAATTGAATATTTATTTACTGAACACACTGTTAATTTTTACTTGTATTTTAAGGCATAAATGTCAAATAAATAGTTCTACAAGGAAAAGCGTAAAATGTCTTAATGAAGTTTTGTAGGTAATAAAGATTAGTCAAAATAAAATATATAAATGCAAATAGTAAAGTTTGATTGAAAATTTTTGAATTTGAGAATTACCGGATTTATAGTTTCTAATCTTTTATAAACTAAAAAAAAGTTAATCATGTATGCTAAAAAATTTATGACTGATATATTTATTGGTTTATTAATTATAATTATTATTGGTTTATTAATTATAATTATTATTGGTTTATTAATAATAGTTAATATAGGTTTATTAATTATAATTACTATATTTTTTATTAATTATAATTATTATAGGTTTAGAACGGTTTATTAATTGTAATTAATATTGGTTTATTAATTACAACTATTATTGGTTTATTAATTATAGTTATTATAGGTTTATTAATCATTACTATTGGTTTATCAATTATATTCATGAATGATCTTCAATAATCATGCAATACTAAAATAATAAATATACTACAGTTTCACTTTTTAAGAGACGTTAATACTTCTCAGTATCACATTTAAATGGCGCTCTGCTTTTTAAAATAATTTCAAATTAAACGTCGAGCAAATTACGTCGTTAAGTATTACTTTCATTTGCTACTACTTTACTTACATTATTGCTAATTTGAAGAATTTTTATTTCAAGTTTTATCTAAAGAGATAAAAGTTTAGTTAAAAATATTTGATGCATTACAAGATTTTATTTGAATAAACCATTGTAGTACAAGATTCCGAATGTCACACAATACCTTATTCGTTACCCATTACAGTCTTATTTCATCGTATAAAACACATAAAACATTTATTTCGTAATTGTATACATAGATGGTACTTTTCGTAGGAGGGAATTAATGCAATTAAAATATTCCATCACAATTCTTTTTAAGTCTCCTCACATTTGAAAAAGTGTGAAACAATTTTAATCACTCTGTATTATAAAATTCTTTAAAACTAGCTATTATTTGATTTTCTGGTTTACAAGCCTCCTATTTTCTTTAAAAGTTTCAAATTAATTTCTGCAATGTTTTTAGTTTAATTTAATAACTCATCATCGCAATGAGCTTTTAGAATAAATACCAGCAACGAGTTCATTTAAATGGTAAATATCACTTCGAAAGAGAAAGTAAAAAAGAACTTGCAATTGAAATAACATTGCAGAACAAGCGTAAGGGAAAATGTTCAATTCATTAACTATTTTTTATTGTTGAAAGAGAATGTAATTAAATCTTTCTACTGAAAACATCAACATTGTTATTATGCATTTTTATTTTAGTGTAACGGAGGCAATATTCCTTCATTTAATATGAAACTACTGGGGTAAGTAAATATGGTACTAGGATTTTAATGTAAGGGCTAGGGAAGCACTTTTATGTGGTTAATTTGAAAAAAAAATAGTACCATATTTTTAAAAAATAAATTTTTGCGTTGCATATCAATAAAGGTATTTAGTTAAGATCCCTTTAAACAAAATACTCTATGTTGTCTTTGCCAACATTCATTATATTTGTGATAAGGCAAAATTATGGATCCGTAACAATGTTCATATATTACTTTAAACAAAAAAATATATGAATAATTACAGCAATAGAATATTTTTGAAATTTAATTTAAAACTAAAACTTACAGTCCTCTTAACATACCTAAATTTACAAAGAATGTGATTTATTCTCTGCAAATATATATTTTCAGGAATTAAAAATTTGGCATTTAAGAAGAAATGTTAAGTAAATTTTCAATCTCAAATAGTTGTATAAAAGCATGTTATAAGATAAGTACACTCTGCAATTTAAAACTATGTCAAAAGTAAAAAAATTCATCGAAATTTAAGAAAACGAGTGGATTATTTTAAGCCCTAAAAACCCTTAAAAAAAGAACTTTAATTTTCTCTTTGCGTAACTATTTACTCAAAATTAATGTTTAATTGGAATTTCAGAATTTTGCAAGGAAAGGATTATGAGGGAAAAAAAGTTAGAAATGTGAGCTACGCTGTCAAACATTTTTTATTTTATTGCTTTCTTTTATATCTAATAAAAAAGTATCTAGAGGAAAAGATGACGAAGTAAATATTTCTTAAGCAAAGCAATCTCTCATATCTAAAATAACATATATTATGCCTTTCTCTTAAGATTTCTCAAGTATTTTTAATTAAAAGATTGTTAAATAGTGATTTTATGAGTATGTTTTATTTATATAAAAACTCGATAACAATTAAAATTCTGTTTAAATATAATTAATCATATAGTATTTTGACTTGAAATAGTGTGGCAATTTATTTAGTTTAGAATTACCAAAGAGAGAGTTTAAATTATTTAGTTTGGATACTAAAATTATTTGCTTAGATAAATAAAATTTGACACAGTTATGTATTTCATTTACAGCCTAAGGACAGATGAAGGACTCACAACGAAGTATTGAAGTCCAATAAAATATACCCAGTCTGCATCAATTATTCCGCCGATATTTTTTCAACATAAAAAAGTTCATTTTTTATTTTTGTATAAATCTAGAAAAGAATAAATTTCGAACAAGCGAGAAAAGCTTGAAAACAGGAAAAATAAGTTGTGTCACCAAACTTGTCGAATAAAAACAAGGGAGATCCAATAATAAGGGTTCGACTATTTTAACAGTCAAAGAAAACAAGTTACGCTTGTACCAGAAACTACCTCTTAGAACAGCTCCCACACAAATCCCCCTTTCGTATTAAATAAGCACCCCGCACACATTTAGTTTAATTTTATCATTAAAACGTCAAAATTAAACTATTTTTCATCGAAAATTTGATTACTTATCGTTTGCTAATTTTATTTGTATTTCGCAGAATAAACACATAATATTGCTCACACCCAAAAAACTTTTATTAAAATGTACATATCTATTATACATATACATATTCATTATTAGTTGAATTTAATACGAAAAGAAGCGGACATTTTCTTTATATGTAGTAATTAAATTGGTGGTGCATGTAATGTCTAAGGTTTAAAAAACATTGCTTTCTATTGTTAATATTGCTAAACATCGCGTGATCTTCGATTGTCTCACTTTATTTTTAATAGCACTCGTGTAGCTAAAGTGCGACGATTAATCAAACTTAACCTAACCTTATTTTCTTTCTCAACTGTATTTAACCGTATGAAATCACATTTTAACGTATTAGTTACTTTGAAAGATATTTTTTAAGTATTGAAACTAAATTCATGAAAGTAGATTAGCAAGAAAATTTGCCTTGCATGTGGTAATCAGCTTTCTACTTAAGTTAATCTATACAAAGAAAATATGAGACAAATGAAGGCCGTAGCACTGAACAATTTATGTATGACAAATTAATTAACAGAAAAAGGAATTTTGAAAAACTTATGGGTAAAGTTGTTAATGGTATTCCCACAAAAGGCATTAATTGACCAATAGTATATTCTTTATATTTAGAAATATACTTTTTCATGTTATTGAACTCAAAATAATAT
Organism: Hylyphantes graminicola; assembly: GCA_023701765.1. Lineage (NCBI taxonomy): Eukaryota > Metazoa > Arthropoda > Arachnida > Araneae > Linyphiidae > Hylyphantes > Hylyphantes graminicola. The sequence goes on from CM043123.1 coordinate 28,268,626, forward strand.
ATACATAGCAAAAATCTTGTCTGTAAGGTAATTAAAAACTCCATTTTTTATTTTTGACTTTTGTTTAATTACATGTATATTTTGTCAGTATTCCATTAAGTATAAATATTATGTACTTTCAAGTAACTAGATTTTTAGATTTTTTTTCATATTTACTTCTAGTAAATACGAATAATTTCACAAGTAATTGACGTTATTTCCATAGTTCACAATGATACATTTAGCATGAGTTAAATTGTGTTTATTAACAAGAAATACAATTTTTTTTAATATTTATTTCGATTAGCTTAAACTTTTAAGAGTTTTGGTGTAATATCAATTTAATCATGGTAAAGCCAGATAAAAGGAAACAATGATAGTGAATTTTAAGATAGAAAATATCAAATCTATCTTACAAACTATCTGAAATAAACTTTATCCCCTGAAGAGATAGAAATAATTTAATGGGGATTACAAGAATTTATTGACGTTGGACTCAAAATAAAAGGAATGCATTCTTAAAGAATAAATTCATTCTTTACTTTAAGGACTCCCTAAGAGAACTATAATAATAAATATATAAGAACTATAAAAATTATAATAGATTGTTTATAGAAACTTATGTATACGAATTTCTTAATCAAAATAAGTATATTAATATTTTTATTAAATGGTATTCAAACAACTAACACACATTCTATATTATTATCAAAAAACTAACACATATTCTATATTATTATCAAAAAACTAACACATATTCTATATTATTATCAAAATTATTAAAACTTATTTTAATAATAAGCAATTTTTATTTCGCATTTATCAAGTCAACTCCAACATTAAAATGGTTAAATAATCTTTTTCTTTGTAAAAATTCAATGCTTAAACTCTTCCTTTAAACTTTTCTATTCACAGCTATACTCAGCAAAAGTTTGATTTTGACGCTTCTAATTCTTCAATTATCTAAGATTCAAGGCGTTCCACAAGCCGTGAATGGGACACGCACCGCTGCATACAATAAGATTTCTCCAATTAAATTATTCTAAAACGCCCATGTTTAAATAGGGTGGGCCATAATCGTAAATACGTGATTATTTAGTATTGTGGGTTCATTGATCAAACCCCTATCTTCAATAAGCGGCCCTCTGAGCTTGTACAGGGCTGTTCACACATTTTTTAGACGATATATATTGTACTCACAAAACTAAATTAAATAAAAAAATTTGTGTTTTAAATGTTCTATTTGATAGCTCTTATTCTGAACTATCTTTCTACACCGTAATTTCCAGGATAACAATGCCTTTTGAAGTGTTGGAAGAGGTATTATATCACATACCTCCTGAACAGCTTTCCAGAGTCATGTAAGGGCTGTGGGGCGACGGCGACGTCTGGATAATGCAGATTTTAGATGTTCGAAAGTACAAAAATCCATTGGTGATACATCGGGAGATTTAGTAGGGATATCAGTGAAGGGTACGGCCTTGATACCGTTTTTTTGTTCCATTTATTTTAGAAATTTTACTGTTGATTTTGACGTGTGACTGCCAGCTTTGTCGTGATGGAGTTTCACAGATTGATGGCACTGCGGGCAAAGCGATGGTATTTCATTCAGAAAAATTGGTGATAAAATATGTTCCTGATAGTATTTGGAGTTAATCTTGACATTTTTTTAACCCTCCTTATTTTTAACTTGCCATTATATGAAAAACCAGCAACAATCATGAATCCCTCAGAAAAACTTTCTTTCGATTCTTTGAACCATGTATTTAAATTTTTTTCTCCTCTTTTATGATAACAAATGGCTCTTTTTTTGCCGCAATCATTTGAATACACCCATGATTCAACTACTGTGACAATTCTTTCCCACTTTTCTTTGGATAAGTGTTTCTCATACAGATTTCTGCAGCGTGTCCTGCGTTCAGCGATATGTTTTGGAGGAAGACGATGCACATTGGGTTTTTTCGCTTTCTTAAGACTTAAATCAGTGTTTATCATTTTGTTTACAGTGGATACAGAGCATTTAATGATTTTGCAACTGTCCTTTAACTAGGGGGATTTTCTTTTAACATTAAACAACGTACCTTTGCAATAGTCGAAGATATCCGTTTTTTTTTCGTGGGTACTTGTTTGGAATTTTTGTTAAACTTGAGGCTTCAATTTGACGTTTTTTCTTTTCTTGTTTACGATATTACCTATCGACGCTTTAGATATCACAAAACTATGACTCTCACATCGTTTTTGGATAACGGAATAGGAATGCTTCTCTTCGGAAAGAGCATAAATATAGCCTTCGAACCGCTGCTTCATTAAAAACGCCATATTGAGTAAAAATAAAATTTTCAAGCCGCAGATGATAATTTTGACTTTTAAAAACATAATAAAATTTCAATTATTTATTTTGAAGCAATTGATTTTTTATTACGGCCAAACAAAATCGTCTAAAAAATGTGCGAACAGCCTCTGTATATTCGTCAAATTTTGTGAATGATTTTCAAACATTAACACATTAATTTTTACCAAAGGTTTAAGAAAAGTAATATGATAGTTAACTTTTTAATTTTTTAATACACCATGACAATTGTTTTTTATTAGTAAGATAGTGGCTACGTTTAAAGTTACTTATTACAATCGTAAATTTAATAATAATTTCAATAAATAAATGTATTTGATTTATTTCGTCAACTAACGTGTGTTTCTTATAACATGTATTTCAGTTTTAAAATCTATTTCTTTAATCAATAATTTAATAAATATTAGATTTTTAAAAAATATATACGTACATATTCGCTTCAGAGATTTATTCTTGTTTGCACAAGCTACGTACTTGTTAATTTAATTTATTCATTGGGTTCCTTTGTTTATTTTAATAATTTTGAGTACATTGCATTCATTTACGAAAGTGTCTTTACAACTAGTTTTGCAAAAAATTAAATCATCCAAATTCAATCTAAGGTATAAAAAAAATGTTAATGAAAAACAAAAAAAAATTGGACCTTATAAAATTTCAGGATTTAAATTTTTTTTCTCAATGGGGCTGTAATATTTGTGGTCAAGCTTTTTGAAGACTCGGCATATTCCCCAGAACTGAGAGCCAATTTTTTGTGGCAATATTTAGGCGACTCTCGCTATCAATTTTGACTCGCAGATTACAATGAATCTGGACTTTCTCTGGATGAAAAGGATATCTGGATTTTTTTCAGGATTTCATGTAGAAAAGTTTAAAAAATGACGGTATTGTTATTCGGCTAAAAAAATAATTCGATAATTTGAACTATGAATTCAACTGAGTAAATGTTTTCATAGAATAGTACTACTAACACTAACTTTACGCATAAAAACGCTTAAATAAAATTATTATCAAAAGCTTGACAAAAGTACTTGATTAAAAATTGTTTAAATTTAGAAACATGTGTATTTACAAAAAAAAATACTATAAATAAGGAATTAAATTAAACGCGTTATACGTAACTTAAGCTCCAGTAAAACTTTCTGCATTTTACGAAACAAAACATTTTACAACTTCAAAGTTTCTGCCTTTCTTAAGAAGCTTTTTCTTCTTAAGACATATATTCTCTTTGAACATTGACACTGTCAAATAATTTTGGTTTAACTACTATATAGGGATTTCTTCTATCATGTATATCACTACTGTTGTTTCTTTCTTTTTCGAAACCTTTTTTTCTAATTTTCAGGAATAAACTTTGTTATTTTCCTGCACACAACTGATCATTTTCTTTTATTTCTTTATCTGAAGACAAAAAATAACCGCCACGTTTTCACACAAAGTAATAATAGAAAAAATGGAAAAAGTTTCACTTCTTAAGCTCTAAAGAAAATATAAATCAAAGAAAACAAAAATCTTGCAATTAAATTCTTACATTTCGTTCTTTAAAAACACTGATTGGGAATTGCAAAAGTTCTTCAAAATTTATTAATCAACGAATAAAAATTCTTTTTTAACAAAACTTATCGTAACAAAAATATTTTTTCTCTGAAGAAACATACTGGTTAATATTAATTAGACTTAATGTTTTATTTTTTATTTTAACGGCCTATATATTTGAAATGTGATTTTTAAGCGTCTCGTGTTTAATATTAGTTTCAAAAGTATCATTAAAATAAAATGTATTTGTTGTTTTGACTAGATGCACGTTGTTTTAAAATTTATTAGATTACATATATTAAAAATATTAAAAAAAAATGTTGTCCAATTATTTTTGACAAAATTATTCATTTGTCACATGTATTAAAAAGTTATCATTAGAATCATTACAAGTAATGCTCCTAATTTAAAATTATTAAGCCGAACAATGAAATTAGCGAAATCTACTAGAAATACCAGTACGACGGATTGAAAGTTTAACAATATCGATTCCTTTTCATACACCAGATGGGACTTACCTATAAAAACAGTATTTCACAAACTGCAAAGTAACACAAAAGCAGGATAAGAACACACATTTCCCCTTAGATACTTCCTATCTCTTTAGTAACTTCTATTATGTTAAGATTGATGGTACTTCGAAAACATGTTTGGATTGAATAATAAAAATTTTGGTAGACGCCTCGCCTCTTTCTAGATACAATTTATTTGTATTGGAAACGATTCATAAATTGTTTGATAACCATGGTCTATGAAAGTGAGTTTTTATAAATTAAGACATAGCCTGTACTAACTTGTATTTCTACGAATAATCTAGCTAAGCATTATCAAAAAAATTAAATATTTCTATCGTCAGTGAAAGCGTTACACGTAAAAACTCTTTATTGTGTTTATAATTGGTCTCAAAATTCACGAAACTTTGTAAAAGTGAAATAAAGAATCTTCAAAATACATAATTGAAATTAAACGTGTGCACTTAATTTTTGAAAGGTGAGAAGAAAGATTGTACTACACATATTATATTTTCCTATTATTAATTTAGCTATAAAATTAACAAGATAAAACATAAACAACATTTTGACAATCCTAAATATGTAGTAACATCTTTAGCATGAATAACACATACCTTTAATAATTAACATAGTACCTTTCAAGCATTTTAAAACTATATAGTTGTAGTTAGTTTAACCTATAAAAATGTGATATAAAGTAATGATATTATTTATCCCTAAACCTCGGAACGAATAAATGGATTTATAAAAAAAAGTTCCTTAACAAAAATATCAAAATGTATGAATACAAATTTTGATAACAACAATGCTGATTTCCGAAGGCTTTTGCGTTTATTGAAACAAATTCTTTGTATTTTATTATTGCATTTGAAGACTAATTAAGTTTTCGAATGTTAACGCTTTGAGAAAATATTTTGACTGAATGGATGTGAAAGTGAAATATATGACTGAATGGATGTGTTTTGTTAAAGTTATGATTGAAAGAGAAAAAAACAATTATACGTTAAATCTAAATTTCCTAAATTAAGCTTTACACTTGCGTACATTTAATGCACGTTAGATCCATTTGAGGCAAACTATGTAATTTAATTAGGAAAAATCACGTTATCTAAATTGCTTAAAGTCAGTGTCCCATATGTGCACTTTGTATCCAACTACAGTATCCAACTACAGTCTCTAACATTAAGCTAACAACAACTTTAATCCAATCTTTTTTGCAAAATAACATGCAGGGTCTTCCAGTTCATTTTGTTTTACGAATAATAAATACTTCTGTTATGTTAATGCAATGAAGATACAACACTTTTCCGCTTTGATTTTTTTGAAAACTTTTTGCATTTACTATTCCAAGATAAGAATTCAACTGGTTCTTCAAGGTATTTCATTCAGTAAAAAGAAAACTTAAGCTCAAATAAAAAAAGTGTAAACTTCATTTTATGAAAATCCTATACGATTCCTTGAACTTTTAAAGAGAAAGTTTCGGTATTTTTTTGCTATTTCATGAAAAAGTTTTCTTAACAAAAGACCTCCGACTCACTCAAAACTTTCTTCTTGAAAACACAATATCAAATTTTTTTCGTAAGCATAAACTTTTACATGAATGAATAGTTTTGAAGTATACACATCAACAGAAGTTTGTGCTTGAAGGAGATGGATCATTTTCATTTTGTAATAATATATTTTAGACTTTGTTAAATTTTCCTTGAAGAGTTTTAATGTACATAGAATGCAATTTAAAATAATTGTATGCAATTGCAAAGTTCTTTTCTTTGCAAAAAGGGAAAGTGTATTTTTTAGTTTTGGTGCGCTGGCGGTGCAACGTCAAACTAAATATTCTTCAGAAATGCTTGCAAGTGCACTGTATGTGTATGCTAAATTATGTTAGAATGCGGTAATATTTAGTTGTTAAAACAAAGTTTGAGTTTTAAAAGTCATTAAAATAAACTTTACTAAAGTGATTTCAATTGGCCGGCCCACTGGCACAATGGTTAGTGTACTAGCCTTTGGAGCTGCTGGGCTCGGGTTCGAATCCCGGTAAAGGCATGGATGTTTGTGTTTGTCAATAAATATTGTTATTTGTCTATGTGTTTGTGTCGTCCTTCTTTGTGTGTCTCTTCTGGAGAGCTGGGTAATGGGCTATAAAGCCTACACTCTCCCTTCTAGAGGGCGCATTCACTGTCATGTCTGTCAAAGTGATTTCAATTAATTATTATTTTACTAAACAATTAGAATGATAAAAATCACTGATTTAGAATGTATGTATAGAAATAGTTTTAAGTATATTTTGTAAATATTTGTCAATATACATTTTCAAAAAAGTTGAAACATTTACACGTTAAACCTACTATTTTCAAAAATATTTTGTAATTAATTAAAAGTATCCCTTTATCTTAAATTATCAAGTAATATATAAATTTAGAGATAAGTTCATATATTTTCGGCTCCTTATCTTCGTTATTGTTTTATTAAATAAATCTAAGAAAACATTTTTTTATCAAATTTACCGGCAAAATAAATAAAATATCTTTAAATATAAAATATTAACAAGCAACCGTCAATTAAAAAAATTACAAATATTTAATTATTAAAACTTAAAAATATTAAAAGCGTTTTTTTTTAATTCTTTAGCGTAATATTGCAGCTATTTTTATTTAAAGAAATAAGTTAGAGAATTGTTGAAATTTTGCTTTTATTTTATTACAAGATAATACCTGCTCTCTCTCTCTCTCTCTCTCTCCCACCCCCAACCCACTAATAATGTAGCAATCTATTTTTGAAAAAAATATATAATACAAATAAAAAAGTATTCTTCTAAAGTAACTTCGAACTGCAACCAATTGCTCGAAATTATAGTGGCTAAAACTATTGCTCTAGCTTTTAACATTTAGATACATTAAAAGTGTCTTCTCTGCTTTACAGAACTTGTCTAAAACCGATTTCTGTCCTAAGCAACTTCAAATTAATAGAAGAACGTCAAATCATATCCAAAACATTAAGAACTACCTAAAAGGCTCTTATAATAATTCTTTAAGTTTAATATGAAACAAAATTTTGGTCTGAAGACAAACCTGTTAACTTGTTCACTGAATAAAGATGTACAAAAGTGTCGAATAATAAAAACACATAAAAATTAATCTAAAAATTTCAAAACTTAATTGAGACATTTTGTGATACTTAAAAAATTGTTCGTTTATACAATTACCATGAAATTAACTTTCTTTCCAGATGTCTTATTAATTTCGTTTCCTAAAGACTCTATAGTGTATAACTTAACTCTCCTTTTAATATCATTCTAGTCAAATGAATAAAAACGAATTAGAATATTTCTAAACTTTATAAATAAACCTAAATTAAAACTTTGCATTCTATTAAAACTATAACATTACAACCATCGCCAGACAACAAACTTTCCACTTTTGCTAAATTTTTCAACCGATCTCCAAAAAAATCATCCTAAACACATCAATACATATTAAAGTTAACCTATAAACCATTTCTTCGCAATGCCAATTTCAAATACCGCGCCAAAGAGGATGGAGAGCAAACACTTACTTCCGGAAGGTCAGAGGTTGATCCGAAGAGGAGCCCTTAGGACACTTGCATCCTGATCAAGGGATGCGGGGGGAGTAGTAGGAATCGCATGCCCATAACAAGGGAGCGTCTACCACAAGGGGGCGCTACTTCGGTATGATTCCCAGGACAGTGATGACTTGTTTTGGTAATACTCTTGCTCCTATGATTTGACAAAATTGTTTGAAAAAATGGATTTTTAGTTAGGTTGGAATGGAATGGAATGCAAATGCGCCCTCTAGAAGGGAAGGGCGTAGGCTATGTAGCCCATTACCCCGCTCGCCAGAAGGGACAGTCACATGAGACACACAGAGAAAGGACGACACAAACACATAGACAAATAACAACATTTATTGACAAGTACAAATATCCATGCCTGACCGGGATTCGAGCCCGACCTCAGCAGCTCCAAAGGCCAGTACACTAACCATTCAGCCACCGAGGCGGCTTTAGTTAGGTTAGGTTAGATTTGAATTATCGTCGCACTAGAGCTACACGAGGGCTATTGGCGACGGGCGTCGCATTTTAGAACCACAGTCAAGTGACGAGCCAACACCTGAATAGGCACCCAACGCAACCATTAAGGGCGACATCGTACGCAGCGTTAGGACTTTGAACGATATTTAACGTGCACCCCCTTACACGGGGTATTATTCGTCGGACATTTTTGGCTGCACGGGCCGTTTATAGGTCGGTAGCTATTTTGGCAATGCCCGGACCCGAGCCTGGGACCTTCCGCATGCTAAGAGAGTGCTTAACCGACTGGGCTCCCCAGCCCCCAGTTAAGGGTCTTGAAATTAAGAATTGTAATGATAATTTTGGAAATTAAAAAATGAGGCTAATGGGGTTTGATATAGAAATTTTGAATTGGTTTGGGGTGTTTTTATATAGTGTCGATAAAAATTCATAAATCAGATGTGATAATAATGTTAGATACGGCTTTGTTAGAATAAGGCCAGAAAGTACCGAGCGACGCGATTGGTCAGCGGTGTTAGAGAGCTTGGAACTATTTCTGTGGTTTCTCCGAAATTTTGCTGGGATTTTAGCACCTGTGTGGCGATTTAACTAAGTTGTAAAGATGGCGGTTAAAGTTTGAGTACAAATATAGTTTTAAATATGAATTGTTCTACAGATTTACCAAAATCGAATGATATAAATATTTATTTGAGTAGATATTTACCCACACATGTCACCAATATTAGCTTTATCAAAATATAACGTTTCATTTTAATGAATTAAAAAAATTAATTAATAATGAGAAATATATCAGTTACAGCTATGTCACACAAATACAATAGAATTTCCTTAAAACTGCGTAAATATGGAGGGTTAGTAGATTTATTGCCATGGGTTTGGGATATATTTTAAGTAAAGGATTGTGCCGCCATTTACGGTAGAGTATGGGGTTTTCTTATGTAAACTTAGAGATGTTCTTGGTTATTGTGAAAAACGGTCTAACATTTATTTAGAAGTAGGATATTGGTGCTAACTTTAGTGTGTTATACTAGAAATTTGTAAATAATAGTGTTTAATAACTTTAAATTAAAATCAGTCTGCAGATTTAAAGCTCTTGTGGACTGCTTTCTGATATTCTTATATCTACAATAAAATAATAAATTGTAAGACTCCCACTAAAAGTCTTCCGAACGAAAAATAACAATAAAGTTATCAAAACGATGTTCAAGAGCTCTTTGATAACAGAACTAATTTAAATAAAACAATAAAATGAATGAAATTATACTATTTTGAAAAACACTTGAGGCACTATTTATCAATGTAATTTAATTTAGGTTACTTAATCGTAAAAATAAAGTGGCTCAGTGGCTGAGAGATCTAACGTGTCCGCCTCGTAAGCCCAAAATCGCGGGTTCGAACCCCGGCTGAGCCGTCGGATTTTCTGGATGGGAAAATCTTGGGCACTTATGTCATCTGATTATGTGGCATATAAAAGATCCCTAGATGTTCCATTTGGCTTGGGTTCTCTCGGCAAAATTAAATCTCGGTTAACTTTAACATCCATAAAGCTCAGATTCATTGTAATCTGCACGTTAAAATTGGTAATGAGCGTCGCCCAGATGGTGCCACAAAAAAAATGTCTCTCAGTTCTTGGGAATATTCCGAGTTTGACAAGGCTTGACCTCCAATATTGCAGCCAAATTAGAAAAAAAATCTTAAAATAAAAATGTTACAAAAATAAAATTCGTATATTGCACTGTTAATGCATTTGAAAATTCATGATGAAGAAATAAGTAATTTTTGTCCTATGTGACCAGAATGCTGATAAGTACACCTACAAGAGTATCAATTTCGTCTATGTGCACTAACAAGCTCAAGATTTTCCCGAAAAATCAAAGATCATCAGTGTCTAAAGCATACAATTTTAACACTTTGTATAAGAAGATCTTGAATTTCCTTTTCCATTAGATAACGAAGTAAAGAAATGAAATAATTCATTATAATGATATGTGGTGTGATATGTATGTCTGTATGTATGAATGTGTGTTCTTAATTCCAGTACTTTTAAGGTGACAATTAGTGCTTTCTCGCCTCCTTGAATTGAAGAACCTGACTTAGGATTGTTTTTTTTTTTATGAATAACTTAAAATGGATTTTATCTATTTGGATACAGTTGGTTTCGATGTAATTAGCATAATTAATGTTTCGTTTAAAAAGAGCACCTTAATTGGCTAATTCAGGTTCCGTCCGTGATTTCTTTTTGTTGTTAATTAATTTTTTTATTATATATATATGTAATGTAAATTCATCAGGAGCATATTTTTTAACAATTATGAGCTGGAAAGGTTAAACTCAATTTTTTCTAAAAATCATCATTCTTAATGATAAGCTAACTGATTATCCCAATATTCAAATACAAACAAACAATTTATCATTTCAATATTTTAAGTTCTTTATATACTTTTATCCTTTCTTGTTTTTATTTATTCTTAATTTCCTTTTTTTTATTTCTTTCGTATGAAATATCTAGTACTTGAATAAAAATGCCTGACATGATCAAAAAAGTACCAATATAATAATACATCGAAAATGAGAAGCAAACCTCATTCGCAGTGTTTATGAAATGGACTGCCCGAAATGAAATAGTTCAGAAAAAGCTTCTACGCATACTATATATATTTAGGGTTTTTTTATCTCTATATTATTTCAGAGTAGCCGGATGTAACTACTAAATGGACACGTAAGCTCTTATTGAGAATCATTATTGACTATTGCTCACATCGGCTCATTTTTTCTATGTCGATTTTTTTTGTCTCTTGACAAGCTTTTTTATTTCATATGGATAGGTAATTATAGCAATTTCTCTTTTATGAAATGAAATATTTTGAACGCATAAGTCAATTAAACAGAAGCATTTGTCACTGACATTTGATTATTTTTTTTAACAAAAGTAGCATAACAATTTTTGCAGGGTGAAAAAAATTATTTTATTCTTTAAAGTGCCGCTGTTCTTGTGAAGGATCTTTTGGAGTTAAAGGTTTATGATTTCATTTTTCATCTTTGACAATTTCTCCCTCCTTAAAACAATTATATTACTCTTTATCCCTTAGTTTTCACTTTCGACTGAGGAATATCATTACTTTTAGGGCTTTTCTTTTTCAATTAGAAACATATATATATTACAGAATATGCATTTTTTATAATGTCTTTGTATTCAAATTTTGATTTTGTTTTAAAGTATTTTTTCTCACAATGAGAAGGGCATAAAAACGTTTATTGTGTGTCATACACCATAAATTTAGAAACTGTTGAAATTTAGTACAATTAAGAAATAAACAGCACACAACACTAAAAAATAATAAAATTCTGGCCTAAACAATGGCCTAAATAGGAATTTGAAAAAGTATACATGAAAAATTTGCATAGAATATTATTTCGCAATAAGTTCATAAATAGTAAAAAAAGCAATAATTAAGATTTCCTTTGCATATTAGCAAGCATTCCATTAGATAAGCTTATCTAACATTCACGTCAAAAAATAACTTCTAATTAATTCGCACATTATTTGCAAAAATCAATTTCAGTAACTTCTCATCCTAAGATAACGCATACGTGACCGAAAAGAGCACAAAAGTTTTTTTTTATTCTTCAAGCTAATCGATTTTGATAATTTGCATAGCTGTCACTTTCCATAAATCCAGTAAACCTCAGATAGGGTAAGTTAGGAAAAGTTTAATAAAAGGATTCATTGCAGAATTGCATGAAAGTTAGCAAATCTGCCTCGGTTAGCCTTGTCTATCACTTTAATAATGCCATTAGGCATAAAAAGCATCTTAAATTTGTTATATATCTTTATTTGAGAGTGAATTAAATAGGTATTGTTTTCTCAACAATGTTTAAATGTTACTGACATGACCCATTTATTAATATACTCAACTATTGGTGAACATTTATCGATTTTAGTCATATTTTTTATTAATTCTGTAAGATTTATTTACAAGACTTCACTTTGGGAATGTATTTTGGAGAGATGTTTCTTTATAAAAATAAGAATTGAATAATATCTAATTAAATTATGAAATTTCCTCATTTTGATAAGTCAATAAATTTTCATCAATGGCAAATTTATAAAGTAGCTATGTCAAATATTTTATTTTGATAATTTTGATCAATAAAAGCATTTTATTTTTAAATTGTTGAACAACTATTGAAGTACTTATTTATCATTTTTTTTTTCGTACATATTTAATACCCTTTTTATATCAATATTTTTCATTTGTATTATTAGAAACATAAGTATCATATGGAATTTAAATTCTTGTTTCTGTTGAAAAACGTGTTTTTAAAAATAATGCACACAATAAAAAAAATGCTACACTTAACACTAATCCAAAATTGAAAATAGAAATCTAAAAATTCTCGTAAAAACTTATTTACATTGTATACATTCCTAATAATAGGATTTCCTCATTAAAAAAATCCCGTGAGACTATTGATTTAAGATAATGATATCATCAACTGTATTCTCTAAGGCGGAAATTAAGAGCATACTTCGTAATAATGAATACATCAACATGAAACGGAACTGAAATGTATAAAATATGCTAAACAATTCAAAATGGGGTACCATTATTTTTTTCGCTTCCCCAAAAAGGGTACTTATTTGATAATGAGATTAAAAGTAGAAAATAAGCTGACGCCATGATTATACAAGATTGTGTTTTTTTACATTACAAAGGTTTTTTCACCTTTGATGATCTTCTTTGTTATACCACAACTCAGGATTTGTTTCTTAAAAAGAATAATGGAAGTATTTTTCGGAAGTTTCTTTTGTTAATTGTATTAAAGTTACTTGTCTGTTTGGTATTTAAAAAAAATAATCCTTGAAAAGAAGAATTATTTTAAGGCCTTGCTTAAAAAATGCTGACTTATTACAAGTAATTCATTTCATTTGTCACTAAAACTGGATGCCAAAAGATTTCCTTGAAAGTCATCTGTCTTCTTAGACTTTACTTTCGTATTTCTAATACTTAGTAAATGAAAGCATAATATTATGTTAACTTTCCTACAAACTGCAGGATACAGTGATGCAATTTGACTTTTCGAGTGAAAATTAATAAAAAACATTAAAAATGTAAAATCAATCTATTATTATGAGTCTTAATGTGCATAAAAGTTTAATTACAATAACAAATCCTTAACTATTTCACATTAAAATACGAATCATCTTCATGATATGATATTTTGATTCAATAATTAACTTACGAAAAAAAAACATCTATTTGATATTCATAACAATTACTGCTCAAAGAGACAAATTTTAATTGAAATAAACAAAAATCAACCGAAAGTTTCCTTAAATTTCCTTAAGAAGATCCAAATAGTTTTACTATTATAATAAAAAATGGTGAACTAAAAACATCTTCAAAACAAATTAAATTAAAAAAACTGCTTATAATAAAAAAACATGCGTTTCTTTTAAAACAATTCAGAGTTTTTCCAATACTTGTGAAAGTTTTAAGTTTTAGTACTTAAGAATTATCCAAAGTATTTACTAAAAAATCTCAACATACATACTCTAAAAAATATAAGATTTTTCTGAATTTTCAATTGTTAGTTGAATTTGATGATTTCAATAAACAAAACCCAAACGGTTTTCAATTTATTACTTATTATAATTATATTTATAGGGACTAATATTGATTTAAGTTCGCTTTAGGGGATAATAGTTATAAGTTATGAAATTTTTAATACTAATTCCTTTACTGCAAAAAGTGAAAAAGTGTAAATAATAAAATTCTTAAGAGAGTTAAAAAGAGAAGTTCCATCGCGAACTTTAAAAAAAAAAGTAAAGAGAACATAACGATAACTATCCAAATAATTACTTTCATTTATCATTCAACACGAACGTTTTCACTATGGTAGAGGGTAATTTAATTAAGATCTTTAAATAACCAAGAAATAGTGTAAAGTTATGTAAGGTTTAACCGAAATAATAATGTTGAAAATGCAATGTAATTATTATTTTCTTATCATTACTCGAGAAACTTTCTTAAAATATGAATATATAGAAGAGTAAAAGAAAGGAAATTGTTTGAAACTCTTATAAAAGCTCTGTTTCTTTAATCTAGGAATTAAATGGACGATTTGTTTAATTTAAAACAATTTGCATTATTAAATTATAAGTTTATTAAGTTAATGTTTCATTTCTGAAGGATTTTATTAATTTATTTGTTAGAATAATAATCATTTAAATCATTATTAATGTATTATTCTTGGAGTAGGATTAGAAATGGAATTATTGTGTTTCACACGTGATTTACCTTTGAAATGCGATTTTTTTTGTGTGTGCTTGAAATATGTTTTTTTAACTTTACAAAAAAATTCGAATAGTCTTTCTGACTGAATACGACAATCAACTTAGTATAAAAAAAATCATTGACATTTTAACTTCTTAAAAGATTTTTTTAATTAATGCATTTGAATTCTAACATGATAAGCAATATAACAAAAATACTGTGTAAAATTTCAGATCATTGGAATCAAAAGTATTAAAAAATTCACATTCACGATAAATCTATCAATTTTGAAGGATTGCTTAGAGAAAAGTTTTTTTTAATTAATTTGCTTTGGAAAGAGTAATTATAGTCCTTGTATATGTTCTCAACAAAATCAAATAATTAAACTAAGAACAACAGTTATATTACAAAAATCACAGAACAGTGCATTCATAACGGTTTTATCAAATTATCATTTATATTCTAAGTAAATATCGCAGCGTGTACTGAAAAGTGAGCAATCTTCCTCAACTGACTTTTTAATTTTACACTATACTCAGTGGTGAAAGTGGGAAAAAAATAAGTGGGGGGATGCCTTCAATTAGAATGCCACGCCCCATCCCCCCCTCTATAGATTATGTATTTGAGAGATATAAGAAGTGGAGGGATGGATAGTCATTTTCTTGAAAAGTGGGGTGACGCGTCACCCCGTGTCTACCCACACTTTCAGCACTGACTATACTATAGAACGTAAAATTTCAGTGTCTATCGATTGGTGCAATCGGCAAAGCATCCGAGACCTAATTCGTCTGCAATTAATAGATAGTTCACTTTTCCTGCTCGTTTCAGGATGAAAATGAGAGGAAAAGAAAAGACACTTCGCGCCCGGTGAATTTTCGCTATGTCTTCGCAGCTGCGGCGGAAGTGCTAAAGTGGGAAGGTTGAAGTCGATTATTTGTTTATTTGAAATACTCTCATTTAAGAAAACCCAATTCAAAATCTCAGTTTTGTGAAATTTAGTACTATACATTTACACCAAAAATACATAAATATGTAAGGATCACAAAATAGTAATATGTATGTGCATATTTTCAAGTTAAGGTAGGCGAATACCCTAAATTCCCCCAAATTCTAAAAATTTTTACTATAACTTTAATCTTTTCCAAATTTGGCATAGTGATTTCAAATATAATGAATAATACTATTTATTCATTTTTTTAAATTTAAATATAATTTACTTATTTTAAACGTTGTTTTTCTACTAAAGAAGATGTTTACGCTAACAAGTCTACCACATTGAAATTTCCTCCTATAAACATTAATTATGGGTTAAATTCTTCGTTTTGAACTGATGCATGAAATGACCCTCTAGAGTTACATACAAATTACAAGAAAAGAAGTTATTAAGAAAAATGTTATAAATTAACCTAAAAAATTATTTTTTGATTAACTGACACTTGGACATTTAAAAAAAAACTTGTATATTTACACCAGATGTTAGAGGTTCATGGCACAGATATATATTAAAATAACATCTGTAAAAAATTTCGGGTAAATTTATGTAAAACTTTTTATGCTAGAAGTGTTGGCGTAACCCCCTTTTTTTAGTTGAAAAACACCGTTTAAAATAAATCAATTATATTTTAATAAAAAAAATTGTCCAAAAAGCATTGCTCATTATATTTGAAATAACTATGCCAAATTTGGAAAAGATTAAAGTAATAGTAAAAATTTTCGAATTTAGGGGATTCCCCTACCTTAATATTTAAAAAAAATAGTTTTAAATCGTTTTCAACCTCAGTACTTTACTATAAATCTTAACTCAATTGCTGAAACTTGTTAGTTTTCGATATATTGCCAATGAATCTAACTTCATACTTTTGGCATGAGGCATCCCTACAACTTATCAATATTTTTATAAAGCTATTTTGCAATTATGATTTTGAAATTCTTAAATTCCAAACTCAATTGACCAGAAATCGCTGAAATTCCAAGTTTTGTTTAATCATTTAAAGTTCTAAAAATGCTTAATTTGAAAAGCATTTTTTATGTAAGCTAATTGCCTTCAATTTACCCAGTCATTATATTCAAGTTATAATATTGTTTGTTTCAAAGTAATTTCTGAATTGCATACATTTTTTAATAATTTTTTTTTACATTTTTCTGAGTTTTAAAATTATTTTAAAATTTTAATAATGCTTTTTAATTTCTTTTTTAAATTTTTAATATGTTAGATATAATTTAATATGTTATTTGTATAATAATGATATTATACAAATACAGATTAAAAGGTTTTTGTAGAAAAATGTGTAAATCATATCTTAAAGCTCATATTTCCTAATTTTGTAAAAGTGATTCCTTTTATGATAACTATTTGTTATTTAACACATTATTATGATTAAAATTATTGGACATATTAAAATATAAAAAATAAACATACCTTAAAATAATATCTTAATTACATGATGATAGTTTAACCTTATTGCATAAACTTCAGTAAATTGGTAAAAAAGGCTTTGGCATTATTCAATTCAATTTTAAAAAATCTTACTTTTGATCTATCTTTATTAAGATCAAAAATATTTGGCATTGATATCCGTTTTATGAGTATCAAATCGTATATGTGGTAATTTTTTACTCTAAACTTGCATTTTTGGCATTTCAGCATTTGCATTTACTTTAAATTTGCATTACTCATAAAATGGATATACCAGCCAAATATTTTTAATCTAAGTTCATTTGGAACGATTTTGTGATAATTTAAAATTTTACCAAAACTTTAAACGGCTTTCCTAAAGAATGGTCTTTTTCACGATAGGTCACTTTTCCGCACACGGTACGATATATTCTTATGATCAATGGTTGTTTAATATTTTTTTACACTTGTGAAATGGAATATAGCCAAAATAAACATGAATTCTTGCTTTTATTAAAAGATTTATATTTAACCAGATACACATGGTTAGCTTATTTCGAAACCCTTGGTCATTCTTGAATTTTTTTAGAATGAGATTTTTTGACAAAAAAAATCAATTTATTCTGATAAATAAGTTTTATGGATACCCCCAAGAAAAATCAATAAAAATTTAGTTTTCTTATTTAAAAAGCTGCTTCTACTAAATTTTTTTTCTAGATTTTTTTAAAAAAATCTATCAAACCCGTAAAAATTAGTTCCTTTCATCATTGATATAAAAATTAGCTTAAAATATGCTATAGATTGCTGTTACGACGCAATTTGAATAAATACTTCTCCTTAAAGTGCTTTTTCTTGAATTCTTTCCAACTACCATTTTGGAAAAAAGGGTAATATATCGTCTTTTTACGATAGTTAATTATGTTTTCTATATATTTTGACGCAAATAGCCCCTATTTTGATGCTAGATTTTTTTTATGAATGGGTATGCAAATATATGACCTAATATGAATGGTTAAAATTTATTGATCATAAAAAAAGAATACCATAAGAACCTAAAAATTAATAAAAGTAGAGCATAATTACTAGAGTTTATACTAATTATGGCTTTAACATGTGTGCATCTTATTAACTAAACGACAATTTTGTGTTTGAGACCTATTTTGTGGATTTAAAATAAAGTAAATGAATTTCTCAAACATATTTTATGTATCTAACAAATACCATATTAGTTAATTAAAGAAATTGCTAAAATAAACAGTTATTATTATGAAAACCAATGAAATCTAATTTTGCCTTGTACGATTTATTGCACCAAAAACTCATTCTTTTTTATAATTTTTATATTTAAATTTGTCAGAACAAAAAAAAATGGCAGTTAAGAGTTCAAACTACGTTCCTCCAATACTCCCAAATTCTTAAATAATTCATAATTTTAAATAACTTAACTTGTGATGAGCCTTCCAGAAGGGAGGAGCAAAGGCTTTATAGCCCGTTACACCACTCGCCAGAAGTGACACATACACAAGAGACACACATAGAGAGGACGACACAAACACATAGAAAAATAACAACATTTATTGACAAACACAAACATCCATTCCTTGTCGGGATTCGTACCCGAACCCAGAAGCTCCAATGGCCAGCTCCCTAACCGCTGTGCTGCCGGGTCTGCCATAATTTTAAAATAAACGCAAATTATTTAAACATGAAAATACCTTTAAGCTAAGATATTTCAAATGCTTCACTCGCATCACATTATTTTCGACCCAGCGGTCAAAAGAGAAATTTTTCCACAATATTTTTCTTCTTAATATTAAAAAAAGAGTCCTGGTAAACAAGGTTCAATTGACAGCTTAATTGGAAATTATGTCGTTACTTGAAAAAAATAAGAGGGGTATCTTATAGACACATAAGGTAAGCTGTCAATTCCCAGGTGCTAAAGGAGATTCATATTTTTTTTATCTTTTAATATTTATGACACGACCATCTTTTTTTTTTAATTTTAAAAGATAATTTTTTGTAGATTTTTTTTAATAAAAAAACTTGTTTTCTAGTTACAACAAAAAACTAGCTGTTTTAGAGAAAGGAGAAATTCGGGTAAGTCTTTCATGAAAAAAAAAAGCATAAATAAATTGTAAATAGTTAACTGATTAATTTTTTATGGGACTATTGAGTTATTTCAAGATATCTATATACACTGTAAAAAATTTGGCTTGAATTTACTAACGATTACTTAGTAACTTTACAGGAAAACACCATTTACTAGAAAATCATCTGTAACCTAAAGAAACTACTGTAGCAATACTAAGAAATACTAAGTAAATTGATGTAACGCTTACAGCGCCACCTGGCTATCTTTTTGAGATATGCGTTTTCCCTTATTGCATTGTTTTGTTTCTCGAAATTTGTTCGATCGGCCATCGGATTTAGCAAAAACTAACCGGTGATCGCATCCGTAAATTGAAAATGTACGAGACTAAGAGATAAAAGTCTGATTCGATATCGGTCAAAGGTGAAAATTCAATCAATGTACGTTTCATCGAAAAATTATGACTAATCGATATCACAACGAAGAAAAACCGAAAAACGTGGGTTTTTTTTTTATTTTAGCACATACATACAAATTGCGTTAAATTATTTCTAAAACTTCATATCCGAAAGCTTTATATCGATCAAGATTTTAACCTCATTATTTACAAGCAAATAATCTACATGTCCCGATGACCGCGTGGACAAGCGTGCTACTTCTCGTTGCAAGACGACCGAGCGGATCTTGAGGTTGCGAGATCTGTCCTCCGACCTGCTCCAGAAAAGTCGAAATAATACCTGACTAACAGAAAATTAGTGGCGCCCTCTTGATTAACATTTTTGAAACTGCTAGTTACTAAGGTTTTCCTAGTAAAGATACTACATAAGTGAATGTATTGATTACTAGAATATATCTTGTAACGTTTACTGAAGTTTTTATAGTATGCTTGCAATTTAAATGGTTGTATTGGATACTAAGCTTTAATTAGTAATATATACACATATTTCTTATGTAACATTACTAAAAAAACTTATGGAAGCTGAGTTTCCTAGAGAATTCTTAGTAACCTTACAGATTTTTTTTAGAGTGTACTCAATGATAGTTATTGTGGACCAAAATTATTTTTAATAAAATCAATATTTTTATTTGCTTTTTCTGCGAATTTATTGTTATTTTGAAAATTTTTCAATTTGTATTTTATTCTAAAGCATACATTGCATTAATATATTAAAAAGTTTTTAATATATTAAAAAAAATTGTTAGCATAATTATTAATTTTTAACGTCTATGAGACACTTTTCACTATTTTTAATTGCTCTAAATCTACTAATAACTTAACAAAAGCCAAAAACATTGCAAACTTATCATAATTTCGGGAAGACCTGCGTGTAAAGTTGGTTTTACTAGATGTTTTAAACAATCTTGTTCTCCAGTGGTACCATTTCAAAAAGTGAGATGTTGGGACCAATAAGCCAGTTGCATTTATCACATAAAAAATCCGCTTGCAAAAATATTCAGTACAGCCGGAGAAAATACTTTTTTCTCCACGGGATTAACACTAGACCCCAGGTCCAGCGCGCCCATTCCCCCTTAATGGTCTGTGCAGCCAAAAGGTCCGACGAAGAATACCCCGTATATACGAGATGCACGCTCAATATTCTCCAAAGCCCCATCGCTGCTCACAATGTCGCTCCTAAAATGTTGGCTCGTCACTTGACTGTGATTTTAAATTACGACGCCTGCCGTCAATTGTTCTCGAGTACCTCTAGTGTGACGATATTTCAATCAAGCATCTTATTTGACTTTAACCAAACGAAGTACATTACTGGATATAGAAATGTTAATCTCTTGTTTGAATCTCATCTTATAATGCTGTAAAAAAATTATTAAGACCCTGAAGAGTGTAAGTATCCATAGCATGCTAATTTAACAGCAAGCTCCAATACAGAAGAGAATTAGCTAACACATTCATATTCATCTTCATTTATCATTGTTCTTTCGTTATTATAATTTCCAAAACTTTAGTTAAACTTTGTATCTACCTTTAAAATTTTTCTAGATGTATCCTAAATTGATTATGATTAATTTTCAACTATTAATGATTAATGGTTAATGCATTTCTCCGGGGATAACTTCAAATTTCCACTAAGGTGCTTTAGAAAATGTTATGCGAAGTAAAACCAACCAACCATAAATTTCAGATTTCTAATACAAGGTGAGAAACACGTTAACAGTAAGCGATTTTCATTAAAAGGTTTAAAACGTTTTCTAAATTATATAAAATACTATTACGTTTTTTAATAAAATTTTGTATATATTTATATTTAATTTTTAAGATGTACTTAAGATTACATTTAGTAAGTTGGAAATTCATCAAAAACTTTGTTGGTCTGCTTATAATTGCGATTTTGACTTAACTAAGAGCTTATTGGCGATCTTTATATTTTCTAATCAATAGATGAAGATATATTCTTCCAAGTTCACCAAAGTAATCAAATCATTAAAATGTGCAAAATTTAGGATTTCTAAGGTCTATGATCCTATGAAATATGATCTTTTTTTAGGATTTGTGTTGTTTTGAAGGTTGTTACAAAATATGTTCTCAATCAATGTTGTGGTTTTTTGAAAAATGTGTTCCCAATCTCGGCCAAAATAAACGCCAAATGAGCGAAATGCGTTTTCTGTTGACTCTTAATTAATATTTTTACATGAACTTGTGTCCATATAAATTTTAGCGCCAAATAATTAGACAAGCTGTACCAAAGTCCCCAAATGTTAGAAGTATTTTTTAATGAATTTTTACAGGTCTGTTGTTCAGAAGTTATCACTCTATACAGCTATTATTTTGGGCCAATTTTTATTTTATTTCTAATCTTGTCAGCCATTTAGCCAAATAGCTTTGACGATCCGAATGTGCAAAATAGTGTTTTTTACTACTTAATTGTAATTTTGACTTGAAATAACATTATAATACAATTATGGTTTAATTAGCATTTATGATGGCAACTATGATGACAGTTAGTTCATATTGAAGACGATTTTTGTATTACGAGAGTGTATCTGTAGCTTATTTTGGATTTAAGTATTGTAAGTGAATGTAAGTAACGGCATATTTGCCTTATAATATACGGAAACAATAATATATGCTTATTTCCCTATATCAGATTAAATGTTACATACAGTTGGGTCAGTTAAATTTTTTATTCTGTGCGAAGAACGGGTAACTAATTGATTAGTTTTCAATAAAATCAACAAATATCAGAGCGATTTTAGTTCACGAGTATAATTGGGGAAAATGACAGTTTAATGGGAAATATCAGTTAAATTAATGTAAATTGGAAATTAGAATTCTGAGGCAATTATATGGAAAGTATTTCAGCATAATAATTAGCATTGGCGATACTATTAGATAATAAGGCTATCAGCGTTAAATTGCTTTATGTCGTATACCAGTAACACGTGTTTTCAAAGCTTAAATTAAAATTTACAACACGTTTTTATAGATTGCTAAAAATTAATAAATGATAAACGCATATCATACTTATATTTGTAATATTGTAATATGAACCTAAGGCAATTCTTAAGCAACAGTTTATCGAGTTTTTATTCTTTGTGCAATTTTTCATCTATTTTTAAATTGTCTTTTAATAGTTAAAATATATAAATATTTTAAGGCTACTAAAATTAATGTGAGTAATGACATGATGATTGACAAATGACAGTGATTGGGCCCTCTAGAAGGGAGAGTGTAGGCTTTATATCCCATTACCCAGCTCGCCAGAAGAGACAGTCCCAAGAGACACACAAAGAAGTACGACACAAACACATAGACAAATAACAACATTTATTGACAAGCACAAACACCCATGCCCTTACCGGGATTCGAACCCGAGCCCAACAGCTCCAAAGGCTAGTACACTAACCAGTGCGCCGACGGGCAATGATGATTACTCTTTTAATTTGCAACAGTTACATAAATTTACTATAATTAGAAAGCCAGTTTTTCAATGCACAAATGAATATTAAATCAAATTGCAAGTTTTCAACTAAGAAAGACAAATGTTAAGGTAAATATCATGCAATTCAGTGTAATGTTCTGAGGCAGTAGTGAATAGCATTAGTTAAGCAATTTTAGATTTTCGAAAATATGAGGCGTGAACAAGTGTTTTGAAACTTCGACAACCCTTAGTTATTGGCCTCTTCGCTATTTTCAGAATCAATAGAAAATTTGTAATTTTAAGCTCAAACTAATTACATCTAACTAATTCTTTGGGTTGTGATTTTTCGTTAAATAATAGTTTTTGCATTTGCTAGTAGTAATCGGTTATGAAACTTGGCGGCGAAATATCCCTTGTTTGAAATTATCTATAAAATGCCAATATTTTATTTTCAATTACGATACCTCAATGTTATTTTTATTTGGATCTTTAGGTAACATAAGTATGCATATAAAAACACAAATTACTTTTAAGTAGTTTTTCACCTGAATTTACATATTTATAAAGGTAAATTGTTTTTTAACTTTTAAAAATTATATCATTTATATTCCCCATTTTTTTATTCTGAAATCCTAATAACTACCTATAGTTGTTTATAAAAATAAATTAAAACAATTCCATCAAGTATTTTAAAATTAATACTGAAAAGGATAATTATCTAGGTTGGACAATTACTTAACCCTTTCCATATTATATACCATCTACCCTATTTCTTCATTTATAATAATAGAAATACTATGAAACCAAATTAATTAATCCTCAGAATCTGTTACACCAATTACATCCCAAGCAATCTTACCTCGAAATAATAAAATAAATTATTTCTACTGAGACGCAGTGGTGTAACTTTTTTCATTCCATGCTCTCCATTTTTTTTATTGCTTCATTCTTTTTCAAAGCTCCAGAGTTACCATGTGGTACTAGCTTCAAGATATAATGAGATGTTTCAGATATACCTACGTCATTATAATTAACTTATTTAACTAGGTGATTTGGAATGAAACTGCCTGCCACTTATGTGGATGAAGAGACATACCACCGTTGTCCTACGAGACTCAAGCTTTATGAGAAAATACATTTTTCATACAAAACAGGTCTAATATAGCTAAAATAATAGTAATGGATGGGGTGTAAAGGTGGAAACGCAGTTTCTATTTAGGTTTCAAAAAACAATAAATACCTAGTTAAACCTGAATTTTAATAGAAGGTCCTGATAATGTTAGAAGTAGGGGACTGTATGTCAAAAATCCAACAACTAGGCACTTAATAAATGAAATTTGAAATTGACAAGTTTTCCACTTTTTTGATTCTTGAAAAAGTGAAGTTAGGGGAGAGAAGGGGAATGGCGCCACCTTAAGGGAAATTGAATTTTCATGCAGAATTGTGTTGCAATTAATGTAAATTGTAATAATTATAGCATACTACAGTTCATAAACTATCTTGCAGTAATTTTTTAAAATTTAAATTTTTAATAGAAACTGAATAAAATTGTATTTTTCTAAAGCTCGCACAGTGGCGGGATTACCCCGGTATCTGGGGTAATGCTGCCACACCACTGGGGTTATACCGCCACATCAATAAACAAAGCAAATAATCTATAAATAATGGAAAATTACATAATAAAGCAATACATATAGAACTAAAATAGTTTCAATTAACTTTGGAATGGTAAATTGTACAGGGTACAGCTCTTTTATTAACTTTCTGTGTGCAGCTAACTATGCAGGTTTTTTTTTTTAAGTTTCGTTGGTCTATTTGACCAGTTCAGTTATTCTTTTTCGGATACATGGCATCTCTAACGAAAACTAATAGGTTGTAGGGCCAATATATGAAATTTCTATTTTACAGATTATGCCGCCATCCTTTTGCATGTGGCGGCATAACCCCAGAGTGATGTGGCGGCATTACCCCAGAAAGACAAAATGCCATAGACGGTTGTTTAAAGGAAGGTAGATAGCCTAGCGTCCAAACTGACGACGCGATAAAATAGCCAATTAATTACTCTTTAAAATGATATATAACTGATTTATCTAACTTAGAGATAGCAGTCACTTATCGCTTAATTTCTGAAGGCCCAAAATTAGATGAAAATCACTAAAAACCGTATTTTTCAAATAACTTTACACCAACTCACCGCACGGCCATTAGCGTCTATACTACAAATTACTTTGTTTCCTGCTACAGGTCAGCACTCACAGCCCCCCTCCCACACACACCGCTGGCGAGATACAAGGGGTGGCGGCATTACCCGAGGTGGCGGGATTCCCCTGCTCTCCCCTAATGTACTGAACGAATGTTATTAAATTAGGATTATTGACAGGAAATGTTGCACGTTCTTTAAACTACTTCTGAAAATCACCTATGGGTAGGGGAAATACATATATATTCCAGCTTGCGTGCTTGATCAGAGAACCACTTTATAAACCTTCGTCATATGAAACGGACACGGAAAGAACTTTTACTGTCACAGAGAAAAAAAATACAGCCCGGGCGAAGGCGGGAATCGAACTCGCACCCGTTACAGTGCGCAGACTGTTAGCGTAATGGTCCAAACCACTCGGCCATCCGGGCCCCTAAAATCACATATCACAGATGAAACACTTGCCTGATAAAAAAAGATTTCTTAAACTAATAAATATGCTTTTATACCACTGTTAAATTCATCCGATTAAATGCTTTTACTAACGTTAAATAAGAAAATTTCAGTACAATAAACTTATAAACATTCCAAGTGCGAACTCAAAAACTCATAATGTTTTATCCGATTAAAAAACTATGTTCAATCTTAACCTAATGATATCTAAGACAATCTGTTGTTTCTTAAATTGAGACTCGACGAATGGTTTTATAAAGAAAAGAATTCAATGTCTGATTTATAGAGCTTTCAAGACTTCGATGATAAAGTGAAGAGTGAACAGTTTAGAAATGGAAATGGAAAGTTTTTGGATTAATGCCCAATGGAAGGGGTAGAATAACCTCGCTTTGTGCTAACGCTAACCTTTTCCGTGTACTTCAGGTTGTTTAATGTTTAGCAGAGGATCAGCACTTGTTGAAAGTAGCGAGAAATGTCGGGGATTCTGCGCTTTTTTGTGATTTCAGTTCAAAATTTGTGTTTCTCGTTTAGTTTTGTTCTCGGAATTTTGTAATTGTAAGCTTTTTTTTAGTCCAATACAGTTTCATCAAAATTTGGGGGGGGGACTATTTTTTGAGTGCGAACAGTTTTGGAAGTACAAAAGATGAGTATCTAAAACACTAAACAGATGTCTTTGTACAAGTAGATTTACATAAAAAGATTAATACAATTATTTAAGCGTATTATTTTTAATTGATGGTAAAAATGAGTTTTTTTTTTAAATTATAGTAGACTCAATTATTTCAAATAGAAAAACGTACTGTTGTTTAAAAGCGCTTTGTATGAATTTTCGCGTAAATGGAATCTTCTAGATAAATTAATGTCTGCAAAAATAGTGAAGTTTGATGTAACTTTCGAACATATTTTTATGAAGCCGTTGCGTTGATAACAAATGCTGGAATTGAAATATTAGGAAAAATGATACTAATTTTACACTCCAAATTCTAAGAACAGCTACATTAACCAGTAATATATATTTATTTTGTATAAACGGGAAAATATCTAAACTATAGGTTTCTGATGTTCTACACTTTTCAAACATACTTATTTGAAATCGGAAAGAATATTTGAAAAAAGGGATGAAATTACTAATAATAATCAAACAAATACCGAAACTTTATTAAGAAAACACGAATTGAATTTGAAAAGTGGAGCCTAACAACACATTTAAGTAAAGCATAACATAGATGAATGGAGCATGAATTATAAGAAAACCGAAATTGAAAATTGATAACCAAAATTAAGATATCACAAAATTTTAAAAAGTAGTTTTTTAAAGCACTTTCAAAAACAATTTATTTAATTGCTCACAGATCGTGCATTTCAAAGAGCGAAAAAGTTCCAGTGACTGGAAAATTCAGTCACAGGTTGTTAATGGATTTCATCATGTTTTCCAATCTTTTAGTATATTGAAACTGTCGCCAATTTTCTGGAACCTGAATTTTTTTTCATTTTAGCCACTTTAAGAAATTAATTTTATAAAATATATATTTTCTAGCTAAAAATTATTATTAACATTTGGAGACTTTAAGAAAATCAGTAAAGCTATGCAGCTCATATACTAAGATTTTTTCTACCATTTACACTCCTTGCCAACCTAAGTTAGGTAAATAGAAATGTGCTACGGAGAAGATCCTTCCGCGGATGTAAAGAGTTCCATAAATTATTTGTGAATCCATCCAGAAAACATGTTTATAACATTAATTTGATTTAAGGGCTAACAGATTTGAATATTATTTGAGAAAATTTAGCAATTTTTATCAGAATGAAAAGTGTATTTTGGTTAAATTGTATTAAAACCACTTTGTATGTAAATATTACCTAACAAGAGGTTTCAACTAACAGACCAATCGTGCTTTTCCCCCTGCCCTTTTACTATTTGTTTTTACCCAAGTTAGGTTGGTACGAGGTGTAAGCTTCTTGTTGAAGTGTAGCGAAAACATGTGGTTACTAACTAAAATGTTAACTTTCTGTCATTTCAATTTCATGGTTGAAAAATCGCTGTAGCTCCAACCAGTGTCTTTCTTTACCACTTCAATGAAGCCAATAAAGAAACCAAACCCAAGGACAAAGTTAAGGGTTATGAAATCCTCATTATAGATGTGAAAAGCCAAAAATGTGTAGGTTTTGAATATAGTACTAGTTCAAAACCTTTGTATTAATTTTATTAAAAGTTAAGCCCCAGAGACAGGAATGTTAAAATTATGGGTGTAGAATTTCCTGTACTGGTAGGCACTAAAATGTAAACACCCATCCAATTAACTATAATTCAGAAATTTATTGTAAACAAATAAATTTACATTATTTGATCTCACGTAAACAGTTAGAAGTTTATAACATGTTATAGGGTAGTAAAATTTAATTACAAAATTCTTAGAGATAACCTTACATATTAGGATAAAATAACAACTTGTTCTTAGTAGTAACATTAAAAGGCTAGTTTAAGTTTTCATGATCCCTATCCAATTTTGCGCGAACGGAATTTTCCATTACTTCAAAGAAATCTATTAGAAAACTTCTTATAGATTTCTACGAAGTTCAAGAAAAAGGATTTTTTGTAAGATGTGAATTTAAACTTTCTTTGACAAGTTGGGTTACTCCAAATTTTGAATTAAACTAAAAATAAAGGAATTATTAAAATATAGCAAAAATATATTTTTTAAAAAGTGTTTATTTTTTCGTACCACAAGGATTTTTAGCAACTATGTTAATATATTTGGTCAGTTAAATACTTTAATTATTATGCACATGAATGACTTTAAAGTAGAATCTGCCTATATTTCTATGCAACATCAAAGTTAAATTTTAAAAAAAAATCAATACTTATTTAAAAATCAAAAATTATTTTAATCTTGATGTTTAATCTGAATTTTTATCAGATAAAGTGATGGGTTCTGGCATATATGGTCGATCATAAGTAACCATCGAAACTTTTCAAAATTAACTTAATTTTCTTCCTTTTTCATAGAAGAATGAAAAACTCTCAGATTGAAAAGCTCCAAACTTAATTAAATGAAAGCAGAGTGAATGCATCATTTCCAAAAATTCACTGGTTGTCAAAAGAGAATTTTAAATAATAAGCTTTCATGAGGTCTTAAAAGCTGCCTCGATAAAATTTTAGACATTCTTTAAAATATTAAGAATTTCGTTTTTTCTTCTAAATGGATGAAAGAATTCTAAAACGGGTAAGTTCCAATCCCTTTATTTTAGAAAAAAATGTATTTTAAGCTTTAACCTATAAGAAACATCTTACACGGTAGGGATTTCATATTCTACTAATTATATATCCGGGTTTTTTTTTAAATAAGGCTTGGACTTTTAATTCTGTTTCCAAATGAAACATCTACACTGAACAATAATTGGTTATTTAATTTGGAAAACATAATCTTATTTCAGCACAAGGCATGATTGACGATTGATCGTTAAATGGTTGATAAACTCCACAAACAAATACAAATATGAAAGTACCGACCATGGACCGTGGATTCAAGCCTTAAAAGTCTTTACTGACTTATTAGTTGGATTGAAATAGTAGGGCAACTAGCTAGACCTCATAATTAATTTTCAACAATTAATTAAGCTTTTATCAGAAAAGGTGTTATATGCAAAAAAAATGAGGAATTTACACTGCGGCAGCCACTGATCTTTATAAGTCTTTATAATAACTTTTAACGTCGTAAACGACATATAAATAACGACGTCAAATGTATTACTTCAAAAGCTATTTCTCTGATGTCCTAATAACAAACAATTTTTAGCGTCATAAAATTTGCTTATTAACGTATATCGGACGTCGTAATATTGATATATTCTTGATGTCATTAAAGACAACTCAATGATTAGTACACTATTAGTTCCGATATACGTCATCGTTACGTACTACTAATTACATACAACCCTTTATTTTTCTATCAAAAATCGACTTGATTAAACAATAATATAAAACCCAAAATTTTTTCTTTAAACACCTCTTTTTGACAAACTTCCAATTCTAGTCCCAACTGAATTTCAACAAACATTTTACTACATCTTAAAAACACCTTGTGCTTGTTTGGGTTATTGACTTTTAAAATAATCGTTAAACGTCAGTTAACTGTTTTCCACCGACAGCCAACCAAAACTTGGCTTGCATTGCTGACACCTGGAATTCCTGCTTTTTTTTGTCTCTCTAAATCGGATCCCAAGACAATGACAGTTAAAACTCAAGTCTCTGTAACACGGCATTTATATCCCTTTAACTGATTCAAAAGATCATCCTTCTTTTTTAATCTTCCATTCTTTAGCAGCATCTTATGGCTGTTTCATTCAACACATGCGCACACTGAAAGAAAGTACACTGTAAATTTATCGAATATTAAATTTACTGTAAATTTATCGAATATTAAATTTACTGTAAATTTATCGAATATTAAATTTCCTGTAAATTTATCGAATATTAAATTTGATGTTAATTCATAGAATATTAAATTTACTGTAAATTTATAGAATATAAATTTACTGGAAATGTATCGAATATTAAATTTATTGTAAATTCATAGAATATTAATTTTACTGTAAATTTATAGTATATTAGAGAATATATATATATATATATAATATTTATCCCCTTTGTAAAAGAAGAACAATCACATTTTTCTTAATGGTTAGAAGATTTTTCATAGGAAATATATTTTACTTCAGCTTTAGCTTCATTTTCTATCTAACTGTCCGCAAACATTTCTTATGACGTCTCAAGATAAGCCCTTCAAACCGAAAACCACCAAATAACATAACTGTCGATCTGATTCCCGTATTTCCAAACATTTCCACACGTGTCCAACATTTTTCTTTTATTTTTTATGTACTTTATTGTTCATTCTTGCCAAATGTTACAACCATAGACAGCTTTTTCTATGGATGGGGAAACATTTTAGTTGATTGGGTTAAGATAAGAGGTCAAAACTAAATCGACCACTGCTTTTTTTCTGGTTATTGTTTATTGACATCAATACAAAAGATGAAAGAAATTGTGTAGACATCGAGCTATGTTATTAGAAGCATTTTAAAACTTCTTAAATTTTGCTTTATTAGCTATGGATGCAATATTATCATTTGAATTCATTTTTGATAAATTGATGGATTACAAATTCATTAAAAAATTTTTGATATAGAATAGAATATGGTCCTTATGCATAATCCTTACCTTATATGCTTAACAGGTTCGAAATTAAATTTTGAACATTTTGAAATGGTATCTTAAAATCTGTGTTCTTTTACTTTTGTCAATACTTTGAAAGAGGTAATATTCTTCTTTAGATTAATACCATTTTTTTATCAGGTCACTGTTCTTTGGATTTATGAATAAATTATAATTCTTTAATTGGTTTATTTTAGTTTATTCAAAACATCGATTTAGTTGTGCACGTAGAAATGTTGAGTTAGTGTTGTTCGATTCATATTCGATTGTATAATTGGAATCATTGTCAAACATATGAAGGTTATATGCATACGTGTGGTCATATTTAGATATTTGCTAATATAAAGATCACTGGCACAAAGTAAAAATATCCACCAAATTTTTTCAAGCTTGTAGTTATAGAAAAGTATTTTATTTCACTTAATCTACCTCGCTTATATTCTACCTTGTTTCGCAAATATTAACAACTTAACTCTTGCTCCGTGAAAACCAATTAATTAGAACCGTGAATAAGGTTAGATAATTGTGTTACACATTAAATATCGCATATTATTAGCATTACTTCGTGCTGACATTGTAGTTTCAAACCGATAGGCTGATATGCTTCCCTGTCATTGGAGCATGGGACAGTCATGGTTGATTTCGTGAAAGCACTATGTAGTTTGACAAGGCTGTTAATGACAATGGACTAATTTTAATTCAAATAGATTTTTAAGTTTTATTTAAAAAAATTAAATTATGCATATGTATACCAAATGGTAAAGCTAAAGGAACTCTTTTTCAAGAATTGTTTAATAATCAATAATTAAATTAATAAGATATTTGCTCTGGTGTTAAATTAATAATTTATAATTTAAAACCCACAAACGTCTAACATAGAGTTGTTTTTGATCTATTCTCTCTATGGATGCCATTTCCAATAAAAACTAACATACATGAGTGAAATAAGAATCACAATTTCTCTTTCAAATCACATTCAATAACTTGTTTTTCAAAGGATTGCCCAAATTATTTTGTCAAACTCACACATTGAAATAAAGTTCATATTAACGTTATGAAAGAAAACTTCTTTTATGCGATGTTAAGCTATACTTTTGGCTCGTAAATTTCTGGTGTGAATTTCCCTTTAGATTTTTATATTTGTCGACTTAAGGGTGCATAATTTTGATAAAGATGAAAGGAATATTCAAGAGAGGCTTTTGAAAGTATGTTGTGCAGAACATTGTAAACGCACACCACTAAAGAAAAATAAGCTTGTTTGTTGCTTGACTCAAAAATTATGAACTGTAAAAAAAAGCTTTGTTTTATAAATATATTTTTTTTCCTTTCAATTCTTTTGAGTTTATTGTAGACATATGAAATGACTTGTCTAAATTTATATCAAAATACTGCTTTTTAAAACGATTATAAATCATTTTAACACTTTTTGGCACCATTCAAGCACCTTATTTATTTCAAGTTAGCTAACAATCTCTACTCGTAAATTTATGAAATTGAGTTAAATTTATTCAAATAAGCTATAAGTGTTTTTCTCTTTTTTCATATTAAAGAGTACAAATGATATTTAATTTTGTATATCTATTTGTTTACATATTTATGTATATACTAGGGTTGTTATTTTCAACCTATGATGGGCTGAAATAAGCTGGATGGCTATGATTATGTGGAGAAATAAGCAGTATTGTACATTACATTTGGTAAAAATAATATTTTTTGTATTTTGACCCGCTTTTATGTTACAGCCCATCGGGAGTTGAAAAAAACAGCCCTCGTATTTGCATCACATTTTTCATTAAAAATTATAATGTAAAAATTAAATATAAAAATTATATTAAGTTATGTACGAATTTTCTTTTTACATAACTTAATGAAATACATCCAAAAAAGTTGCTGAAAATACTTAGGTTCCACTACTAAAATTATACGTATAGTTAAATTTTTTATGAAATTTAAAATGTAGCCCTTCCCGACTTTGTTGCTTCAATATGACGTATCTCCCTTACCTGTGGGCCTTGTGGTTCATTCTGTGAAAATGGGTGGTGGACAAAAAGGGCAAACTGAACGATTACAATACCTACCACTTTTTACTTTAAAAACGTAGTGTAGAAGCTAAAAAGGGCCAGGCTTGCAAAAAAATTGTCCCATACGATTTTTATTTTACTAAAATGTTAAAATATAGAGTCATAGGCCAAAATTTCCAATGTACGTAATCATTTGTAACATATAATGATTAGCATGTTCTATATTTAAATCTAAGTTAAAATATTTTTCTAAACATAACGCGAACAATATTTTTATCTAGGAAATACTTTTAAATCATAGCGGCTTACTGCTATTTTTGTCGGTCCTAAACACAATTGATATTCTTCCTTTATACCTGTAATACAAAAGTTGGCGATCTTTAGAGATCCGAAAGCTGGTTGTATAAATAGATTGTTCTGGCCATCTTTTTGAAAAGCTCTCGGGAAATTTAAGATGGGGTTTCTAAAGTCAGGTGGGAGTCGCTGGATAGTTTCTTATTGTATTCTCTGGAAAGTTCTCGGGAGTTTCTTTGAAAGACGTTTATTAAAATGCAACCATCCTCACGGAAGCGGAAATAAATTTCAGTATTTGCAGTGTCGTCTTCAATATATTCATACGATGCATTTGTGTATTTGGTTTGGATAGTATGATACGTATTGTTGAACGTATTGCAGAGTATAAAGGAGTGTTATTTAATCTTTGTTCTGTGGTAGTATTTTAAAAGTATTATTCTGGTTAAAATTAAAGCTTAGTTATTATTTTTATGACCCAATTGAAATTTTTAGATATTTGTAAATAGATATTTTTCAACTATTGTAACGCAATACAATTGTTTTGCTTTTTAATCAAAAAAATATTACAAAATACCCAAATAAACATTACGCACTTAAAAACGCGTATTTATTTACATAATATGAATATAGATTTTTCGATAAAATATCGATTACATGTTTTATAAATTTGAAAATTCTCTATAACTGCATGTTTTTAAACAACTTCTAAACAAAACGTATCACGTTTATTAAGAATAGCTGATTGTGAAACAAGCATTGATAAAATTTAAATAAAAATAATCGTACGTAACATATTTTATTCCTAAATCCTACGTTTGAAAAAACATAAGAATGTTTTTCACAAGTAAGAATAATATAATTTTAACTAAAATTATTTTAATGAGGTATTTTAGTTTACTGCAGAAATTCTACTGCATCTAATACACTATAGAAACCTTATATATGAAATACAGAGCATTCAGTTGGGAGCATTGCCCAGGCGTCGGTGACATATTTCAGCAATGCTTTGTATAGAATGCCCGTTTAAATTTAATCATCTGTAGATGGTGTATTCTAATAGAATTCTTAATGGGAAAATACATAATAAAATGATTATTGAGTTCAAAACATTGTGCACTCAAATTCTACACTGTGAAAAAGTTTAATGAAGGATTGCACCGGAAATCCTTAATTAGTAGATGCAGAAAATACAATAAAAGAAATTGAGATCATAAAAAACCTTGCGTAATGCATATGTATGATTCAGATATATGTTTTTAGAAGTATTTTTTTTATGAAATCGAATATTTTTAACCTTTTTACCATACAAAAATTCATCAAATCTTCAATATGCGCCCCATATGTGGTACTTGTCTAATTTAGAAGAAATAAATATAAATCTTATGATATTAGTTAACTACTTAAGTCTGAAAAAGGTAATTACGAGCAATAAATGTCTTAACTTAATCTCTGTTTTCCAAGAGACAGAATCTTAAACTAAAATTATAAGTTTGATAAATTGAAAAACCAAAGATTTTGACATCTCACAAGACGTGATCTATCATACTCACCGTTTAAGCACTTTTTTAAGTAAAATGTCCGCTTTTGCAGTCAAAATTTTAAAATTACTTTCATATTTTTTTAATATCCGTGCCCCACCTTAAAAACAATTTGTTTGACATTTTATTGATTAAGTTTTAATAAAAAAATGTGTGTTAACGATTTGTTTTTCTAATACTAAAACGTGTTAATACGGAATTAATGATGCTTTAAAAATTAATGAGTATTATGATAATGAAATATTCTATTTTACGACAAAACATCCCTTTTTTACGTCAAGCTTATACGCGAATATGATAAGTATAGTTATATAACTTAAAAAATATACATTTGTCGATTTAGATTTTTGAAACAACAAATCAATTATGTATAAGTTAATGATTTTCATTAGAACTGACCATATTTGGCACCAAATTGTACTTTTAACGAGAAAATATACTCGAGACATTTTAATGGGCATAAAAATTCTGCTGAAACACATTGCATTGCAGTACTAATGTGTGTAAATTTATAAACAAAATTCGCAGAAATCCCATAAAATTTCAACAGTTAGAAAAAAACTTTCGGAACAATATTACTCAAA
The DNA here is from genome assembly GCA_023701765.1 of Hylyphantes graminicola. Lineage (NCBI taxonomy): Eukaryota > Metazoa > Arthropoda > Arachnida > Araneae > Linyphiidae > Hylyphantes > Hylyphantes graminicola. Next base: position 28,303,992 of record CM043123.1, read on the forward strand.
AGTACTTTTTATTCATTTGTTTTAAATAATTATTATTTGTTAAAGTTTTAAGTGATGTACTTTTTGCACATTTCTAACAGAGAATATAACTAATGGCATTGGCTATATTTACTCTTCATTACTAAAATAAAACTGTCTGTAGATCTAATCGATAACCCAAATATCCTACTGTTGCAACTAAACTTTTAAAAATAAGAAACCGTGTATCCATTTTATGCCATCGCTTCATAAGCATTTCATAAACTAAAATGAACAATTTGAATCTTATAAAGATTGTATATTTTGTAAAAGAATAAAAATGTGCCCTAATCCATTCATATATAATACTAGTTGATACATTGTACACAAATGGGTTGTTCTTTATCATTATGGATATGTATAATGCATTTCTTGATACATTATAAGAGGTAAATGCATTAGAAGAACAAATAGTAAAGTACCTCGGGCTATATTTAGACAACGCTTTTGAACTGATCAATGAAAAATGAAAAATATCAAAATACAGACCTTACGCGAATTGTTAAAAGTATAAATGAGATACAAATGAAAGAATATTTTCCGTTATATAAGTATAAGTTTTAAGCAAATAACTTTGTAATTGTACTTTTTTCGTTACTCCATGAAGCTGTAGTAACGTTACACCAAAGTTTTACAATGCAAGTTTTACAGAACAAAATACTTTTGTTCGACCTTTTTACAGACTGATAATTTATACCATAAGAAGTTTTTTTTTTCAATTTATCGATCTGATGAAGACTATTGAATTTAATTTCATACTATTTAATATTTGGTTAAAATAAAATTTTAGAAGCCAAAAAAATGCTATAATTTTGCCCAAATAATAGGTATTGATATAAAATTTAGTTAAAACTTTTCGGCATCTGGTAGGAAATCTGAAAATTTATGCACAGTTGTCAATGGGAAAATCACACTTTAGTGAGACACTGAATTTCAATTCTTAATTAATTTTCGTATAACATTTTAAGAAAAATGTAATTTGAAACAGTGAATTCAAAAGTTTAAGCTATAAATAATTGTAGATTGTCAATAAAATAGTCCAAATATATGAACAAAATATAAATAAAATGAAGAGATTAAAGGATATGATGAACAATAAGTAATTTTCGAATAACCGTTTAATATCGAATTTAAACATTTAGTTAAACATGAGAAAATGAACAACATTTTATTGCTGCTTTAAATACAACTATTTATTCTATTCACGTTTAAATAAGAAGTTGTAAACTTTGAGTAATCTTTTTAACATTAGAGATTTACTTAATGGTTACTTGAGACGCATTCTTAATTATTCCCAAACAAAATTTATTTCTTAATGTTACTTAATTGTCAACGATTTGTAATAACCATTTATTTTTAAACACAACACATGCATAATTCCATGCTACTTATTTCAGCTCATTTATAGAAAAAGAACAGATGGAGATAAAGAGCAGCAATTGTATATTATTTAAATTTTTATTAAATAAATGAAATAGATGTAATGACAGTGTTTCATAGATAGTTTCATACTTAACTAGTCAACACATAGAACATGCGATTTTTTATCAAAAAAAAACTAGATTGTTCGTTTTCACAAACTAAGTAAAAACCATTTATTTTAAGTTTCATTCCTTTTCACATGAATTTCTAGGAAAAAATATAATTCGGGAGTATTCAAAGCCTTTTACTAAATGAGTAAATTAAAAAGTAAATTATTAACCATTATGGAGAATAGTGTGTAGGTTGCTGATTATAGTCTTTTGGGATTATGTAAAATGCTTTTAAAATATGTAAAACGTTTGCCTGTTAGGTATCTATAGGACCATTTTTTACCTGAATAAAATACAAATAAAAAATGTTGGATAAAGCCCGCTTTTATAAAAGAAATGTATCTGTTTTACTACTGCAAATTTATCTGTTCTTATTACTGCAAATTTATTTAAACTTCGTTTTTATGCTCCAATTATCTAGTTTTTTGCAGTATTTTTCCCAAATCAATTAGAAAGGTACAATTACGACATAACTACAAACGAATTTGGAAGATGCATTAAGGATTTGTACTTTCACGTTTATTGTTTTAAAAAGGAAGTTTTGTGTGTTTTACCCAATGTTTTCAAAAATGAAATATACACTATATCCATAGAACTGATTTCTCTAAAGATTTTTTAAAAAAAACTTTTTTACCTTTTATGCAATTAAAATTGTAAACACACTCTCTTCAGCAACAAGTACAATTAAAAAAGTGACAAAATATTAATTTAACGAAATTTCAAAAACTAACGCAATTTCTTATTGGAATTTATTTCATCAAAATTAACCCAGAATTGTGTTCGACATTTATTCAAGCTTTTTCTAATTACAAATAATATAACAGTGAAAACAACCTAACTCGATAAACTTTAGAACGTTAAAACAAAAGACACGTGTTAAACATTAACGCACTATATCCTATTCTTCACAGTAATCTGATTAAACGCCCTCCACTACATGCCTCAGAATAAATAAGATAGCTGGAATAACAATTATCCATCGAAGGAATTGCAGGTTTAGCAATCGGTCGAATACTTACTATAGCGTTCCAATACATGTGACAGCACGAATTTCCTGAACTTAGGAATTACGTTGTTGCCTATAATTAGGTTACAGACATTCAAGAGCCTGATTTAAGTGTAGATAAGGATACAGACTAGCATATTGATGTCGGGAGTAACAAATATGCACTTATATTTGAATGGTTTTTAGTATAAAATGTGTTTACGTTAAATGTGTATAAAATACGTTAAATGTGTATAAAATGTGTTAAATGTTGTTGTGTATTTGATAACGCAATTCAGCAATGTAAACGATTTTAATGTTTAACGTTATTAATGCGCTTTAAACTTAATCGAACAAAAAAAACATAATTGGGTAATTCCACGTCAGAAGAGACCACGACAGCAAAAAAAAAATATTATTTTCTACACTTGCAACTTTTATATTTGCTTTAGAAAGGTTTGAATTTTATTATTTTTGTATCAACAACTATTATTGTTTAATCTTTGGCAACACAGTAGCTTCAAAATATCCGCTTTGTTTTGAAAGCATGGTCTCGTGTTTTTTCATCATTTTGAACAAATGAATTTTAAGGTACAAAGCTTATTTTATCATATTTTTTGATAAAATTATTAAAATACACAATCAGAACTACCTTAAAAGCACACTATTAATTGGTATTTATAACTAAACGATATTTAATTAGAGAGATAAAAATATCCTTTTTGACTGTAGTGTCAGTCACGAAAAGATAGAAAAGTTTCTATAACTTTTTAAAAAAAGGCTTTCCTTCAAATTTTTTGCGATATTTTCTTACTTTAGTAACCTCTGTGTAATTTCCCACCTCTTAATTTTAAAATGAAAAGCATTTTCTCTATTTATAACACATTTTAGCTTTGTAGTGTCAGTCACAATGTAGTGTGAGTCACAACTTCTTTTGATCTAGAAGTTTTAGAATAGCTATAATCTTTGTAGATTTCTTATATTTTGATAATTTTGATTTAAGATGGCTATATCAACAGCTAAAAGAAAAAAAAGAGCAAAGGGGAAGCTTTTATGAGGGGATAAATTACAAAAATTTAAAGAAAATGAAAGCAAAAACCACTTTACGGACAACACTTCAATTAAAAGTATTTCACCCCCATTGCAATCTCCCAACCATTTGACAACCTTGTGTGGTAATTTTTTTCCAAAAGTCATGGTCATCTTTGCCTTCAGTCATGGTAAAGGAGCAATTGATGGACTTCGTGATACAGTGAGGAGGGGGTAAAAGAAGCCACACTTTCTATCAAATTTGACTCACATTTTGCTAAAGATTTTTTCACTTTGCATAAGAAATCTGCCCAAACATATCACTATTATAATTTCTGACAACTGTGTAAAGGGCAAAATAAGTAGATTAAATGATATATGCTCATCAAAGAAGATAAATACTTCCGATTCCCAGACACTCAAAAATTAATCCGTTTTTTTTAATTCAACAAATACCTACTTTAAACAACTTCCAATGCTTCATTAAATCCCCCAAAATAATACAAGGCGGATAAAACAAATTTAAACGTTGTAAAAAGAAATATACCTCTCAACAAAATTCTGAAAATGAACTTGATGCTATAAAAAGAGATTTATTTCCTTTTATAGTTAAATTATCGTTAAAATTTTGTTGGCAAATGTTTAATAAAGATGCTTATTCAGTAAAACTGAAACATCTGCAATGGTCGGGAAGTCTTTTTGCGTGGTTCCAGGGTCAAGATTTTTCAGAAAATGCTATTGAATGAAGAAGTAAGAAACTACCAGAAACCAACTTTAGGGGACCTTGTGTAACTTTTTGTAACTGTATTTTTACCGTGTACGCAATTTTTAACTTACCATGTTCAACACTATTTACATACGTTTTGTTATTATTGCCAAAATTTCCATTTCTGTGATACAATTCACATGATGTAGTGTGTCACTAGTTGAATGTAATGCAAGTCACGCACAAAGGTGTTAATAAATTATTTCCTATGATATTTCAATACTTTTTTGCCATTAAATGATTCAGTTTTAAACCTTATACTTAAAATAAACACTGGTAGAATGTTGATTTGGTTGATTTGCCGCATTTTGAAGAAGAAATTAGAGTTTAACAAAATTACCAGAAACCTACTTTAGGGGACGTTGTGTACCTTTTTCTAACCATAATTTTACCATTTATGCAATTTTTAACTTTCCATGATCAAAATTATTAACATATGTTGTGTTATTATTGCTTAAAATTCCATATCTGTGATACAATTCACATTGTAGTGTCAGTCACGAATTGAATGTAGTGTCAGTCACGCACAAAAATGCTAATTAATTATTTCCGATGGTATTTCAATACTTTTTTGCAGTTAATATATTTAGTCTGAAACCTTATACTTAAAATAAGCAGTGGTAGAATGCTGAATTACTGCGCAATCAGAAGATATTCGAATTTTCATGATAGGCAAAAATCTACGAACTTTCGTGTAGTGTCAGTCACATCAGGACATTTTTTTATTTTTTAATTATATAATAACTTTTAAAAAAATTTACTGATTGTTAAAAATACTATATGCTAAGGGGTATACTGACATACAATATTTTTTTTAAAATAAATATAAAATAATTATGAACTGTGCAAACGAAATTGGTTAAATCGTTCTGATGTAGTGTCAGTCACGCGTGGAAATCCCCAATTGTTTTCACCATTCGAAAATTAAAAAGAAAACAAGAGTTTTTAAATCCTTTAACATATCCCAATGATCAAAAATTAGAAATTTTCTTTGTGAACTTTCTCTATTCTTGTAGTTTTTATTTTCGAGCTTTATTATGGTCCAAGCCTTAAATTTTAAATAAATATACATTCTTTTTTATTGTAGTTTATAATGTTCTAAACACTATTACAATGATAAAAAATTTTATTACCCACCAATTCTCCCCAATTACAGGCTCAATGTTGTAAAGATTACTTTTTGTGTAATTATAAATAAACACTTATCTTCATTTAGGGAGAAACAAGAAACAATACTAAAACAAAGTAACAATAAAGAATAAAAGCACAACATGTAAACTATAAATCATTACTAGACAATGTAAATGGTGTTTGCTTTAAAATTTTATTTTCAGGTCATTTTTTGATACCTTTTTCCAATTTTTGAAGCTTTAATTAAGGCAAAATTTAAAATGTCCCTTTAGCCCTGCACCCTGTCCCATTAAGCCCCTCGTATGGGGGCTAATTGAACATTTACATGCTTGTTTAAAATACTCAGCAACTAAAAAATGGTAATGTTTTAACATCTGTCGAATGAATTTATGTTCAGTTTATGAGCTTATAAAAATAAATAAAAACTCATGTATTTTTGCTGAAATACAGAGGTTAATAAAAATTGTCCCATTAGCTCCCATTCTCCCCTAACTATTAAATTGGTATGAAAATATAAGATCTTAAAAACATATATGTAATTCACAAAATAACATAAGATAATATATAAACTTTACATGACATATTAATATATTAAAGTATAATGCTAAGCTAGTGGTAATAAAATTTACTTACAAATTCTTATGGTCTTTTTTTTCAATTCTTGCATCTGATCACTTTTTAACATTTACCACATTTAACGATTTCTTATATATTCTTTAATGCTCCGTCCTTTAACTTTTGTGCTTGATTAATTTGTTTTCTTAACGGGCTATAAAGCCTTTGCTCCTCCCTTCTAAAGGGCGCATTCCAAATTATGTTATGTTAATTTGTTTTCTTTTGACTTTCTTTCCTTTAAAATTTCCGAATAGTATCAAATCGTAAACAACCCTTTTTTTTTAAATGCTAATACTTGCTTTAATAGAAAATTCTTAATATTTGTGATTCTTTCTAGACTTCAGAGGATCAAACAATATATGAAATTATAGACGATACATAAAAGGGCTTTGTTTTTACTTCATGATATTTTAAAAATTTCCACTAATAGAATTCTTTAAGAAAATGGGTTAAATTTTTTTAGTAAATGCTGTTGAAAGATTCCACAATACTTAAAGTTTTAAACATCAGTAAAATTGTAAAATTTGTGAATTTTTAATAATGTGTTATGACAAAATTGAAGAGCTCAGTGAAAAAACGTGTTAAATTACATTTTTGAAAAAATAGAGATTTGTGTGTCGATTAACATATTATTCCCTCCTTTAAAGATTTGGAACCTTTAGAGAATTTGAGTCCTTTAAATATAACTAAGTTTATGAAAAGGGGGAATAGTGTTAATTATAATATTTACCGTTTTTAAGTGCCGTTTTTAATGCATCTAGGTGCAAACGGAAATCTTTAACGGTCATTTTCTCGTTTTCCCATTTTTGTCACTTTGCACGTTCTTCTATTAATATCTTCAAGTGTTAGGGACTTGACACCCATATATTCGTATGTATTCTTCAGATGGACACAGAAACCAAAACATAGCACACTCTGGCACATGTCATTGAAGCAGTTACTGTCGAAATAAATAATGCTACAAAAATAAATAACGCAACGGAAAGTTTATTTTCTGCGATGCCTTATTTTAAATACAATACTCTTAAGCTTTTTGAATTTAAATTATACTTTTATAATTCTTTGATTATTATTAAAAAAGAATTTCGTCTTAAGATTTCAGAACGCACACTGATAATTTTAGCTTTTTAAAATATGCAATACGTTTTGGAGAAATCCATTAATGCATTAAATACCAAACTTTCAAAGGATTATTCTTACAGTACGTTATCAACTAAGACCTTGTCAAACAAAAGTATGTAAGGGTTTCCCAGGTCATTGATCTAAACACTAGTGTCATCTGGAAGCTATGAGGGCAATAGCTGGGAAATTCAATCAGAGTAGAGATTGCACTTTTCGAAATTGTATTGACACAAAATGAGCATTTCACGAAAGCCTAATCGCACTTTAAACTACTTTGTAAACTACTTCAAATAAAATTTTGTGCTCATTAGAGGCGACTTTTAGGAAAGGAAGCTTCAAAACATTATCCGAATCAATTATTTGGATTACTTTCTGCGATTCCATTTCAAAGATATAGTACAGATCCAAGAGTTTAATTTGTCGTTTGGATGAGGGTCGGTTCTTCTTGATTAATTTTAATGAATGTTTTGAAGTACATTCTGAAAAGTTTTAAATTTCAAAGAATTTTTCTATTATTTAGGAAAAGTTATTTGTTTGAAGAAGAGAATTTCTTTCAACTTAATTTATCTTCATCACATTCAATATGAATGATATTTACTAACGCATTACGATAACTTGCTTCATGACATTTTGTCATTTGTTAAACACTTTCAGCGAGTTTATGTTTTAAGCTGTAAATAATAACTGGATTCTATATCTTGTTTATATTAAGATTGATAATAAAAATAGTTGCTAATGTAATATTAATATGTTTGGTTTACAAATATTCATGATATAGTTCTGAATTTCGAATTAACTTTAATTTTCTGTATATAATGCTAGAAGAGAAATAATATGCCTAGACGACTCAGATTTTTTGTGACTACATCCTTTCACAATAACGAACGTGAAATATGTTTCGAATATCATTGTAAAGGCATATATAATTGTATCAATAGTCTTATCTAATGACATGTGTCTTAGTCAGTCCTATTTTAAACAAAATTTATTCATATTATTAAAAGTATTTACTATCGTAAGTTTAACATATTTGTTACGAAGTAAAACTTTTATTTATAAATTATAAATGAAAAAATATTACCTACGTGGAATACAAGTGTACATCCATAAATTCAAAGAAATATTACAATAACAAATCATCTAAGAGTGATAAAAAGTTTAATAAATTTAAGAAACACTTGGCAACTATTTATAGCTTAAATTCGTTTGATAATGCTTGGTTTTCTAAATTTATTCTTGTAATAAATATCAAACTACTACATCATGTTCCGTTTAGAGATCGCATAAATACTTTGATACATATTCCTTAGAAAAACGTCTGCATTGGTTTGACATGGTGATAGTGATAGTTGGGGTTTTTTTTTACAATAGAGCTGCTTTATTGCTTTGCTCGAGGCACTCATACATACCAGACATCATCCGTAGTATTTTTGAGTGAGCATCTTACTTGTACTGACTCTACGCAGCCAATGCACGCTTCGTAATTCAGAACCCTAGTCAAGTGATGAGGTCGACACCTATTCAGGCATCCAATGGAACTTCGAGTGACATTGTGCGCCAACGTCGTCGGGTTATTTGACTCCATAGATTTGACAAGCATGTATATAGCAGTGTACTCGGATGTTTGAGAGATTTTGTTCTCAGTATGAATACGTCAATAGTAATGCAAAGACAGAACCTGAAACCTTTTTTGTGCGTAGCTTGTCGATTATCGGCCATTCAGAGCCCGTCATAATAAACCTGACTGATTTGTTCTGACTTCCTGCTTGCTTATTTCTAGCCTGTTATAGAGCTTTAAGACAGACACCAATTAATGGACTTATTTTTTGTGAAATATGTTCCAAATAATTAAATATGCTAGAAAAAGAATTCGAAATATGATGTTAACAGGTCTTTAGGCTGTTTGGATTATTTTAAAAATATATTAAAACTTAAATGCTTTTATAGATTTAAGTAAAATCTAAGCTTCTGTCAAATTTCTATAACAGATAAGAGTCTTCAATCTTTAAAACACTTAAGGAACGACTTATCTCTTAAGACTTTGAAGAGTACGATTTTGAGGAGGAATAAAAAAAAACTTTTTAAAGTAGCTTAAAAAAACATTTCTTACGTTTAATATTTTCAAAAGCTCACTAATATTTTTTAGTACCACTAAAGTCAATTGAAACGCTTGAAAATATCCCAAATATTATAACAAAGTTTTGACGGAAATTTTGAAATAACTAGAAACAATATTAATTTAGTGGAGAGCAGTTATTATCAAAAATAAAATACTAAATTTTATCAAATTAACTAAATCATAGTGTAACCAACAAATAATCATGCTACAATTTATGCAATTTTGAACAGAAACTTCCGTTAAACTTTTATTTAACCAGGAGAAAAAAATGCAATATTATCTATGTTATTCCATTATTTATGCATGCATAAACAAAACTACTCTGCCACTAACAAGCAAAATAAAATACGCGGGAATTTAGAATTTACTATTAAACCGGTATCGCGATGTACAACAGTTATGGAATTATTGGTGAATGAAAAATTTGGTGCATTCTCACTTAACTGTGAACTCACTTGAAAGATAATTAATATATAATAGGATGGAGGATTCGAAAGTTTATTTCTAAACTAATTAAACTGAACTCCTCTGCGCAACAGCCCATTAGTGGGCTAAGGCCTGCCGTGCCCATTTCAGCTTTCGTGAAATATGACTCTGGGGCGCTGCTGGGCATATGTCCCGGCAAGGTGGTCAGCCTCACGCGGAACTCCCAGTTTTTAGTGCCCAAGCATGCTTGATCCCCATGTTATCGACCCACTTTAAGGAATGAAAGGATGGGTCAACCTACCATTCAGCCACTCGGCCTCGAAAGTTTATTTCACTATAATTAAAAATAAATTTCTTTAATAAATAGCAAAAATATTTTCTTTAATGGAAAGTCCCCCACCTAACCACCACCACAAAAAAAAAACGTATTCGTTCCAAATCTACTTGTGAAAAAATCTGTTAGGTTTTGAATTATCGTTGCACTAAAGCTACACGAGGGCTATTGGCGACGGGCATCGTAATTGAGAACCACAGTCAGGTGACGAGCCAACACCTGAATAGGCACCCAACGCAACCGTTAAGGGCGACATCGTACGCAGCGTCAGGACTTTGAAGGATATTTAACGTGCACTCCCTTACACGGGGTATTATTCGTCGGACATTTTTGGCTGCACGGGCCGTTTATAAGTCGGCAGCTGTTTTGGCGATGCCCGGACCCGAACCTGGGACCTTCCGCATGCTAAGCGAGTGCTTAACCGACTGGGCTCCCCAGCCCCTGAAAAAATCTGTACAAATCCCTCCTATCAACACCTTCATTTAGTTGAAAGGTGCGAAAGAAATCATGTCGTAGATGGCCAAGAAACACCCGAATTGTGAACCATAAAATCAATAATTCCGACTACGTTCCCGTAGACTGTAAAGTTTTGTTTTGGTCGAACCCTAGATAGAGGGGGTGGGGCGAGATATAAACAAGACAAGGGGCTTTCCGGTAATGGAAAGCGCTCCGAATAATGGGATAGAAGAAAAGGTCTGCGAACCATAATGGATGCTAAAGGACCTACTTGATTTTTAGTTTTGTTGGTTGCTTTCACTATTACTTACTGCTAATTGCAATTATTCTTTTGGGTGAAGGCACTTTAATTATTCTAACGGAACAAAGGGATTTTTCTTTCGGAGGGAAATCTATTCTTTTAAGATCGAACGGAAGATGTATTTGCATTTCAGATAAGGTATGCGAGGAACAGAAGAAAGAATTAATTTAAGACTTAGTTTTGAAATAACAGTTCGGGCACTGCTAAAAATAGGATTTTTTTAATGAAGGTCGTTGTCTGTAGAATATTGAGTATAAGATACTCATTAACGTATTTTGTAGGGTCGTTATTAAAGAGCAAAAAAAGTGGTGGAAAAGTCAAATTTTCATTTCAAATCTATTTGTATTTCAACTCAACGAAAGTATTATACACCGTTTTCGTTATATTATTATGAAAATCGCCCTCCCTCTACAGCTTCACCAATCAGTAGAGGACAGAAGCACATTGAAACACTTATGTATGTTATTTTATAAAATTATAATATTTTTTAGGTTTAGCTAAGCTATGTTGGTATATATATTTTCAGGTTTGTGTGCTTGATCAGAAACCCGCTTATAAACCTTCGTCAAGTAAGACAGATTTTTTTTGTTAGGTTAGGTAGTACGTTTTTTAGGCAGTCCATTTCTAGCCTACATAGAGCTTTAACACAGCCAAGTTTACCTCTTTACTTGGAACCCTTGTCAAGTGACGAGATCGACACTTGAGCGGACACCCAAAGCAAACCTAGTTTTTCTAATTTGATATTCTGAATGACTGCAATTTGACTCAATATGCTAGGGGTAAATTCGTAGCATAGTGCAATCGACGCAAATAAAGATTAGAAACCCCATACTATTTCTCAATCGATTATCTGCAGCAGATGGTCAAAATCCGCGGCAAATCTTAAAACGCCACACTAAACTAGCCCATAGCCCACGTGTAGCTCTACCACGACATTAATTTAGCTAAAATCAGCAACAAAAAAACAATTTAAATATCACTTTATAACTGTTTGGATAACTCGAAACAGCTTGTAATGCATTAAAAATATACATATATGAGGTATACAGCAATAAAAATAGAAAATCCTAATTATTTTTTCTTTCATAAATAATTTCATGTCACTAAAAATATTTCAATCCTGCTTATGTAAAAGTTAAAAATACATACGTAAAAAAAGTTTGAAATTTTTAATTTAGTCCATTTACTCATTTAATATATTACCTATAACTTCTTTTCTTCCTAGTCAATATTTCGGAAAGTAAGTAAGAGAATATTTACCCCCCCCCCCCCCCCCCGTGGCTTTCCGCACCATACTTAGAAGTGTAAGCGGAGAATAACGATTAGGATGGTTTAGGCATTCGCCTTGCATACTGAAAGTCCCAGGTTCGGGTCCGGGCATCGCCAAAATAACCGCCACCTTTAAATGGCCCGTGCAGCCCAAAAATGTCCGATGAATAATACCCAGTGCAAAAAGAGTGCATGTTTAATTTGGAGCAAAGCCCCAACGCTGAGTACAATGTCGTCCTTAACATTTGCGTTGGGTTGCTTATCAGGTGTCAGCTCGTCACTTACCTGCGAGCTCTAAATTACGACGCCCGTAGCCAAAAGTTCTCGTGTAACTCTAGTGCGACGATAATTCAAACTTACCTTACTTGACGATAAAAGATACAAAGAAGCGCTCCCCTTTAGGGACATGTCTAAATTGCGGAGGTGGCGACAGTTGGCAGCATCTGTCATTTGTGTGTCTTGTATTGTCCTTCTTGTCGATGGTTTCTAAGCGGGTCCTTGCGACCAAGCACACAAGCCTGAAAATATATGTCTACGCAGCGTCGGGATTTTAGCGCATATTTAACGTTCAACTCCCATTTTACTCAGGGGGGAAATTAAGTAATATTTTTCAAGACTCCCCCTCTCCCCTAAACGCATTACGTAAATTATGGACGCCCCTTTTTTATGCAAAGCAGGCGCCTTTACGTCCGGGCATCGCGGCCCATAAAAGCGGAGATTTCACAGTGTTCTTTATTATACAGTGATTTCAAAATTTCAATCTTTGGCAATATGCAGTTCAATAATCAAGCTGTCCAGTAATTATCAGATAGCTGTCCAACAATTACCCCGCTTTTTAAACAATAATCAACCCATAACTAAGCATACCTACTTTTCATACTACATTGTTATTATTCAGCACCCCCTCATACACATATTTAAGACAGTGAATTAAAAAAATTCAAGATCCTGTAAAATAAAGCAATAAATATAAACAATTTGGTATAAATTGAAAAAAAAGTTAAAACAAATTTGAGTAAACATGCATGTCATAATGTTACTATTCATCCTACAATGGTTTTTTTTTTCAGCACAAACCACCTTCACAAACATATCTAAGACTGGGGTTTACAAAATTCTAGATCATATGCAAAAGAAAATTATATCAAATTTGGCATCAATTGAACAAAAGTTTTAAACGTTTTTTTCTTCAAGCGCTTTGGATTATCAATATATTTTTTACGAAAAACTTCTAATCTGATCCCAATAATTAATCAGAGCATTGCTGCATATGCAATTGTGGTTTGTTGGACGCAATAATTATGGTTGTTGGACCCTGTCCAATTATTACCCCGATTTCCCATGTGCAATAATTATCCAGGGTCACCCTAGTATTTAACAATTCCAAAACCTAATACCGTTTGCAATATACACAATTTCTTCGTTCTTTTCTTTACATTTGTTTATATTGAATTCAATTTTGAGTTTTTTTACAAACAGATTTTCTATCCATAACATCTGGCAAGTACCCCCATCCTTTACTCAGGGTATGATCTAAAAAAAAAGATGAAAAAGGAGTAGCCTGCGAACAACCAAATTATCGAAGCAAACTTTTCTTTCTCTAATGGGGCTGCAATAGTGGCGGTCAAGCCTTTGCTGACTCGGCATATTCCCCAGAACTGAGATCCATTTTTTGTGCCACCACCTAGGCGACTCTCGCTACTAATTTTTAAGCGCAGATTACAATAAATCTGAGAGAACCCAAGCCAAATGAGCCCTCCAGTGTCTTTTACATGCTACATGTCCAAGATTTTCTCATCCAGAGAATCCAACGTCTCAGGCGGGGCTCGAACCCGCGATCTTGGGCTTACGAGGCGGACACGTTAAACCTCTCAGCCACTGAGCAGCTTCAAACAAAACTTCTGCGGCAAATTTACTAAATTAACTCTATGCTACGCAACAACCAAATATGCTTATGAAGAAAAAAAAAAAAAATTTTATGACATTTTCCAAAAAACAATTAACAAAACTCCTTAACAAAATCTACTGATATTAATGGGAGACTTGAATGCTAAAGTAAGGAAACTGATAGCTGAAGAAAGTATCATTAGTTACGAAGCAGTTGAAGCAAAAAAAAAATTAAAAAGGTGAACTATTCACTCTAATAATCCTCAGAAGTATGTGTATAAAGCAACAATCATCCCCCTTTGACACGTCAAGACAAGACAAAAACACTGAAAAATAGATTTAATCAAATGCACTTCGAAAATACTATTCAAAACATCAAAACCCAGTTCAGAATTTGCAATTCTAAGGATGGGGGTACAACTGAAAAATACTACTACAAAAAACATTAGTTGATCAAAATTTAAAGGTTTTGTACAGACATCAGGTCAAATTCTTCTTACTTTATAAATACTTAATTTTGAAAACCCTATCATAAATTAATCTTCTAATAAAATGATACCGGACATCAATGTGCTTGGTGCGAATGTTAGGCAATTTAAAAATTTGTGAAACTAACAGCTATTGAAGCAGTTTGAAGAATTTGTGAAACTAATAGCTGTCTGGTTGTCACAAAACATTGTAGAACTATCCAAATTTAGATTAATCGTTTACACGCATCAACTATATTATTTATCCAGATTAATTCTTTAGAGCAGTGGTTCGCAACCGGTGGGTGGCGACCCCCTGGGGTGTCGCGAAGGGATCCTAGGGGGGTCGCAAAAAGTTTTTTAAAAATAAAATATATATTTAAGTAACGTTTATGCAATAATTTTACAACTAGAATGGAAGAAAAAATCACCACATTATTTTACTTTATAATATTGGTCAATTATCATTTCAACTTCTTTAAGTTATTATTACATAATTTTAATCTAGTACGGGTTACGTTGCAACAAGCTAATGAGAAACTTGTGCTTGTCAGAATTTTTAAATTAGTAACATAAATGGAAGTTTGCAAAATTATATTTCTTAACTTTAGCAGCATAAACATTCAGTTTATAATCCATTAATTTTGTCTTGGGTTTTGATTATTGTTATCTTTCGACCATGTTGCTCGGTATTTAGCTCATTTAGGTGCTTAAATATGTCTGCTAAGTATGAAACAACCAAGTTGGGGAGCTAAAAAAAACCCGGCCAATTCTGGTTTAGCATCTTAATTTGTTAAAAACCTTCCCACGGGACAGACATCGTAAAATATAAAAAAAATTACCCAAATATAATAGGTACAACATGTGTGGGACAGGGGGGGGGGGAGGGGGTCGCGAAGTTATTTTGTGGCATTATAGGGGGTCGTCACCTATAAAAGGTTGAGAACCACTGCTTTAGAGGCGTCAGTCATAGCGACATACTCTACCTCCATGGTATGGAGGCAGAGTAGTCAGTCATGCCTCCATCCTCATCCTCACATTTCTGCTTGAAAGTGCGCCATTATTGGTACATTGTCAAAGAGGATAACTGCACCACTCATTGAAATCCGATTATCACGGTTTGAGACAAAATTCCCACTTGAAAAACATGCAAGATTGAAATTCTGGAAAACGCCACATTTGATTAAGTTTAAAAAATTTGGTTGCACGAAGGTATCCAAGTAACTTTACCAAACTATTAAAATTCGCAAGACCTGGATTTTCCTGGAATTGGGACAGCACATTTGAGAAATTTAGTTTGTTTAAAACTATCTTTAAACTTCCACATTAAAAATATATAATCAAGGACACTTATATTTGTTCTTTACCTGGAAAGTGTTTGGCATGTTCAATTAATAAATTTTTTTTTTAAGAATAGTAAGCATATAAGCAGTTCATTTTGTTGAATAAAACTTTGGAAGATGGAGTAATAAATCTTACTAAATGTAGAGAAAATATCTTATTTTTATTTTGCAGAAAAAAATTACAACTTTTTATAAAAAGAGAAAAGGTAAAAAAAAGAGAGAATTTAAGAAGCATTAAAAATATTTTGTTTCATGAAAATATTTTTTCAAAATATTACACAAATTTGAACATATAGAAAGTAAACAAACTAGTAAACAAATCACACTCTATCTTCCTCTTTTCAGGTACTTGATTTTTAAGATCAATAAAGATTTACTGCTAAAAAGATAAAATCGCAATTTAGAATTTTTCAACTTTTAAGTTGTTACCTTTTGATACCTTAATGTTCACAATACGAACAAAAGAAAAGTACATTTTGATGAGTTCATTCTAATCAGTTAAAATTTAAGATCTTTTTGTCCTTCAAATAGAATGGCTTTTGTGTACCACTGTCTAAGAGATTGCTTTGTGTTTAAGTTTTTATAATAATACGTTAACCTGACTTTCACATACGTTTGAACAATTGCTCTAATCAAATGAAGAAGATGATTGTCCAAAAGTTCAGAGTCAAATTGGTGTTGGGTGAAGTTCGGAAAAAAGTTTTTGGAGCACATATTTCAAAACCATAAAAATATTGTTAATTGTTACTAGATTCTTTTTTTATTTATAAAAGCTAGTTCTGGCGATATTTTCTTGCGAAAAACAAAATTTTTTCACATCAGAGGAAGTGATTGTTTGAAGTGCTTTTTGAGCTTGAAGTTCAGGAATAATATGGTTCTACAACAGTTCTGCATATCTCTGACCAGTGACAGAAACTGTTTTAAAACCAGTATTTGTGACTTCCTCAAAAAAAAAAAAAAAATTGACTGTCACTTTAGGTTGATGCAAGGATATTGTAGGGATTCTAAACGCAGGTTCTGCTTGTATCGTAAGCAAACGCAACTCCTTCTAACCGTAAAAATATATTTATTAACACGCACACAGAGACACACTACACAACGATCAAAACTACAAATTGATAGACTGACTACAAAATGAATCCAGTAATATATATACATAATGGTGATGTCATATGGAGACGGAATCGGGATCCAATTAAAAGATGAGCGCGTGATGTCATGCTTTAAAAATATCTGAATGAATCTCAAGAAGGAAGAGAGGATTTCACCCGATTGCATCACCAATGGCAATCTGTTCCCGTGAAGTCGCAACAGATACCTTAACAAATATATGTGATTTTTATGTGGTCCACACTCGACATTTGTGGGTGTTAACTATTAACAGCACTGAAGAGTCTGAGATGCTCTTCATCTGTCCAAAACACAGTATGAAGCCTGTTGTGCTGTTCTTCTATCTTATTGAATAGCAAATTCTCAAAATGTTGGCAAGAGTCGAAGTCACAAGGTTTCAGTTCGTGGATATGCTGCTACTTTTAAGGATGTGGTTTCAGGGTTATTTGCAGTACTCTCCTGACACTTCTGTCTGCCATGAAATTTTTCGATCACTGCATTCTCAAGTGCAGAAACAATCGATAAGGCTTGCATCGTCTACTCCACTGTCGTGGCTGCTGAAGGGCGACCAACTCAACTTCTTGGACGTGATGCCAAAGAACCTGTAACCCATATATACATGTTATAAATACCTTTATACAAAAAAAATCTATTTCAATCAGCACTTGGAAAATCACTGCATATCAAAGTTATAAATAGCAAAAAAAAATTAGGAAAATTAAAGCAGTTATTACACAAATTCATAAAAACTAATAAAATTAAATTTCCTAGTACTGTGTCAACATTATTTGGGTATAACAATTGCTTATCTTTAGGTTTTATGACTACCAGCTTAATACACTAAAACAAAAGTTTAGTTTTTCAAGCCTTGTATGTATTAAAACTTGAGTGATGACTTCCATGGATGTTTTGTGTAAAGCTCCTATTACTACACTATTTTAAACTTTAAGAAATGAAATGGCTTAAAAGAGGAGGATCTGGAAAAACATTTCAGCCTTTTCCTATAAGCATGAGTCATTTATTGAATAAAATGATGAGGCACAAGGGTCGTAAGGCTTAAAACTTCAAATTTCACTGAATTGATGGACCTCTCAGGAAATATAATTTTTTTAAACAAAACTTGCAAATAATATGTTTCACTAAATACATTTTTGAAAAATAAATTAACATTCAGAATATATGTGTAGGATTTTGATAGGGTCTCAGAAACATAAGGAAATCTTTTGAGAAAATTATTTTTTTTATGATTTTTATTTCTGAACTTTTCATGGACAAGAATGTTATATACAAAGTAGAAAAGGGAAAGAAATCTTCACTGTGAGTGTCAGAAGCAAATCTGTTAAGAGTTTAAAACATGAGCTTTTAAAGTAATATCAATTGGATTTTAACTATGTCAACTATCATACTACACTCATGTTCAAAATTATCTTAACATGATTTTTTTTGATATTGTGAAAAAAACTACTTTGCAACCTGCAATTTGCTGTTGAAGACTTGCATCATGCACTACAACACAAGATTTGATGCATAAATATAGCCTAGAATGTGACCAAAGACAAACATGTTTTGCGCTTTCTGATCTTAAAATATATATATATAAAGATTATTCCTTTTAATAAAGTATTTATTTAAAATATTTTATGAGACATAAATATTTTTAAAAAATCAATTCTATTGGTAAATATGCTCATAAACTCTTCATTTATCAATGAAAGCAAACAAAACTTTTTGAAACATAAACATATAGGATATATATTTCCAAAAAATCTGATTTAAAAAGAGTAACGAGTATTAGTATGAGGTACATAACCACTTTTTTTTCTGTGCAGATGCAAGGCGTTTCTTCAATTTATTTAAATGATTTTATTTCAAATAATATTGCTTAACATTTATATATAAGCAATGATTTCAAATTTATAATGCATTGTGAGCAACCATTTCAGTTAGTCGTTTCTCCAGTATAAAAATGCTATACCTTAAAAAGGGGGAAATTAGGGAGCCTCACGGTTCCACAAAATGAGGAAATATCACTTGATTTTAAGATTTTGCAGTTTGTTTGCCCATTTAATGAAGAAACAACCCATACTTCCTTTCATGTATTAAAATATTTTTAATACTGAAAATTAACTCACTCAAATAGCTTCATATTTTGCAGCATTTAAGCATTTGAGATAACCGCTAATATGTTTTGAAAAAATATTATTTGAATAGGGACTGTCTCAAGGAGAAAGAAAAGTTTTACGACCAATAAGAGAAAAAACAACTTAAATGAGATGAAAATTTAATTCTAAAAACAACTTAAAATGATATAGAAAATTTTTAGTGAAATGTGTTAAACATGTTAAAATACACATTTTCAGACTTTTGTCTCAATTGTAACAGGGCAGTATGGGGCCAAAGTTCAAAAAATTTCTTGGACTACCCCGATTTTAAATATCGGTAAAAAGTGTCTCTTTCAAATAAATATATTTTCAAGCATTCTAAACAGAGATATTGACAAGAAGATTGCAACGTCCACTAAGTCCAAAAAGGTAACTTCATATTTATTTTATCCTTGGTTATTCAATCCCTCAAATGTGAAGTCTTTTTCTAATTTCAGAATTTCTTTTCTTCACTTCTCACAGGAGACATTTTAAATACTGAAAAATCACTCATTAAAATAGCTGTATTTTCTATAAATTCAAAGGCAGAGAGTAGAGCTTATGGGTTATTGCCAATCTAAAGTGTAGAAAACAGGGGCAAATTTTCCAAAAAAAAAAAAGTTTAATGAAAAATTATGAAAAAAACACATGTGCTACCTTTATTCACTTTTCTAAAATACTTCATAAGCAATTATATAAGTCTATTTTTAAGGAGTAATTACACATTTACATAATGAGTGTGTTCACTAAGTCGAATATTGTGTCCACTGATATATTAATAATATTGCAGAGAGATTGCAGTAGTAATGATACATTTTAAAAAAGCATAATTACATATTTAATTCAACCAATCAATTGTAAAGGGATAGAACACGTGATATAGCCAAATGAAGATATCACAGAAAAAAACTAAATAATCATACAATTAAACACAATCAAATCATTAACAAGATGGCTTCCTTTTAACTTAGTCTGATGGCTGGTCACACCATTAAATTTTATTTTAAAGCATAAAAAACTGATGTCCATGGAGTGAAAACTTTTAGGAGGACAATTTTTAAAATAAATCAATTAAAGAAAGTCATTTTTTTTGTACTTTAAATTTTTAAATTGCCAAAAATATTTTTTTTTATAAAACACAAAATAATGCAAATATTTCTTTAAAAACTTAATATAATATTACATTTTATGAAATCATCTGGGTGACAGTCTAGGGAGTGGACACTTAAGGAAAGTTTAAATAATATTTTGAACTTTATTATTACTCTTCTGGTTCAAAACATTTTGAAAATATTGAAATTTGAAAAAATAATTTAAAGATAATGAAGGATGAGGAGGTGGTTTCTACCCCTTGCTTTGGCAACAACCCTTAAACATATAAGTTAGAAGAAAAATGTTTTAAATAAAATCCTAATGCTCGTAACTAATTGCTAGTATTTTGGTTTCAAATGTGCATGAAATATATTTCATACATTATTTAAAATGATCAAAACATGCGGTTAATTTTTATTTTATCATAAAGATATTATACACAATGTTAACAATAAGAACTGGTTAGTATTTCCTTTAAATGGGAGGATCTCCTAAAACATTTAAGATTAAGGATTTTTTTTATATTGAGGCAAATTTTTCCTTAAAAGGGATAATCTTTTTAAACTCTTGAGATCATGGTAGTCCAAAAATATTTTTTGCCTTCTGGCTCTATTCTGTGGACCACCTAATCAAAATAGAAACATAATTGTAAGAACACCTGTTACAAAATTTCCAAAAATGTAAACTGTAACACCTTATACACGTTGCTAAAATATTCTACATCACTATAAGATTTTGTTTTAAATGGAAACATTTAAAAATTTGCAAGTGTTCATATACTTTTGTTTAAAAAAAACGTAGATATACAGGGTGGTGAAAATAAAAGTGGCCCGGCTCAGATGTAGGAGACATAGCCCCGACTTAGACAGGAAATCCTGCTAAGTCATAAACCAATGCAAAAACAGGTTTGCTATGGTGAAAGCCAATGATCACTTCAGCACAAACAATTATTTCCGATAACTATGCCCTCTTCACATGTACTCTGATCTGATCAACCCTCACATGTACAGCCCACACTAAGATCGGAACTCGCTAACAGTCCATGCATAGCTCAAGTCTATTAACCAACCAATGAAAACATAGGTTTAGCCAAGTGAAGCCATTGAACGCTTGAATAATTCGTGAATTGGACTTGGAGGCATTCGTGCGGCTTCAATAGCTATTCTCGCCAAGTTTTTCCTTCATTTGTAGCTTGATGCCGGGGGCACTTTTATTTGCACCACCCTATACATACTGTTACTTTTATTCAAATAATTGAAAGTATATAATTTGGAAAAGCTTTTAACAACTTTCAGTTTTTATACAAAATAATCAACTTACGACAACCAATAGAACATCTCAAATTAACTGGATCATGGTGATTTCCGACATAGGATTTTTTGGGATTGCTGATAACTGTTCGATTTTACCAAACAACTGCAAAAGAATCAGAAAATTAGACATTTGTACATGAGTTGCAATCACCACTTAATTTTAAAGAAATGTAAGCCTTTAAGTATGAAAACATTTGTGTAAAAATACTAGAAATTAATAAAACATTGCATGCTCTCTCTGAGGCATACAGACCAAATAATCAGGTTATCCAGCAAAGGTAAGTTTAAAAAAATTTATGAATTTTAGCATTTGACTGAAGTTTAAAATTTAAAGTACAGAGGGTCAGTTAATACACTTGTTAAATAAATGAAATTTAAAAAAATTAAATAATTTAATTTTTTTACCTATGCAGTGAAAAAAAAGTACACTCTGCATCCAACTAGAATATCTGAAACATTCATTTTAATTAGTATAGCTTACTAAAATGATCTTTATGGAATACATGAAGTTTTTTTTCTGCTATGCAACAGATTGCAACATTTGAATATTAATTTCAATCACTCTACAATATTTTAAATATTCCCCTATAAAAACTAGCCTACCTTAATGTTATGCCTATTCTTTGCACAGCTCAAGTATCTTATAATTGAAAAAATTATAAAAATAATTCCTGAATTTACATGAAATTTATAAAAATTTGGAAAATGCCTGAATATTGAATATTTCAGAATATGACATTCTAATTTAAAGTTTGTTTTGCCGATATATTACCCAATTCCCCGTTTTCTGATTCATTTCATGAACAAAATGTTTAGAAAATTACTATTTTAGAAAAAAATTTAATTCCAATGTAATCTGAATTTATGGTGTCTACCGACAATAAAAGTCTGTATTTCAAATGTCCACTGTATCATGTTTATAGAAACTTTGAAAAAATTCAAAACATAGAACTGTGATTATGTAAAGAAAACATATTTATAAATGATGTATATAAAATGTACCAGAGTCTGCTACCTATGCCATCAGCCAGCGTGTCATCCACCTAAATCACATTCGGAGTGAAGGTGCAACTGCAAACATGTCGTAACTAACTTTTAACTATTTTATAGCAATATAATTCAATTGTTTTAGTAGGAAGTACTGTCAATATTCACTTCACATCTACTTAAGAGGACTCTCTTTGGAATTGCACATCTTGAAAATCGTAATGTTATTCCTATGGAAAGCATTCGCAAGTCAATTACCGCCACAATTTTATTTAAAGGTTACTAGTTTCTTGTATCATTGGAAAGAATGAAAGGAACTAAAAGGATAAAACTAATTTGTTTTGTGAAATTCACATATTTAGTATTTTTAATAATTTTTTGAAGTTAGTAAAAAATGGAGTAAGCATTAAGTTCTAATTTAAAAAAGTTATAAAAAATACTAAATACAGTAAACTCCCGATTATCCGCGAGTGGATTATCCGCTTTGCGCATTATCCGCGAGCCACGATCTCCCCGCATTTTTTTCCCCCAGCAAAAATAATAATTTAACAAAACGCCGATAAATGAAATTTATCTGTAGAATGTTCGGAAGAATGCATTTCAAGATTTACGAATTTCTTTCAAGAACTACGAACACATTCATATTCAACGACGAATACATTTAATTTAAATAACTAAGAATCCATTATAAGAACAACGAATACATTCAATAAGAATGACTATAGGAAACCTGATGTGTGCCAATATGTGTTCGGCCAGATGCAAATCACGTGTAGATTTTTGACGAAAAGCGTCACTTGTAAAATAAACTGCCCACGATTTTAATTGAACTGCTTGGCGTGATTTTGATAGTTCGTTTTCGTTTCTTACTTATTTCGCTACTATGTACAGCTGATTAAAAAGATAGGATACTACAATTTGCATCCACATCAGCCAGTTCGACCTCGTTGACAGCCAGCAGAGGAACATTTAACGCAGCTTTATTAAAATTTGTGATCCCTATTTTATTTCTTTACTATTTTTCTATTATTCCATTATATTTTCTTTACTTTTGCGGATTATCCACGAATTCGCTTATCCGCCGATGCCACGCCACCCAATTACGCGGATAATCGGGAGTTTACTGTATGTGGTTTTCACAAAACAAATTAGTTTTATCCTTTTAGTTCCTTTCGTTCTTTACAATGATACAAGAAACTAGTAACCTATTAATAAATTTGTGGCAGTTTGAGTTCAGAGTTAAAATCATAGTTATTTAATATTTAATTTTCTTTCACAAAACGAAACTTGAAGTCCCATGAAGTACCAAAAAATCCTCTTCATGACAATGACATGGGCACAAACGAACTTTCACCAAAACTTAGATACTAAAATAGAATTTCAGAAATATTGTGAAGATGAAAAAATCAATCATGTCGCAATCACTACGAGCCAGCCGTAGCCATGTTGAAAAACTCTATGGCACACTTATCCCTGTCATTACTAAGCTATCTCTAAATGATCCCAGCAATGCTTCAAACATGTGATAGCAGTCCAATGAGTAGGAACAACTGCACTGTTTCTTCTGCTACATAATACAAACCTTTCAAGCTCATAACAGGTACAAAAAGGGAAAATAAAGAGGACTTAAACATCAAAATTTTCTTGAAGAACAAGTGCCTACCTTCATCCAGAAAAAACAACAAATGTGAAAATAAGCTAAGACCATATTCCAATGTACTTGAGTTGCAAGAAAAAGCAAGCATAATTATAATAGCAGACCTAAGATAGCAATCAAATATAAGATCATTTATCAAGTTTCTATCAAAAGAACCCAGTTCGGCACAGGTCTCAAATTTTGTAAAAAGTTTTTTGGCCTTTACATTGCAACAAGTTGGGCCAAATATCAGATATGATGTTTGCAAGTTTGGAACAAATGTCGAGGAACCAATTTCTACACCTACATCAGCAGACAACACGAAACACTGGCAGGACATTTTTTTTCTTTTTTTATTTACAAACTTTTCAAAGAAAAGACTGAAGTGACTTCTTCATTTTATGAACTTTTCACAAAAGAATTTGTGACTTTTTAGTTAAATATTTTTACAAACTGTTTATGACCTACGAAGACTTATGACCTACATTTCTTATTTAGAATTTTTCAACTTTCAGAGTAGAAGTGCAACTGGAAACACAACATAACTAACTTATAACTAATTTAAAGCAATATATTTAAATTATTTTGGTAATCAATGCTTGCCTCCCTCAACTAAACATACATAATAAAAATAAAAGATTTGTAATTTATTATAAAATCTAACATTCATTTTAGCAATTGACAACCAACATTATATAATATCTTAAATATTAATATTTACCAATTTTAGCTTTCATCATGATCAAAATAGATGTTTCCAACTATTTCTTAATTTCTTGTACTTTAATAGACAACTCTTTCCAGAAGTTATCATGTATGACCGGATTCTATGTAAAACAACTTTGAAGAGTTTGCATTGTTTTTCTTGGTATTTCTCCATTTGACTTGTTGATGTTCTATGTAAAACAATCTAATGTAATTATACTTAGAAATAAAAATAATATAGTTTTAAAAATGTATAGTTTTTTGTGTTATTTTGTTCCAGTTTTGATACTGTTGTTTAGTTTTGCAACAAAAACACATTAAACATTTTTGAGGACTTTTAGAAAGCACTTGAACTTAAGTTTCATTTTTCACAAAGTTTATTCAAAGAACATTCTCATCAACTGTTTTCAGGAGTATAGAAATTCCTATAGTAAAATAAATAAAAAAAATGGCCAATCTCAGGACATTTTTAGTATGTTCTGCATACATGCTGCTGATTCCATCGTGATTTACAGTAGCATTGTTTAAATCTTTGTCTATAGAGTAAACACATCAGTTTAAAAGTATTATCGTAAACAACTCAAACGCTTCCTATATGTGAATTGTGTTTTAAAGCAAGTGGTAGTCTGCTTATGATCATTTATGGGTTTCTGTTTTTTTAAAAAAAGGATTTAAGATTATTTCCTTAAATAGGAAAAGGCAATAATATGATATGCTTTACTATAACAGTTACAGAATTTGACTTAGGTAATTGATGATGTTTCTTTAAAGTTTTAAATCATAGTCACTTGTGGCTGAAATCCATATAAAAACTTACTGGTAAGTACACATTCCAGACAGATGCCATCATCATCAGGAACTTGTATGAATATTCCAAATCACAACTTAAAAAAAGGAAAACAAATTAACAAAAGCACATTAAATATCATAAAAAAGTTTTTCATCAAAATAACTAAATGCATTAGTAAATCTGCAAAAACATAATTATGAAAATACTGTTTAGAAATGTTCCAATCAAACAAAAAATATTAGCATTTCATGGTTTAAAAAATATTAAGTTAAAAATAACAGATTCACTCTCATTAAGCACAAAGAAAAAAAAATTAAAATATATTCTGAAATGTCTTACAATTTTTAGAATTTTTTTGCATTAGTGTTATAGATGGGGTTTTTTTAGAGACTGGCCAGGAAGTTTGCAAGAAAAACAAATCATAGGCAAAAAATCAGCACCTCAGGAGTCGTCGCATGTCCGGATGATGATGAAGCTCACGGTCCATAAACGTTGCATAAGATTCAGAGGCGGTCTTCACGATCTCTGTGGTCAGGAAATTTAGCAATCAGAACTTTGAGATCATCCTACTTAAATATAAAATAAAATTACTAAAAAAATATTGATGCTTGAACAAATAATAAAAGTTAGAACTTCTGTTAAGAATTTCAACATTTAACTGTCATCAGTTCTAATAAAAAGGTATATTATTAGGCATAGTAAAAAATAGTAATCGAAACAATGATTGAAAATGTAAATGGCCAACTACAGCAATAATATGGCCAGATTAGGCAACTGTTTGAAAATTATTTTTGTTTTTTTTTATCTCAGATGTTAACTCAGATGAAAATTCATAGGTTATACAGCCAGATTCATCCGAGTTTTCATTCACTCTTTTCACTTTCTTACGATAAATGTCAGATCCAGAACCAAGTCTGATTTCTAAGACATTTGGATACTTCTCCAAATAGCCATAACAAGATGTCCGATGGCAAAGAGCATGGCACAAGCTAATAAAATGCCCCGTATCTAACACTGAAACAGAAATATGTACCAATTTTAATTTTATTGAGCCTTACAATGATGTGATTAAGAAAATATCTCAGAAATGTTAGCAATACTTAAATTACACTGGACTATAATATTTCAAAAATTGTCTGTGACAGATGAAAGTAACCAATTCTGAATGAGTGCAACATGTTAAACACAAATATCATTCTAAAAATTGCTTGTTGGCTCTAGTTTTTCAGTAAGTCATTATTTTCATTGAATAAGATACCGCAAAATGAATGAACGCACTAACTAAACACAATATAATTTACAGTTAATTTTGTTTAAAGAAACCCTACGAATTGTTGCTCATACAAGTTTTATTTGAAATTATCAACTTAGGTGTAGGAAGAGATAATCTCTTTTAAGGTTTTCGCACAATTCCAATTAGCATTAGTTTTCCAAATTAGCAGCTAAATACCCCTCCACAGCATAGAATTGTTCTCACATCAAGAGGCGCAAGAAGTCATAAAATGGCATACCTTTTTCTTACCAGCAAATGGCATTAACTTTTTCCCCTTATGAAGCTAAAGTGACAAATTTGATACACAAGTCTAACAACATATGCGAGGGCTCAGATTTTTTCCTGGTCTCCTAACTTATATTCTCCTCTTCTTAACTTTTGAAGTTATGCCCCTTTTCTGTGTAGAAAATAGTTTTTTGCTGCAAATATAACAGAAGTTATCATATCACTAGTGCATTTGTCTGAGGCATTACAGTTAAAAATAAACCACTACAACTAATTTTTGATATCCTACAGTTTCTAAAACAACCATGAACAAAATACAAGGAATTTAATGCTTTTAGGCACCTCTTGATGCGAGAACGATTCTACTTTATGAAGGGGTATTAATGTGTTAATATGGGTGCAAAAACCAAACAAGTTATCATCTCCTCTCACGCCTATGTTGATAAAATCAAATTAAACCTACATGAGCAAAAATAACGAGTTAGTTTTATTATCATTACGAATTATACAATCAAGCATTTAAAAAAAAAGCTACTTATTCATAACTTATACTAACAAAAAGTTTCGAACGAAACTTTAAACATGTTAGACGTAACTAATAGTTGCAGTAAACAACTATGACATCGATTTGCAAAATGGATATATTTCAATTAATTCCTTAAAAATTCAATAGGCGATGTTTAACAGTTTTGTTTATTTACAGACAATTCAGAATAAAATAAACCATAGATAAGAAGCTAAATGTAAATGGCACTTACTTTTGATGACAAAAGAGTTTATTAAATAAAATTACTAGAAATAAACAAATAGATTAAATAAAATTAATAGAAAATATAAGTCGAAATATAGCTATAACAAAAAGTTATTTACTTATATGATGAGGTAGGAAGTTATGTTAGTTCACGTATTTTCCGACTTACAGGCTAGATTGAAGACAGAATGTTTACTACACAGAGCGAAAGTACACTCTGGGCATAGGCAAGAATTGAGCCCGCACCTGATTTAAAGAACAGGACGGTTGCTGCGACGAACTGCGATTAAATTTACTAGGCCATCCAAGCTTCGCATTGGTTGATTACTTCCGGCTGTTTTTCTGTTTCTAACCTCCAAAGAGCTTTAACGTAAACAAATATGTTTCCTAATTTTAGATAGCAGTCAAGTGACGAGGCTAGTGACTTCATACGCACTTCTAGTGACATCATACACAATATCTACTTCATATTTGTGAAATACACGTTGTTCCATAAATATGATATAATGTTACTCTAAGAAGCTGAACTAATGTTACATTAAAGCTCCGTTGTCCGTTCTAAAATTCTCCACACGAGAACTCTCGTCTCAGCAGATGCTATAAGATGGCGCCACTGGTCTGAATTCAATGGATCATTTTCCCTCGCAGTCCGCGCGCAGATGCTTAGTTTTAAAATAATATTAGGTTTGGATCAAGAGTGACACAGGTCTTAATTTTTATCATGCATACAAGTCGAAATCTCATGATTTAGAGGTTGATCTATTTGGACCTAAAAAGTTGTTTGCCAATAGCTAATTTATAACTTTCGTCAGTAAAAATGTATTTTCCATTGTTGATATTAATTAAAGGACATTTATTATGTTCATTATTAACTAAATTCATCATACTATACCGGTATATTACAATGACGAAATTCC
The DNA here is from genome assembly GCA_023701765.1 of Hylyphantes graminicola. Classification (NCBI taxonomy): domain Eukaryota; kingdom Metazoa; phylum Arthropoda; class Arachnida; order Araneae; family Linyphiidae; genus Hylyphantes; species Hylyphantes graminicola. The sequence continues at coordinate 28,332,732 of CM043123.1, forward strand.
AACGTTCCATTTCGTACACGATTACTTTTAATAAAATATAATTATTCCATTCCAAGTATTTATAATTTATTGCAAAAAAAATGGCATTTAATTATTTCAAATTATATTTAGGTAACGAAAACTATATTTATTTAATTTAAATTGTAATAAATCATACAAACACAAATTTTAAACCATTATGTTTAATATTCATAATAAATTTTAAATCCTTATGCTTAATTATACATAATGAATTTTAAATCGGTATAATTAATTAAAATTATACATTAATTTAAAATAATAATAATATGATAGTTTTCTTTTATTTGAAATTAATTTAAATATATTCGCCATGATATATATTTTAATTACTTATCAAATAAAAGAAAATTATCATAACATTTACATAGTAATTTCCCTTTATCAAACAAATATACAATTTACTATGTTAAAAAAAAAAAAAACATGATATCAATTTAAAATATATAAATTAAATAACCTTTTGACAAACATTTAAAGTGATTTTGAACAAATAAATTTCACAAGTTTTTATACCTGAAATTAAAAATTATAGTTGAATTGCCCATATACCTCTTAAAAGCGGTGGAAGCAAGTACTGCCTCCAGTTTTACAGAGTGATTTTACACTAATTCTTTAGAATCGGAAGAAGCTAGGGTTTCTACAAGTTTCATGGAGTATCGTTACCCGGCATAGTTTTACAGTGTGCAAGAGCAAAGTAAACATGAAATGAATTAGCAAAATTATCATGTAATTAAAATGTTCTAAGTTTTCTAAAAAAATTATTAATTTTTGATCATCGTAAAATTTATAACTAAAAAGGGCATTAGCCATTTTTTTTCTATTTAATACTCTTACTTATTGTAACAGTTAGGCACGAGTGCGCAATTGTTCCCAAAACTTCTTCGGATTTTTTATTTTTTTTTTTAAGTTTGAGGAGGTAACCGATGTATAACATTCTTAATCTATAGAGAAATTGAATGAGATAGAAAAGTGTATATACTTTTAAGGGAATATGTGTTAGCGATTGAAAATAGTTTTTTAAATATGCATTCTTCAACTACCCATGATATCGGTTATTTGGACTCACTAAATCGTCAGTGCATTGAAATGCACGTGTATTCGATAAATTATGTGTACTCGATAATTTTATGGAAAAATCTCCTGATGTAATGAACTGTGTAAACTAATTTTATTAATGAATGGAAAAAATATTTATTTCAAGATAAATTAATTTTTTAGAAAGAAGGAAAAGTCTTGCAGTTTTCACCATTTTTAAAAATGTATGTTTAAAGTTTTAAATACCTTGCAAAGATTTTACGTATTCCATATTATGTGTTGTAAAAATAGTTTGCAACAAACTTTTTTAAACATTTCATTATTCCAACAACATAAGAGTAGCATCAAGATCAAATACAATATGCAGTATTCAATTAAAAAACATATAAGTGGAAAAATAAACATTCATTCCTATTGAACATAATTTTATCAATTAAAATTATAATCTCATATTTAAAAAAAATGCCTTTTTGAAATAAAAAAATAATAGAGAAGCAACTCCTTAAATATTTTTCAAATATTTTTCATTGTTATTTAATCAAACGAAAATGTAATCGCTAAAGCATATTCATTTAAGGGTATACATTTCTATCTCACCCGATTTTTCAATTGAAGCTAATGATAATTATGGGTTGCCTCCTCTAATTTTGAAAAGAATAATTTCTGTAGAAAAAGTTTTAAGAATAACTACGCATTCATATGCCAAACTATTACCATAAGTAATACAGTATTCCATAGAAAATTGGTTGACTGTTTAAAACTTGACCCTTTTTAGTTATACCAGTTCAAAAAACACCATTTTCCCACAGACCGTAATGCTAAATGAGAAAAGGTTGGACTTAACTTTCCGTTTAAAAAAAATCATAACTTCCTCAATTCTTGAAATTTAGAAAAATTGAAAAATACGGATCCAATAAATGTGTCTCTAGTACTTGGAAATAAATCACTATCAAATTCTGTAACATAAAGATTTACAGCTGGGCGATTTGACGTGGAACTCATTATTAAAAAATATTTTTGCATCTCAATTCATAATTAAACCTTTGACTTTTGACTAATATTTTTTTCGAAGTATTTAAAAAGTAAAGCTTAAAAAGAAAAAACGTTTAAAAGTATTTGTGCAGATTAATTAAAAATGATTATTCAAAGTTTTCCGTCCTATTTTCATGTATAATTTTTAGGTACTTTTAAAATGCACGTTTTTAGGGTAAACCCAATTAATTGTCTCATGATTCCTCTTTTAAAAATATTTATTTCCTATAAAAATAGGCGCAAACCATATTAAAAAAAGAAAACTTATAAACGGAGATAAGAAATATAAGGTCATTAGAGAAACATGTTATTATTGATTGTTTGGTTCATATAGATAGAGAAACATGTTATTATTGATTGATTGGTTCATATAGATTCTATTTATTGTCAAAATGTCGTTCCCTTCAAAACCAAGATAAAGGAAGGTCAATTTCCCTTGTTACTAGATCGTAGGTAAGGGAAGGGTGTACGAAAAGGTAGCTTTCGTTGAATTTGCAAAAATGGTTGTCAGTGACCTCAAGGCTCTGCAGTCTGTTAAGTAAAAAATACTGTTCAAGGACATCTTTCACTTTCTTCGAGGTGCATATAACCAGACTAAATTACATAGTTGGAAATTTGAATTTGTAAAAGTGTTATAAAGTCAGTGAATAAGTTTAATATTTCGCTTCATTATTCCTGATACAGTAAATTAGTTAACTAAATGAATCACATATACACTCTCAAAAAAATTTCCTTCAATTCACGGAAAAAAGTCTGTGCAGCACTGCTACCGGAATGTTTCCGTGAATTGAAGGAACACTTTTGTCCGCTAAAAGAAGGAAGTATTCCGTTTTTTTTTAAGATAGATCCGTTGTGTTTATTTTTTCGTTAAAAAAACGAAAATCTTATGTAATTTGAATAAATATCGAACTTCGAGCGACATCGTACGCTGACGCCGTCGGGACTTTGGACTCCGCAGATTTAACGAGCACATCTGTCCCAGTGCCCTCGGGCCCTAAACTTCCCAGTACACATATCCGATTTATAGGATGATTGGCAGTAGGTGGGATTCGAACCCCCGCACTGCTGAGAAGGCTAAATCCTGAGGCGGATGCTTTAACCACTCGGCCATTGAGACACATCTCTTCAAAATATTATTATAGGAGTTACTGCTGCAAAAAGTCGTGATGTCGATAGAAATTAATGGCAGCCTCTTCTACCCACCAACAATAATATCGCGATGCGCATGAGCGGTCCAAAGAAAACGGAATTTTTCTATAAAACGGAAAAATTACTGTGAAAAAAGACGGAAAGTTTAGTGTATAAAGACAGATTTTTCTGAGAGTGTACAGTGGGAGTACAAAATTGCACAAATACTTTAAAGAAACATTACAGAAAAAGTTCTTAATCTGTAGCAATTGCAGCGATTTTAGAGAATCGTTTTTCAGTGAAAAGTTACTTCTCACGACAAAGCAAATCAGAAGGGATCATCCACAAAGTTATGGAAAGTGTCTCTATATATCATATGGACTGACTGCTTACTTTGCAGAAGATCCTTTTGCATTTAAATTCTGTGAAAAGAAACACTTAAATCCCGAAAAACGACTCTCTGAAACTAATTCATTTTCCACAAATTTATAGATATGATGAGATATCCACATATATATGAATTGAAAATATATGATAGATTAAACAAAGAGTGCAATTTAAAAAAAAAAGGTTTAGAGAATCCGCATCAAATTATCAATTACTGCTGATACTAATAATTTCTTTTTAAATCAATGTTTTGGGAAATGTTTGTATGAAATATATGTTTTATAGTCATATAGTTAAATTACTAGACTTTTTGTATCTTTTTATTCAAAATAATAACAATTAAACGGTGTGTTTGTGTGAATTATATAGACTCTTACTACTATCCGTTTGAGTCGTGACTTGACCCAAACGTACAGTTTACGCGATTTTCAACTCAGACGTTTTTTTTCTTTCGTCTTTCCATCAGCTGAAGAAATAAAATCAAGTTTGGGTACAATAGGTAAAACATTGTGGATGCTCGTTTTAATTGTTTGCAAACTCGTTTTAATTGTTCGATAGATCAATATTAGAGGAAATAGTTTTGCTTTTGGAAATTCATGTTCTCTAAATGATAAGTAATGTAACGTTAAAATTGAACGTGACCTCCGAACAATTAACTGTACTTATTCAGATATCTCCTGTGTTCGTATAAAGGATGTAAAGCTAAGGTACTTAATGAAAGGAAGCTTTAGTATGCATGCATTAGATTGCGAATTTTTTCCTATGTTGGCCATATAAATGTGAATCAATGTTTTCCGCAGTAAAATTATTCTATCTAAATTTTAAACAAAGACAGCTATTAAGTATAATATTTTTAGCTTTCACAATAAACACCTTTCAATAAAATACAAAGACTTGAGCAATGAACATTGTCTTACTCAATTAAATAACAGTAACTAAAAGTTTTTTCATAGGAAGTTAAGTGTCATTTGTTTCATTGAAAAATTACTGAAAAATGCAACACATTGAAAATAAATATTTTCGCAGTTTCTCAAGATAGTTTTTTTTTGCAAAAAGTAATCATAACGTCGAACATGTATATATTCATCTTCCTTAACCCTTTCAGTCCCAGTGATGCCATTTGGCATCATCACTTTCAATATTTTTTTCAAAATGTTTACGTGCCGTTATGACATCCAAACAAACATTATTCGATTCTTCACACTTTGTTCATTAGACAATATTTTATATTAATCTCAATAGAAGTCAGAACTGCTATTTTTTTTTATTCAGAAAATAGCCAACAAGCGTTTCACCTGATTTTTGATAAGTTCGCTTCAGTTCCACATATTTAAAACACAATTTAAACTATTTCGGTTAAAATAATTACTAAATTTTTTTTAGTAATAAGGTCAGATACCTTAAAATATATAACTCCAAGTGTTTTTAGGTAATATATATTTTTTTATTTTGTTGTTTTCCACAGTTAAAAATTTTTGGCATTATTTCAAAAACCACATAAAAAATTTAAATGAATTTTTTTCCTTATGGAACTCGTATATTTGACCTAAAATAAGCTTATTTTGTGAATATCAGAAGTTTCTGTAGTAATTGTTTGGGACTGAAAGGGTTAATAACGTTTAAAATAAAGACTACAAAATTTCAATTAAAACTTATATTATGAAGTTTAAAAAAACTGAACCCTGTTATGTTTTTGCTATCTATATTTGTGCTTTATGTAAAACAAACCTAAATAAAATCACCTGAAAGATATAGAAGTATAAACCCTGCAGTTTACTATTAGATTTTCTACCCACATAAATTTAAAAATATATATGAATTTGATAATTTTATTTAGTTTTAAAGTTTATGAAGGAATAGTGTTTTAATATTATCGTATAATGTAAGCATATTTATATTTTTTATGTACTGAAAATAGTAAACATTATTCTTTAAAATTCAATTAATGGCTAAGATGAGGATATGGTAAATATGGATCAATTCAATTGTTGCTTCGGTTGCTCGAATTCCGTTTAACAAAGCCCCTAGATTCGAAGACAAAATCTTGTCTATTTTTAATTGTTTCTATACGAATTGTTTTAGTAATGAAATATGTATGAGCTAAAAATATTACATTGCATCTTAAAAAAAATAGTGAGGTTATATTATAATTAAAATTAACATGTGCGATGCTGTCGCCAACAGGGAGTTTGAGTTACTTGTTAGTGTAAAATAACACATAGAGAAATGTTAACGCAATTAAAACGCATATTTTAACTTTGTGTTTTGCGATCAGTTCAGTTTAGTTGAAGTTGTGCCGTTAAAGTGAGTTTTATCAAAGAAGTATCAATGTACCAAGTGTTGACGCAGAGAAAAAGAGTTCAATACTGCATGGCTTTAATGACTGGATTGCTGGATGGCTGTACAAATGGAGAACGCTTCCCACATAATTTTTTTCAAAACAAAATAAATAATTCACACACAAAAAATTTAATTGATTTTCTCTTCACCTTACCCGAGTAAACCAGCGCAAAAAAAAAAGATTCGCAGAACTAAGGATGAATTTTGCTGAAACGCTTCGAATGCGAACGATAAGGCGTTTCGAATGCGAACGATAAGGCGTTTCGAATGCGAACGATAAGGCGTTTCGAATGCTAATTAAATAAGCTACTCACCTTCCATTAATTTCCAAGCCAAACAAAAACCTAATTTAACTACAACTTATACCGTTTTTTGAGAAAAATACGGGGAGAAACGAAGGATCTATACCCTGCTCTTTTTCTTATGACTAAAAAAAATGTGTGACCAATTAGATGTTTTTAAAAATATTGAAATATTTGATAAATAAATATTGGCCGGGAGATGTACCTTTGGAGATTTGGATCGACAAATGAGTTCTCAGCGTAGGTTAACCAACTTCTTTATTAACATCGTTATATTTTTACGTTTTTCATTTATTATTCCAATTTTATCATAAGATTGATTTTTCATTCAACGTAATAATTTATAATTTTTATTTATATAATTATTGACATTGCGCAATATTTGCTAATATTATTATTAATATTAAGCAAATATTTGCTTACTATTATGAATGTAAACCTTTCTTAAACGAATTTATTAATTTTTTAATGTTTATTTGAAATTATGTTTAACATGAATAATAGTTCAAAATAATATTAATTCAAAAATGTCTTAGAAGATACTAAGTACCTTGGCGTTATAGTTAACTTTTTTATTTATATTGTTAAAGCCGTTTTAGTAAAATGAATAGCTTGAACTATATATTATATTGAGAAATATATATATTATATATATTTCTCAATTGCTAGAAGATAAATATAGTAATAGAAATGTATATTGATACGTAATTATTAAATTATTTTTAATGATTGTTTATGTGAATATAATCGAAAAATATAAATAATTTAGGCGGCATTTTGTTACACTTTGGAGTAATATACAATATAGCCGCCTCGGTGGCTGAGTGGTTAGTGTACTGGCCTTTGGAGCTGCTGGGGTTGGGTTCGAATCCCGGTCAGGCATGGATATTTGTACTTGTCAATAAATGTTGTTATTTGTCTATGTGTTTGTGTCGTCCTTTCTTTGTGTGTCTCCTGTGACTGTCCCTTCTGGCGAGCGGGGTAATGGGCTACATAGCCTACGCCCTTCCCTTCTAGAGGGCGCATTTGCATTCCATTCCAATATACAATATATCAGCTTTTTAATTTTTACTTTTTGTTTAAACAAGGGATTTCACTTTGAATTTCCAATTGAAACTTTATACAGTTAATGTATACTAACAATATAAAAAATTTAGTCATTTTTTGAGAAAAAAACACATATCCTTAAAAGTTTAAATATATATACACAGAAATAATCTTATTAAAGGGACTTTTGAATAAATGGAAGAAAATAGTAAGAGTACAAATTTGGCTAATTTTAATAGTATTAACAAATCTAGTGCGGTAGAAGTGCTAACAAGTGTCTATTTCACGTGATTTGATAATATTATACTATAATGGTGAATCCCGTGACGAAAAAATTAACCCAATGACATTTTCTGAAGCATCTACTTCCACTTACCCTTTCGAATATTTATTGTTATTATTATTATTTGAGAGGAGAGAAAGAGAGAAGCGAATTTACTATATTTATTATAATTTAAGAATTAAGATAATAATGAAGAAAAAATAATAAAATTTTCATTTGTTTTCAGTATCTAAAAAAGGCCAAGGTTTGATTGGTAGTTTGTAATATTTTAAATCCTGTTTTAAAATAAGAAAACCTTCAAGAATGTTAATACCAGAAAAAAAAAGTTCTTCCGTTCCCATTTAATTCAACATCAGCATCAAGTAATTTATAAAAAAAAATTCAATTACACTAAATGAAATGTTTCGCCATCCTAATCAAAAAGAAATTTCATACAATTGGTGTTTGTGAGGTTTGACGACTACAATTGCATCGAAATGTACATAAAAAAATGAACAATCGTTTCACCCACATTTAATATTTGTTCCTGATGCATTCAAGGTCAGAAATATATTGGAAATAACCAATGTATTTTATATCTTAAGATATTTTAGATGTTTCTAAATAAATGGAATAATAAGGTTCCAAATAATCACAAAGTTGACAAGGTCTGGAAATATTTAAATGTAACCTTTAATTATTTGCTGAAATCATTCGTTATTTTAATTTTTTAGGGGTTCAAAATGTTAGTAGAGGAGAGATTAGATGAGACTTAAAGGTAACAAAGGTAATGAAAGTCATATTATTATAGCTAGTGGTGCAGTTAAGATAAGAGTTTAACTTGACTATGGTTAAAACGGTTTGCCATAAATAAGGGGTTTTTTTTATTTGAATTTTTTTTAGTTTCACAATGCATTCCAATAAAACACAATTAAATCATTAAGTAGGATAGAGATTAGTAAAACCTGGTACCCCCTTTTTCCTCTATGTGAGCTGCAATCCCGCCGCCGAAAGTGAATATGCGTTCTACTCATTAAAAAAACACACACCCATAGACCCTTACCAGACGGCAATGGGCATAATGTTTTAGCTACTGAGAAGAAAAACAGTTTGATTGGTTTTGCTACTTTTTTTTTAAAGAAAACTAGATTGAATATACTGCCATCCTTTTTTTTTTTTTGCAAGAATAAAAGCCATGTAGTTATCTTAGTAGAACATTTATTTACCTTCATTATAAATCTACGCATGAGTCGAAGCCTTTTGTATAGGCAAATGAAGCCATATTAAATGAAAGCTGTAATAGTGGTGTAAATCAGGGACCCCCCCTCCTGTTTAGCCATACAAAAGAATTATAGAGGTAAGATGAACGAGTCAAAAAAAATAAGTAAATTTTTCTACAGATGCTAAAAACGAAGTACAGACAAAAAATAGTGCCAAAAACAAGAAGGTAATTCGGAGAAACAAGTGTAAGATGACTCCAGTATTAAATTTTTGTATCACCCTTCATTAAAAGTTTTATATTGAACCAAAATAGCTATTAAATTGGCCAAAATAGCTGCGGTCGCATTTACATACAGTAAATGATTGATTCAACAAAAAAAAACATGGATGGTGAAAACTGTAGTTCCTGGAAGCCTCTAAGCATTAGAGTCCTGGTTTTACCCTACTTTCCCCTAAAAGTGTCTAATTTTTTAATACATAATTTTCTGTGCACCTCTTCGCCAAATTTAAATAAATAAAACCTATGTAAAATAATTTATAGAAAAATTTCAAAAATTGCATTTACTCGTGTATCGCAGTTATTTTGAAATATCATTGTACAGATCCCTTCATATACTTGTCCATTACCAATTCCATGTCTATAAGAAGATTGTACCAGTGGTAATTTATCTTTAATTGGTTGGTTGGTAAACATATATATTTAGGTTTGTGTGCTTGGTCAGAGACCCGCTTATAAACCTTCGTCATTTAAGACAGACACAACACACATAAGTGACAGATGGTGCCATCTATCGCCACCTCCGCAATTTAGACTTGTCCCTGAAGGGGAGGGAAATAGTCTCCAGGGACCTGTACCCCCTGTATCTTTAATTAGTATAATTGTTCACACCATGTAAAAAAGTTTTTAAACGCATTAATTAATTTTTAAATGACAAAATACTATCTTATAAAAGCTCATTTTGGCATCTCCACTTATCATCAAAGTGCTATTGTTTGCGATAACTTTCTCTTGTTGATATATCCCCTTATATCTTCTGAAATATGTGAGTTAGAAGATTAAAACATTTTTGCATCCAAAAATTATTTTCAAAATAAAATACAGTCACAGTTGCAGGTAAGAACTAAATACTTTATTTGTAAGCTCTTTTTAGAGACGCTTTATTTTACAATTATATATATTTAGGAACTAGATTCCACCTGCAACTTGACTTTGATATATTTAGATATACTTTCTTGGCCCAGTGATAAAAAAAAATATTATATAGATTATCTTTGATAATTTGTGTGGTATTATATTACTTCAATTAACTTTTTTACTACCAAGTCTTTAATAATACTCATTCATGTGATCTTTCTCTAATTAAGAGAATGGTTAAACTAAATGTTGTCTTTCCTAAATCATTAGAAATGATGATTTTGAACATGCACTAATAAAATTTAATATTTTCAAAGTATTTAAAACAGTGTTTAATTGACTTGACTATTTTGTGTGTTGGATGTTGAGACTTCAACATCCGGTAACATAAGAAAACTCACTAATTTTTTTGTTTATTTGCCAGAATTTAAATTTTAAAATTGTAAATTTCCTATATTCATAACGTCTTTGATGGATACAGATTTATATGCTGTAAATCTTGCAATTATTAATTAATTCAGTAGTAGGAATGGTAATTTTAAAAACAACAACATATATTTTTAAAATTGTAATAAATAAGGAATTTGTAGTTTTATTAGTTTAATTAATTTTATAACTCTTTAACGATGGTCATTAAGAAAATTTGTCATTTGAAAATAAGCTTCTTACTTAAGATTATATAATTAAATAAAATATGAGACAAATAAAGACCACAGTATCGAATAATTTATGCAATACAAATTAGGTACACGAACAACGAACTTCAAAAACTTAAAATTTGAGTTTTTATTGTGTAATGAAGGTGTTAATGGTGCTGGGGTAGGAGAATCACTCCCATGCCATTAACACCTTCATTTCAAATGGATCGTTAATGAATTAAGTGATAAGGAATCTTTAAAAACATTTAGTACTGAAAAATAGCATTCGAAAATACGCTATTTAAAACTAAATCAGCTGAAAAATTTAATTTCATTAAGAAAAAAACAAGTTTACATTTTGATCCAGCTTACCCCTGAGACACTTAAGAGGGAATGGGCGTGCTGGACAGAGGGCCTCCAAAGTAAAGTGCATCAGTGTTAATCCTATGGAGAAAAAAATATTTTCTCTGTCACATTTCTCCGGCTGTATTCAATATTTTTACAAGCGGATTTCTTTTGTGATAAATGCATCTGACTTACAGATCAAGACCTTCCTACTTTTTAAAATGGTTCGAATATTTTTTTTTAATTTTCAATAAATAATTTTACGCAAAATATTCGAAACAATTTAAAAAAGTGGGAAGAGAGAGACATGTAAGTTATCTACATTTATTATTAAAAAAAAAACGTTTGTAAAAATATTCAATACAGCCGGGGAAATGTGGCAGAGAAAATAGTTTTCCCCCCATAGGATTAACAATGGGGCACTTGAGTTTGGAGACCCGAGGTCCAGCGCACCCATTCCCCCTTAACACCTGCACTTTTCTCTACTAGGAAACTATCATCATCTGAGCAAGCACACAAGTCGGAATATATATGTAAAATACCCTACTATCATCATCAAAATTCATTCATCAAATCCGATAGTCATAGTGCTCCTTGTCAACCAAAAAAGGACCCTGACGTTACTTTTACTTGCATTTCCTATGACGAGCCGACTTCCGAAAGCTCGCTCGACTTCCAACCCGTAGAGAAAGGATGGACATCGTTGCAGGTTGCGTAAGCCGCTGTGTAGCATAAAAAGCCTCGGATTGCTCTCGGCGGGATCAAAACGCGAGATGGAGAACTTCACGAACGCTACTCTCGGGAATGAGACGCTGAATGAGGTGCCGCTGATCAAGACAGCCCATGATATTCTCATTGTGGTGCTGCTGGTGTCTGTCATGTTTGCGATGGGATGTCACATTACGTTGGATCAGGTTAGAATTTTTTGCATTTGAAAAATTAATATTTTGGAATTTTTTTAAATATTTTTTTCATGTTTGCGATTAATTTACAAATTGGAATATTTTGTGCTGTCATTTTTTGGGGGATGTCACTTTACGTGGGAATAGTTAGATTATTTTGCATTTTTTAAATTAATTTTTTTTATAATTTTTTTTGTTATTTTATGATTGTAAACGATTAATTTACAAAGGGGAATATTTTATGCTGTCATGTTTTAGGGATGTCACATTACGTGGGAATAGTTAGAATTTTTCGCATTCGTAAAATTAAATTTTAAAAAAATTGATATTTTATTATTGTTTATGATTGCCATTCAAAGGATATAATTTTGTGCTGTCATTTCTTGAGGATGTAACATTGCGGGTTAACAAGTTTAAAAAAATTGTATTTTTAAAATTACAAAAAAAATTTAATTTATGCATTTTTTAAAAATTATTTTTGTATATGTATTTGGAATAAGTGTTGAGGGCTTTTGCAATATTTTATTGTTGTCTATGATTAATTTTCAAAAGAGAATAATTTTGTGCTGGGTATGTCACATTACGTGGGAACAAGTTAGAATATTTTTTTGCATTTTTAAAATTTAAAAAAAAAGATTTAATCTGATGTATTTTTAAAATAAATTTTGATATGTATTTGGAATAAGTGTTGGGTGCTTCTGCGATAAGGTATTATTACTTTTCAAAAGGGAATAATTTTGTGCTGTCACGTTTTGGGGATGTCACATTACGTGGGAACAGGTCAAAAATGTTCATTCATAATATTTTTAAAGTTAACATTTTATACACATATTTATATATTTGTAATTATTTTTTTTACTTATATTTGGCAAAAGTTTAAGGCGATATTTGATTTATGTTTATGATTACAATTCAAGAGGGAATAACTTTTTTTGCTGTCATGTTTTGGAGCACGATGGGATGTCACATTAAATGGGGACAGGTTGTAAGTCTTGTACTAAAATTTTTTATTCGCCAGGTTTATTTAAGGCAATTTTAGGACTATAATAAAATTTGTTATTGCTTATGTTATTCGTCGAAAGGGATTAATTTTTAAATGCTGTGAATTCACCAGATTTAAATTCGGATTATTTTTTAGTATAAAGTGGGAGTGTTATAATCTAGCAATTTTTTTAATACAAAATTGTAATTTCAATATTATGTTTTGTAAGTTAATTTAAATGTTTTATTTCAAAAGGGAAAGATTTGGTTTGTAAATTAACAAATTGGATTTTTTATTTAATTTATATTTTAAATAAAACAAATGGGAAGAAAAATAATTTTTTATATACATTTTAAAGGTATTTTAGTCATTCCAATATTTAATGCTTTTAAATAAAATTTTCTTTGGAGTATAACACTAGGTATAAACAAGTTAGAACCATTGCATTTTTGAACTGTCGATATATTTATTAGTTTTAATTTGTATATAAACAATATTTTTGGTGATAATTTTTTTACTTGTGCTTATGCTTACATTTCAAAAGGAAATAATTTTCAAATGCTGTGAAAGACCGGATTTTAACTCTTAGAGAAGTTGCTTTGGTTGGTATTATAATTTTGTAATTTATTTTTTGTACGGTCAATTATTAAAAAAAAAATATTACACTCTTCACTCCATGGGTACATAAATGTGAACCTTTGTAGAATTGACTTCACTTCTTGATTTACAATTTTCCTTGATACTAACTTTTTCTATTATGTACTGGAATATTCAAGTTTTCTAAGAAAATATCTATAACAAAGCAGCTGATTTATTAATTGGAATAAAATGACCTAGGAGAAGGTCAAGCAGATTTAATACGGCTAGAAAGTTTTTTCAGCTGTTATTTTTATTAAGACATCTTGCAATAAAACAAATTCTAGAAAAGACTCCGATAAAGTATAGAAAACAGACCGAGCTTGTTTGCTTGTTCAATACCTCAAATCCATTAAATCGAAGTGTCTCTCAGCAAATATTGAAAGTTAATTTTTTCAAAATTACTTTTGAAATGTACTTTTAAATATATAATTGCTTCAAAAATATGTGTGTAGATTTTTTCTGCGGAAGGGAAGAGGTTAAATGAATTTTTTGGTTGAAAATTTAAAGCTTTTAAATTGTTATTGCTAACTTAATAATTTTTATTGCTTAATTTTACCTGTAACAAATGTTAGATCAAACTTTGGATTATTTTTTTAATAAAAAAAGGGAATATGATTCAAAAAACTTTTTATATAAAATTATCGTTTTAATGTATATTCTGTAAAGTCATTTAAACGTTTAAAATTGTAAAATTGAAAAATTAGACATTTAAAATACTATAATGACAGTTGGAATTGCAAAAAATAAATAACAAGCCCTTGATAATGTCATTATCGTTCTCTTTTGTGGCGGCCGTGAAGTTTGACATGAGATATTTTAAAAAGGAACTTTAAATATTATCTTTGTTTAAAGTGCAATTGTTTAGAAGAGTTATACAGTTAAGATTATTTTTAGGGTTTGATCTATTATATTGTTTGTGTTTATAGCTGTAAAAAGGGTCTACTACAAATATTAAAAAGCAATGGATCAGTATTTTATAACATAAAAATATAGAAAGGGTTTGAAAGACAATTTTGTTACTTTGCAAAACGTTTATTTTCAAAACAAAATGTATTTACAATAACGTATTTTGGGCGATTGAAATGAGAATACGTGAGATTGTAGGATTAGAGTCACGTTATAAAGGAATGTAATAAGTCTTGGTATGTTAATTTGTTTAGATTTTAAATATTTATAGTACATTCTTAGTATGTGGAATTTCGAGGCGTACATGACTACATTATTCTTTGTACCCGACCGTCGAATGGAGCAACTTTGCCTCTGAGAGGGTAACTTGGTTGAAGACACTTAATTATGGAATCGCCGAGTATTGATTTATACTTTTTTTCTTTTTTTTTTCTCTAATGGGGTCAAGCATTTGCAGACTCGGCACATTCCCCAGAACTGAGAGCCATTTTTTTTGTGGCATCACCTAGGCGACTCTCGCTACGAATTTTGACGCACAGATTACATGAATCTATGTTAAAGTATGCCGAGATAAAATTTTGCCGAGAGAATCCAGCCCAAATGGGCCCTCCAGGGATCTTTTTCATGCCACATAATCATATGACATGCGTGCCCAGAAGTTTCCCATCCAGAAAATCCGACGACTCAGCCGGGGCTCGAACCGCGATCTTGGGCTTACGAGGTGGACACTTTTAACCTCTCAGCCACTAAGCCGCTTGACTTATACTTATTTTAAAGAAATGTTACGCATTAGGCAGCTGTTTTTGACTTTTTGATGATAAGCTATCAAAGCAGTTACTTAAAAAAAAAGCCAGTGAGAGGGTTTCAATCAAATACCCAAATATTTTTTTCTGTCTGATTCCGGTTTTTATTTCGATGTTTCTACAGATATTTTATTATAAATAAAACGCAATTGGCATGCTGACGGGTGTACCGAAGCAGAACTTTCAATCAAATGAAATTGTTTTCTGATTTCAGTTTCGACAGCAACTGACAAGAAAATATATAAGAGCGTTCATGTGAGTTGACAGATAAACATAAAATACAGCACGTAATTATGCATCAAGTTTTATACTTTGAATTCAGGTATATAGTTTTTTTTTTAGTCTACCACACAAACGTTCGTCGTTGAAAATTCTTTGAACAGCCTCCTTGTCCACAAACCATCTTTGGATGTCTTCAAGGAAGACGGTAAAAAGGTGGTAGGGCCGTTGTCGACCGCCTAAAATCAGCAATTACCGCCTTGCATGAAAGGTTGTTTTTTAAAATAAGAAAGAAAGTGGTTCATTTTTTAAGGGCTTCGGGTGATGCCACTTGATTGCCTTCACAAGAAAATAAAACTAAAATGCATATAAATACATTTTTCGAAAACTCTTAAAAACATATTTTATAAAAATGTACACATTTGAAGTGACATATTTATGAAAAGAAAGGCAATCAATTTAATTGAATCGGTGAGAGCAGAAACCACTTCAGTCAAAAAAAAATCCGAAAAATCCTTTTCAATGAAAATAAGCGTAGAAAGGCAAGATGCGTGTTGGGTGCAAAAACTACGTTAGTCTGTTGAGTAGTTCCGTAAATACAGGACGTTTGCTTCGAGTGTTGAGTGCAGAAATAGAGGAGAAGTTATTACGTTTTTTCTCCCTCCTGAAAATTTGAAATTTGTGACTGACGTTGTTTCTGCACTCACCGATTCAATTGTATAAGTTAGTAAAAAAATGCGGCTAAAACAATTTTTAAAAAAATTAAATTCATAAATGCAGTAAGTTTAAAGAACTGATGTTAGGTTTTATTGAAATTGATTTTATAAAATAGTTAGTTATCATTTTCCCGTAACTTCTTTGCGGTTACTTCCTTTATTCTATGAATGAACGTATTTGTGACATATAGAGTAACTGCAAAAATTTCCCACGGAAGTACACATATCCGATTTTTACGTCATAGTGTGAAGCATGCTGAATAAGAAATTCAGGATAAAAAGTTTAATATTTTACCTTTGACATTTAGAGACTAAATCTACCTCTGAAGGTATTTTTAAGCCAAGTATTTATTATTATGAGAATTTTTCATTCATACTAATAAACAAGAGCTACATTAGTTTTCTTAATGTAGTATTTTAAAGTTACCAAAAGCGTAAATTTTACAAACATTTAAGAATTAATAGTTTTCTAACTTCATAGCATTAACTTACATATTTTCTTTGCTTACTTAAGTTCTAACCTCTATGACCTTCCAAAACTATCATCTGAACATTGTACTAACCACTATTGAAATAAAAGAATACTTATCATTGAATTTAACGTATTTTTTTAATTATATGTTTAAACTTTTGTACTAACTCAACCTGTGAATTGAAAATTACTTTCATTTATGATTTGACCACCTTTTTTCCCATTGCACACATCTTTTGAAATTTTCCCAATTTCAAACTATACAAACCCAGAATGAATAAAAATTTAATTCCACCGATGATTTCACCCCACGTTAAACAACCCTGAAAGGTTAAACTGACCGCGATAATGCAATTAAAAAAACAAATCCTAAACGCCTCGCCTTTCCCTTTAGATATTTCGCCGTGAAAATGAAAGTGGACGTTGTCATTAACGGGCATAGAGTAAAGAGGAAGACGGAGATGCTGCCTTGCGAAAACCAATACAAAAACTGCTTTGCCAAGTGAAACCATCGATCGCTTTGTAGTAAACCCAAAACAAGCGCATTTGGTGAAGTATTTGGCGCAATTTTTTTGTATAGGATTACTACACTGCTCAAAACAATTAGGGAAACGCATGGTTTAAACTCTTTCACCCCCACCCCATTGATTCCATTTCGTATCATCAACTTCCGATTTTTTTTTTCTCACTAAGTTAAGTTCGCACGTTTTATCATTGGATGGAAGAATAATGCCTTTCAAAGATATAAGTAATGTTTGTTTTAATTAAATGAAAATATGGAAAAACAAGGTAAAATAAAATTACTCTCAAAAATTTTTAGCAAATAAATTGACCCTAAATTCCTCACTCTTGCATTCTTAGATGTTTAAAAAATGATTTACCTCTTTTTTACAAATAAAGTGTTTAAAAAAGTATTTTTATAATTTACTCAAAATTTATGATTCCAATATTTCCCCCCTTAAATTTTAGTTAAAAAATTTATATTTTCCCCTGTTTTTTACCATTGCATTCTGGATGCATTATGATTCTATTTCGCAAATCTTAGATTTTTATAATAAAAAATAAGAAGTTAAAAATGAAAGGGTAAACAAAAGTACTCAAAGTGCTCCCCTAATTGTTTTGAGCAGTGTATATCGACATAACGGTTTCTGACTCTCTAATATAAACTACAATTACAAGGCATTTTTCTTCGCTATGAAGGTAAATACTGCTATCCCCCCCCCCCCCCCCTATGTAAATTCAAATCTTGTTCTAAACAGTACAACTATGCAAACAGTCATTTCATGATTTTTAATAGATGGAATTTACCCTTTCAGTCCCAGTGATGCCTTTTGGCATCATCATGCTTCTGATCATAATTTTTTTTTTAAATAATGGCGATGACATATTTTAGGGGGATAAATAAAAAATATTTTCTAATAGAAAAAAGTTTGAAGAATCGAATGATGTGCTTTTTGATATCATAAGTTTATATAGACGATCAGAAAAAAAAAATCTAAGATGGTGATACCAACTTGTCATTGGGACTGAAAGGGTTAAGGAATAAAAGGATGAGTTTCAGCATCAACTAACATAGAGTGAGAGGGGTTTCTTTGGGCCCTTACTAAGGTTGATTTTCTACTTTTTGGTGGCTTCACTTGTTTTCTCGTTATCTTCTTAGCTCTATGTTAACGGGTTGATCTTTCGTCAGTGTATTTATTGTTTGCAGCGATGCGCCTGACCTCGTTTTCACTTTCAGTGCCGTTAGCTATGGGTCAAGTCACGTGCCGGGTGACATTCCCGGCAGGTAAAGTAACGGTGCCGGGTGAATTATGGAGATATAATTAGGGATTGGTAATGAACATTCAACTTGAATGGGGGGAAAATATAAAGGGTTAAAGGCTGGACTGGATTCAAGAGTATGCCACCTATAGGGCAACGTTAATATGTGCGAAATATACATTTACTTCATAGAATAAAAGGATCGACTTCATTGCTGTTTTCATCTTTTTTTTCTAACATTAAGTTCGTTTAGTATAGATAAAAGTACAAATTTAGTAACTTACATCATCAATTAAATTTAAACTATTGCATACATTTAAAAAATTCTCACCATTTTAAAATCTAACGCTTTAAAGTGCAGCTTACTTAGAATATGCGTCCCTGGTTATTATAGACACATGCTATTTTTATTGTTCACATATAGATGGCATGGGTGTAGAATATGTTATATTAACCCATTAAAGACACATTTATGAATGCCGTTAACACATTCATTACCCAATAAAGCTTCGACTTTAAGTTTTAAAATTCCTTTTTCACCCAATTTATTCATCCTACATAAATTATTCAGCATTGCGATCATGATTTGTCGTACACTTAGTTTATTTACATGAACTTAAGCAAAATGCTCATTTTTTCACTGCGTATTTTCCTGCTAATTATCTTTAGTGAGGTTATTAAATGCTGAACAGTAATACCACAAAACATTTCTGAGATCGTAATACAAAAATAAGCAGCCCGAAATTTATACTCAATAAATTTTACGTAACATTTATATATACACTTCTCTTTTAAGTTAAATTTATTATGATATTAAGTCATTCTTATTACCAACTTTTAAAAAGGTCTCCGAGCAATTTAACGTCTCATAGGATAATATATTTGCTTTTGAACCTCGAGGCAAACTCCTTATCAAGCTAAACACTAAATTAAAAGGCGAAAAACATCGAAATTGTGTTTTGCATTTAAATTATTTTCCACTTAAGGCACAATACGTGAGTGCCAGTGAATATAAAATATCTAAGCAAACACTTGTGTCGCATCGTGCCCGGAAACTGGCGTATCTCTTATGTTAACTCAATGGGAGATACGTCTTTTTTCCATGCATGGTGTGATATTATGTATAGGGCTTTGGTGTTTACCTGAAACACGAAGCTAAGCGTTACATATATTTGAAAATAAGTTTTTTATAATATACTTTAAAAAGATTGCAAGTCAACTATAACACACAACTATTAGAAGTTGAACAACATTATTTAGTATTTAAAATAAATTACTGAAAATGTAATGTATACAGCAAAATGTAACCTAATAAGTTTACATACTTTAAATATCAAATTAATTTTGCAAATAATTTTTTTCAATTCTGAGCCTTTTTCAAATAAATAAATTCTCTTGTTTTCTTTTTTTTATGTAAACAATATAATTTGATTACTAATTTAAACAAATGAATAGAGAAATATATTCTAGATAGCGAAATCTAGTTTTAAAAAAATCAGATTCCTCGCAGCGTTTTGTTATTAGATCGCTAAAAAAATAAATAAGCATTTCGCAATCACAACAAGAGTTTAAATAACATTCATAAAAACATTTAATTTGTCTTACCCAACCTTTTTCCTTTAACAATGCAAAAATTCCCTTTCTCAGTAAACTGAATATTTTAATCGTATGCTTTACGATAAATAATGATAAAGTATACAATCTTTAAATTTTAAAGCGACTTATCATAAAATATGAAATGCTACATATACCAGATTACAAAAAATCAGGTCAGGTAAAATGTTATAAAGGTGAAAGACCGAGGACATAAAGTGATAAGTCACGTTTCTTAAATTATATATAAAATTAGATTGTAAATAAAGACTTGAAGTTTACAATTTAAGAATTTCTAAAAATATTTTTTTTGTTCTTAATTTCTTATTTTCACTTTCTTCTTAGCAATTTCTTGCGTAAAATCTTTATCTTAAAAGTAGACATCATTAAAAAAATTAATGTTATTGGACAAAAAAGGTAAAAGTTGAAGTTTGAGACGTAGGTAACGTCCATTTGATAGAACGCTAAACCATGCCGGTTTACTTGCTTCTATTATCCTTATAGTAATGGGGAAGTTGCACGAATTTCAAATTCATTTGCAAACAATAGTCCTTGCAATACCACGTAAAATTATATAATTTACTTTTGTAAAAAAAAATAATTAAATTAGTCAATTGACTAAAATAAGCGATAGGGTCAAGTGGGGTAAGTGCGATTGGGGGTAAGTGTGATAAACAGCTCTTGTAACTTTGGAAATCATTCTAAAAATCTGAAATTTTGCAATATATAACATTAGACCACTTATAATTAAACTAAAAAGAAATATTGACCTTATTTTTTGTTTAAAGAAAGTTTTGAGCTTTTGAATTTAAGTGCAACTGTCTTCTTTTTATGTGGGTTTTCCTATGTGGGGTAAGTGTGATAAAACAGCAATGGATTTTGAAATGCAAATTTTATACACTTAAAATTGGAATTCAAACATATATTTTTTTTCTACATATGTATGTTTCTTATAATAAGTCACTACCACTTTTAGGAATTGGAATTTACTTGAAGCAGAGAACGAATTTTCTTAATGAAAAATGCAGAAACCCTATCACACTTACCCCACTTGACCCTACGTCACTTCTGGTAAAAACACTCGCAACCTCTTGCAATGTATTTTGACGTCAGGTCATTCAAATTAGTCAAAATTAGTCAGTTTTGAAGATTTAAGGGTTATATTTGGAATTTACTGCTTCGAATCTATCACAAAGTATACAAGTTCGTCATTTCAAAGTATATGGATGTAACTCCTCCATTGATAAGTTTGTTCACATGGGTGTATAGTGAGACAACGAACGAATCCCACTTATGTACATTTATTTTTTTACTCTTTTATTTCTACTTTCTTTTCAATTATCAGTTTAAAACTCGTGGTTCAGGAAAAAAATGTGTCTTCTTTGAAGTTGGCTCTAGTCATCGTTAGTGTTTCGCGTAACAAAAAAGTAAAATGTTAGAAAAAAATTGTAAATTGTCAACATGGTCAAAGATTAGAATAATAACTAAATATATGATCAATAACTTCAAATAATTTGTTGAAATGTGTGTGTTTCAATATTCGTTGGTAAGTCTTATGGTATACGCGCCGCAGAATAGTTAGAGAGAGGCTCTTTTTTATTTCCCGTATATCTAAAAAACACCAGTTAATAAAACGCAAGAAATAAAGGTACATAAATCATTTGGAAGATCTGTAGTACATAAAAATTTTCATATTAGGTACCAGAAAATTTACGATAATGATATTTTTTCCATAGAATACAGGTGAATAGATTTCAAAAAATTTCCTCATACAATTGAATCTATGTTTTGCATGCAATTCAGGTAAAGCCATACATTATTAGTTTGCATAAGTAGCAGAAAAATACATTCATGTTTATTTTTTCTGTTAACGTAACTGAATTAATGAATTTTTCCATGGCCATACGCAGACAGGCATAAAAAGTCGTTGTTTTTGTATAGTTAAAACACAGGAAGACCACTGATGGCGTTGAAGACAGATTGTCTTTTATGTGATAATATATTACATATTTGCAAATAGTTGTGCTCAGATACGTAAAATTAAACAGCTTTTTTTATCCGATGGATGAACAACAGTAGTCGTTTGTTCAGACATCTTTGATGTTTCTCTTTATCATCACTAATTGCTCATTGTATGATTGTTGTGCAAATTCTCATTTAATAACCAATCGTAATATGTTGAGTTACACACGGCTGTAACAACTTATTTCAACTTATCACAACTTATTTCAAATATGAAATAGTTTGTTAAATTTCAAAACGTCCAGAAACATGCATTTCTTCAAATGAAGAATTACAGAGAGAATATTTAAAAAAATGACTCATTAAATTTTAAAAGACGCACTGTGTAATAGGCAGTTTTTCTAAACACATTACTACAACTTCTACCTAGATTTACAAAAAATGAAACAATTAGCAATATGCAGTTTTTGTTGTTACAGTAAAATTGATATAAATCATTGTATTAAAAACATTTTAAAATATAATATCCGGAAGGATCACTATCGGAGCTATAAATCTTTGGAAAATCCGTGTGTCGGTCAGATAAAGATCAAAACAGATGGAGAGAGGTATTAAATTTTCAATCCTAGTTGGAGATTTCAGTATTCACCACAAGGTGACAAAATATTTGCTTATGATGCAACTCACTACAGTTAACGTCGCTTCCATTTTAACGATCTTAATATCCTTAGAAAATATATATTTGGTATTTGGTTGAAAAGGATAAAGCAATGTATATTTTTTACCATTACTAAGTCTCAATTAGTATCTAATAATAGTTTTTGATATTACTTAACTAAAAATAATATTTCCAAATGACGTCAAAGAAAGTGATTGCGAAAATCCATCCACGCTTATATAAAATAACAACATTGAAGAACACATTTATAACATAGAAATCATTTGCTTAAGCTCATATTTCTTCGACGCAGTATTTTGGGTTCCATAATGAACATAATATTCCACCGAATATATAAAGATAGTTTCCTTAATAAGATAATTGGATAACGTTAGTCCAAACGTTATGCGACTCTTGAGCTATTGTTGGAAATCTCCTAAACATCTCATAACAATCTCTTAAGTCCATTTATAACTTAGAAATCGGAATCCTTAGTTCATGTTTCTTGGGCACAGTATTTGGGGTTCCTTAAAATAAGCATTACTACCTGATAAATGAAGCCAATTTTATCTCGATATAATGATCATTACGTAAAGTTATTCACATAGAATGTTGTGTGACTCTTGAGCAATTGTAGGAAATCTCTGAAATATAGAAACTCTCAAATTTACCAGAAATAGTAGAACAAAATAAATGTTTCTAAAAGTCGTAACAGAATTGAAGACACAACGGAGGAATTATTATTCTGAAACAATATTATATAAGTTATCGCAAGTAAAGTATATTAGCCTAATTTATATATAGTGGATAGCAATTAGTGTTTAACATTAGCATTTTTCTGAAAGTTGCTAAGAATTGTGCACTACTTTACTTTCTTCAATTTTACACAAGAAGTTAGAAGGGGGTATCAAAGAAAATATTCGTACCCTTTCAATACTCTCTTGACAAACCGGTCGCAACCTCCCCATGGCGGTAAACAAACTCTTACTTAACTTTCAAAATAACATTGCTCTCAATCTGATTTGCTTTACCCTATAAACCTCGTAAAATGATACAGCATACAAATGTTTTCAATTGGAAAAAAAAGGTATGTCAGTAAAACTATTCCTCTCAGGCAGGGGTGGCATTTTTTAATCAAGATATGTACGTATTTTTTTTTTCATAAATGATAGCAGAACATCGAAAATCCATTACAGACACTTGATATCTAAACACAGAATAAAATTCGCTAACCATTATAAATGCAAATGTTTTTTTAATAGTAATTTTTCCCACAACATAAAACAATTCTAATTAATTAGCAAATGCCCTAAGTTTAATTTAAATTTCTGGAGGCAATATGTCATTAGTAACGCTCAACTTTATTAAGAACTCAAACCATAAATATTTTTTTTAAAAAAAAGCATATCTTAAAAGAATAACAACTTTCCGCTACGCATATATTATTCTTAAGAATGGACCCCAGTCATAAAATTACATTTAGAGTTAACTGAATTTGACATTGAAATAAAATCTATAGATGATTATTTTACTAAGCGGTTTAAATTTCAAACTAAATGATGAAGTTTAAATTTGATACACAAGGCCACATTTTCTAGTTGGCTAAAAAAAATTATATAGTAATTGTTACGACAATCAGAGGGCTCAGAATACAAGTTAACTAATTAACCATTAACAATGTCTTTGTTCCACAGAGGTTTAAAGTTAAAGCGTTATAATAAAATTATCTCTTATCTTTTTTAATTACTGCTGCTTAGCAGATATTGTCTGAGCTAGGACATTTTTCATTATTGCACTAAAATTCTACATAGTTATAATTCATGCATTGCGCTGTTAACTCAAAAATGACAAAAAGTGCAATTGGTTCACTTGTATTCTGAACCCTCCAATTACGACTTTTGTTATGGGTATCGCAAGTCCAAAACCAAAATTAAAAAAATAAAAAAAATCAAGTCCAATACCAAAATTTAAAAAAAAAAAAATTTAAAAATCACAAGTGAAGTTATAAGTATGTCTTTGTTCCACAGAGGTTTAAAGTTAAAGCGTTATAATAAAATTATCTCTTATCTTTTTTTTAATTACTGCTACTTAGCAGATATTGTCTGAGCTAGGACATTTTTCATTATTGCACTAAAATTCTACATAGTTAAGCCATGCATTGCGCTGCTAACTCAAAAATGACAAAAAGTGCAATTGGTTCACTTGTATTCTGAACCCTCCAATTACGACTTTTGTTATGGGTATCGCAAGTCCAAAACCAAAATTAAAAAAATAAAAAAAATCAAGTCCAATACCAAAATTTAAAAAAAAAAAATTTAAAAATCACAAGTGAAGTTATAAGTATGTCTTTGTTCCACAGAGGTTTAAAGTTAAAGCGTTATAATAAAATTATCTCTTATCTTTTTTTTAATTACTGCTACTTAGCAGATATTGTCTGAGCTAGGACATTTTTCATTATTGCACTAAAATTCTACATAGTTAAGCCATGCATTGCGCTGCTAACTCAAAAATGACAAAAAGTGCAATTGGTTCACTTGTATTCTGAACCCTCCAATTACGACTTTTGTTATGGGTATCGCAAGTCCAAAACCAAAATTAAAAAAATTAAAAAACCAAGTCCAAATCCAAAATTAAAGAAAATCACAAGTGAAGATATTAGTATTTTTTCGAAAGTAAGTTACAGGTGCAACTGTGAAAATAATAGAAAAAACTCTCTACACCTTCATTTTAATTCTATGAACAGTTAATCGTTTTTGATATCTGCAAATGTACCAGAAATATAACAACAACAGTTCAAACAACAATTCAAAACACGAACTTTTGACTGAGAGTCATTTTTAATTTGTAAAACTAACAGACTTAATGGTGAAGAATTCTCTAAAATGCTTTGAAAGAGACTGCATAAAAATTGACGCTATATATATTTTTATTATTTAAATTATGTCAATTGAGATGTTCAATCAAGGAACACATAAAACCGATTTATTTTATGAAAACGCACATTCAAAACTGTCGAATTGATATTGCATCCGTTTAAATTACAAAATCAAAAAATGATATAAAAGAAAGAAAACAATACAATGCGAAATAAGATAACAAAATATGCATTTGATAACTATTTTGCAATCAGTTTCAAGTTATACCTTCTCCCTCACACCTGATGAGCAAACTAGGTCAGGGGCATGAAAAATTTATTTCTAAACAGTTTTAATCGGATCTTCGTGGTTTTCCCCCCAATCCGTTTTGGATTTGTATGCATATAAAGATTGAGTTAATTTACATTCTTAGCGGAAAGCTTTAAATTAATCTACGAAGCCGACATTTTTTTTTAAAGAATGACTATATTTTGACGCATTACTTTAATACAAAGACTAAATATTTGAACAGACATTTTTTAAGGTGTGACTGTATTTTGACGTATTTTACTTTAATACAAAGATGAAATATTTGACCAGAATTTTTTTTTTTGGTAAAGAATTTATTTAAAGTTTTTCCATAAGTTTTATACTAATAGTAAAGCACTTAAAGCTGCATTGATACCAACTATACTGCATATAAAATTTTAAATAAAAATTTAAAAATATTATTTAATAAAAATCGAAGAGAGTAAAATATATATTTATGCATTTTATCTCAAGCTATTAATTTAATTGAATCCGTTGTTGTAAAGTTAGAAAAAGGAAGTAAATTTTGTAAGTAAATTAATGAAATCGAAATATTTTTCTAATTGAATTTTTTTCGTGTGTATTTTCATTATTCTGAACTACCTACTTTGAGTAAATTTACGCATTTTTCTATTATAATGGGAATTGTCTCATTTCGTTCGTGTGCATAAAACACGAAGTCTCATAAGTCACGAACATATTTTAAAGATAATCATTTAGTGTTCAAATTAAAAATTGTAATGAAAGAGAGAGAGAGATGTTGAAACAGTAAAGTAAATGTCCTAAAAACAAACGGAGTACACATTTTGAATACATTAAATACAAATTTTATTTCTGAATATTACAAAAAAAATATATGGGACAATGCTGGGTAATAAAATATATAAAAAGTTTTAGAGAAAATTATAGAGAAGTAATGCATTTGAATAGTTAAAAATTTATTATCACATGTTGCTTTTTTTTTGTTGAATTGCGAAACAATTCGCCATGTATTTTTATCAAGAGCATTGTTTAGAAGATACGAGATTTTTGTTGTTAGTTCGTGTTTCAACGTATTTCGGATTATTTACAGATGATAAATTTAGTACATTAAATAGCAACTTTACCAAACTTATTTCTGAACTAGCAAATAAATACCCGCTCACCGCAACGGACGAGCATACAAACCGGAAAATACATGTACCAACCTATCTACTTTTCCTCATTTGGCGTATTACATTTTGGCGAAGAAATACAGCTATCCCAAACAGATCCATTATACAACTCTAGAGTGTTGATTTTCTAACAACCAACCATCTTATTAATCATTAAAAAATGTAAACTCTTCTCATTTGACACGTTTTTTGCATCTTTATTTCCGTTAAAGATGAGGTAGCATTGCCATATTTGATGAAACACAGACTATCTTTAGCGAAAACGACAATAGTTTCCGAAAATTAAGATGACGTTCGGCAATACCCTAACCACATCACATCCGCATTTACATCCAAATTTTTTAGAAAAACATTATTCGAATAGCAGTACATAAAGGAAAATACATGTGTATTTACGCATTTATTATTGCTGCAGACAAACACAAATTAATGATTAAGCACGTACCTGTGCAAAAGCTCGCTCATAAAGCATCGCGCCTACGAAGTAATATGATTGACATTTATGCTTACGTTAAAGCGAAAAGAAAATCTACTCAAAGCATATTTATGATTAAAATTGACTTTAAATTTATTTAACTAGCAATTTATAGAGAAAAATAGAAAACCACTGAGCAGACTGCAGAGTACCATTTAAAAAATTTATTAATGTACATTTTCCGACTACATTAATTCAATATGCTTTTTCGATACGTTTCTATAGTCTCAGGTATATGAGTTATGGAACTATGAAAACTACATTCATTTCACTCCGTGAAACAGAAACTACATTCCTATAGAAGAAAAATAATAACTAAAACAATTGATTTTTTATTTACTAACAACATACTATTAAAAAAAGTATGCGGTGTTGTAGAGAAAAAAATAACTTTTTTTTGTGTAACTATTTATTAAAATTTATTTCTTTGTATAACTGATACACTAGATATAAATTTAAAAAAACTTACACTCTTCATTTCTAATAAAAAAAGTATAAACTTTAAAAATAACTATAAATAAAACTCTAAAAGCAATTTTTCAGCATCCTAAGTGCCAATATCAATAATTATCAATCATTATTTTGTAGTTAGCGATATCAAATTATGCATATTATTTATAAATAACATGATTCCATAGAAAAAAATTAAACCTTTGATTAAAAAGCGATCGCATTTAGAGATGAAAACGATAAACGGCTCATTTTTAAAGAATAAAAACGTATAAACCAGAGAAAAATCAGTGTAATAAGGCATATGTTAATTATAAATATATTTAATGTAGTCTGCATTTAAAAATCTTGAACAAGTTTTGAACAAAAACTGTAAAGCTTTTATTCTGCGAGGTTTTTTTTTTCATTTTATTAACTATTCTTGTTTTAACTACTAATTTATTAAATAGGAAGAGGTATATCGTGACTACAATCATCAATCACCCTTTAGAGAAAATAATATAATTTAAAGTAAGGCTTTTTTTTAATAATTTTGAAATTCATTTTAAAATGATTTTGCATTACTACTTTTGATAACATCACAACATTAAACAAGAAACCTTTGAAGAACTTAAATAATGTCAAATGTTTTTTATTTTATTTAAAAAAATACTCAACAAATGCAATATTTTTTGGATTAGTGTCAGAAAAACTTACTGAAGGAGAAAAATGGTGATAAATAGTTTGTATGCAATAGTTAAGGTCTTTGTAAGTAATTTATTAGGAAATTAAGATTGACTTTTGATAACTTAATCCAACATTAAGATTCAAATACAGGAACCTATTTATTCTATTTTTTTAATTGTTGATTATTCATGTGAAAGTATATCTGAAACACTCTATTTCTAAACCGCTCGATTTTGTATGGTCAGTTGTTTTCAAAATGGTAGAAGTATACACTGTCCGAAAAACTTGTGGCATGGTATGGTACATATATATTCCAGATTGTGTGCTTGTTCAGAGAACCGCTTATAAGCTTTCGTCAAGTGGGACAGACACATAAAGAGTTTTTACAAGCACAAGAGACACACAAAGAAGGACGACACAAACACATAGACAAATAACAACATTTATTGACAAGCACAAACATCCATGCGTTTACCGGGATTCGAACCCGAGCCCAGCAGCTCCAAAGGCTAGCTTCCTAACGATTGCGCCACCGGGGCGGCCACTTATGGTTTAGACTAAATTTTAACAATAACTTTCCAATTTGATAATATTTTTACTTTTAACGCGTGATTTTGTAAGGACGCTTTCACCGTGAATGCTCAATCATCATTTTCAAAATGGTACTTTATTGTGTTTGTTTTCCGGTGTCTAATCACTCTTGCCGAGTGGGTGACCGTCGCTGATCGTCGAGAATGCCCGGGTTTGAATCCCAGCCATTCTGTAAAGGTTTTATTCTGGTAATAAAATTTTACTCTCCTGAATTTACTGGAAGCTTTTTTTCCGAAACCGAGAAAAATTAATATAATCGTGTTATTAAACGCAAATTTTCCCTTCTGAAACGGAGAAAATATAAGAAAATTGTGTCAATGGAGAAGTTACATGAATTTCAAATTCAATCAGCAGTATTTTCAAATAGAAGAAAATCAATCTAGTCAAATGGTAGAATTCAGACTAGTAAAAGCGTAATTTAATTTTTCGGTATTAATTGACTAATATTTGAGCGAAATGTTAAATAAAAAGTTGAAATTTCATTATCACGATATTTTTGTAAAATGCTTAGACATTAAAGACTTTTTTAAAATTATAAAATTCTTAAGTTGTTAATACTTAAACTTTCTTTTATCACTTAATTTAAATATAATAATGGTTTAAAATGCTTTATAAACTCTGTATAAAATTCTATTTGAGTTTAGGTGTTACCTCAGGTAACACACCGATACGGTATCTGTATAAGCCTATTTGGGTAATGCGGACACTATCCATTTGGGGTAGAGAAAGAAACGCCCCCCTTTATTTTTGGTCTAACCACATTTGATTACCTTTGCTACCCCACGTAGACACATTTACAATTTTGTCCCACTTACATTTATCCCTAAGAAAACTATTTAAAATTTTTAAAAAATGGTAAAATAAATAAGTGTAATGTTTTGAAATCAACAATCAAGGTAGGCGAATACCCAAAATTCTAAAATTTTTACTATTACTTTAATCTTTTCCAAATTTGGCATAGTGATTTCAAATATAATGAACAATGCTTTTTGGGCAATTTTTTTTATTTAAATATATAATTGATTTATTTTAAACGGTGTTTTTCAACTAATAAAAGGGGTTTACGCCAACACTTCTAGCATAAAAAGTTTAACATTAATTTACCTGAAATTTTTCACATCACAGATGCTATTTCAATATATATCTGTGCCATGAACCTCTAACATCTGGTGTAAGTATACAAGTTTTTTTTTAAAAAAAATGTCCAAGTGTAAGTTAATCGAAAAAAATCCTTTTTTTGTGGTAAATTTATAACATTTTTCTTAATAACTTTTTTCTTGGTATATGTAGTTAACTCTAGAGGGTCATTGCATGTATCAGTTCAAAACGAAGAATTTAACACATAATAAATGTTCATAGGGTGAAAATTCAACGCGATAGACTTGTTGGCGTAAACCTCTTTTTTTAGTAGACAAACGCTGTTTAAAATAAATAAATTATATTTAAATAAAAACAAAAGCCTAAACAGTATTATTCATTATATTTGAAATCACTATGCCAAATTTGGAAAAGATTAAAGCAATAGTAAAAATTTTAGAATTTGGGGAAATTTTGGGTATTCGCCTACCTTAAACATAATTTCGCATTTGAATTTCTCTATCCAAAATTTTTTAAACAATGTTTCCTATATGACATCTATCAACAACACTGGCCTCATATAAGTAGCTCATAATAATCTTTATGGTTTATCCATCACCAACCCATGTGAACCCCATTTACAATGTTTTGTCCAAAAAATAAAATTACATTGATCGACAAAGGTCAGTGTGGTCAATCCATAAAGATTATTATGGGCTTTCCATTTAAAACCCATGTTATTGAAAGAGTAATCGAGGATAATGTTAGTATTTGGAATGCAATTGTAATTTAATTCGAAAATTGCGTGCCATTGTTAATAAAATATTATTCTGCCACAAAAAGTTTAACTGTTTCCTTATTTTGAATAATTTATCTAAAGGTGGATGTAAGTAAGCATAACTGAAATTGACTTGCGCTCATGTGGTTAGACCAAAAATAAAGAGGATCGTTTCTCTCTGGGCTCAAATATGGGGTAGTGCCCACACAATAACCAAGTGAGCCTATATAAATAATATAGGCTCACGTAGTATAACCAATAGTGACCCCATATTAGTGCGCTAACTGGTTACTTCATTGTTTTATAACTGTTACACTGTTTTATTAAGTTAAAAAAAATCGCTTCATTAGAGTTCGCTCTGTCTCATTATGCAACCATTTGTAATTGATCCTTTAATTTTCTTCATCCTGTATATAAAATAAAAAAAGTAGTTTTTGCTTAACTGTTCATGAATGCTTACTCCTCTACCATTTAGATGTAATAAGTTTTTTTAGGAATTCTGAAAGATTTACAATCTTCATTCTCGTTAGGTAATTCGGTGACACAATTGTGCACTAAACAATGCAACGCATAAATATAAAATATCATTCCAGCAAAATAAAACGATGTACAAATAAAAAGATACTCGTGAGCACAGTGTCATTGAGTTTTGCATGGACAATAATAGAATTTGAGAATATATGCTGACAAATCGAAAGTAAAATTAACATTTAATTAATGTAATTTTACTTTTGATATTTTTGGCACACATTTTTAAAGTATAGATTTTCCAAAATTAGTAAGTCAAGAACATTTTCTTAAGTATCTATTTTTGTTGAAAGCTTCATCTGAACATATTTAAGCATTTAATAGTAAATATCAGTTTAAATTAAATACAAAGTTCAAAAATCTGATATAGCAGTATTCTGATATTCTCAATGGCAATTTTTGGTACCCCATTGGTTATCTATAAAATGTATAGATGATTTTTAATTTGTTTAATGGTTACTGCGTCATTTGAAGCAATTTTATACATAAATTATCTTGTACGTGGATATGCGAATCTTAAATGTTAATGTTTTAAAACGTAATACTAAATACAAAAATAGTTTTTTTCACCTATTCCTTTCTGCGAAATTTAAAAATATCAGTTATAAGATAAAAGTAAAAATTGATAACGAAGTGCCTTATTTCAGGTATGGATAGGTTGATAATAAAATATCTTTGCTATCAAAAATAATAAGTTAAAATGGTTTCGAAAATTTTTAAAAAAATTACATTTTACGTTCATTATATTTAAAATTATTTTGCAAATAGTTTTAACTCAAAAATCTTACTCTGAAGTATTAACGTTAAAAAGTCAATGTTTTTAAATCACGTTTCTTTAAATATCTAAATTTCTCTATCAGTAACGTTGTATAATTAATAACTAATGTTTTCAATTGCATTTCAGATACGTATTACATACTTACTATTCAAATATCTGTAATAGTTTTACTTAAGGATAAATTAAAGAAATGCGATTAAAATTAAAAAATGTAACAAAATAACCAAATAAATTGCATATAGTACATAATATAACAATTGGCTTTTTTTCAATGCACTTAATGGTTTAGTTTTGTATGCGCAGAGGAAGAGTTTTTTGGAATACAGAGCGACAACCTCAAAGTTTAAACTTTGTGATACGGAAATTAAGTTTAGGTCATTTCTAATTAAATCTATTGCATGATGTTGATATTAAAATCTTTCTAATTTAAAAAGAAAATCAAAACGTTCTTTTCAGACGGCCATTTAGTAGCTTTAAAGCGACTTCGCAATATACTTAAGATCGGAATTAACCTTGATTCCTTTGAGCTTTCTTTATACGAATCTTCTTCTTGTCTTGTCATAAGTACAAATTGCGCGATACCTTGCACACTCCCGCGTGGAAGAGATATTTGTCTCTATTTGTTGTCTCATTTCTCCTGTGACGACAGGTTAATTGAAATTAAATCTAACCTTATTCATGCCTGACTCTTTCTCTTCTTTATGCATATAACTAACGCAATTGTAAACGATTTGCAAGGCAAAACCATATAGTAGCACCTGGACTATTTAATAATTCAACTTGTTTACGCATGCAGTAAATGAATGTTAGCAATTCCTTTAAATGTGTTCAGCATCAGTAAATATTGTTTTTAGATTAACGTTATTATACTTGTTTAATTTATTTTGACTGTCGTTAAACTACCCATTTAATTAGCATTGAAATTCGATTTTTAGTCCTTTAAATCGCTGTGTCCACTGAAAAGGTTTGAAGTTTGCCTTTTTACTCATTTATTTATCTCTCATGTATTTTAATATTCTATATATGCATTCTTTAAATCACATTGGACCCTTTTACCACAGATAATAAATGCTGACACTTTACTCTTTCTAACGCATAAAAATGTTTCTTTACACTATTTGTTAGTACTTCATTTATGCTTCGGCACAAATCACTTCCCTCACCGGAGGGATATGACCAAGGATAATATAGTCATTCATTATAATGAAAAGAGTGTAATTTTAGTTCTCTTGTAACACATTTTTAATGCTGAAAAAAT
Source organism: Hylyphantes graminicola (assembly GCA_023701765.1). Lineage (NCBI taxonomy): Eukaryota > Metazoa > Arthropoda > Arachnida > Araneae > Linyphiidae > Hylyphantes > Hylyphantes graminicola. Next base: position 28,366,157 of record CM043123.1, read on the forward strand.
GACCAAGAATTTTTGTCTTTGTTGCGAAAACGTGCAGTGCACCAACTGATGTGTAGCAATAAAATTACAATTGTTATTTTGTATGTACTTACATTTTTCCCCCTTTATATTCTACACGTGATACAAGCAGGCATTGAATTTGTAAATGTCCTTATATTCGTGTTAGTGATTCATTGTCAACTCATGTGCAAAACACTTTTCTAATAGTATTTCCAGGTCATAATAACATCCCCCACGCAACTCGGAACCAGACTCGAAAGTCTCACACATCGCGTTTCGAATGTAAACAAAGCAAAAGTGAAACCTCAAGGTCGTACAGGTAGTTAACCCTATTTCCAAAGGAGGTCTTTCCGCTGTTGGAAAAGCAATTACTTCGGAATGAATTGTTTATCGAAAAGGTGAATGAAGAAATGAGACACTCCTAAATCACTGGCCCCACAGGGCACGGTGTTCAATACACATCTCAAGGTAAATTTCTTGCACAGGTATGAAATTGTAAGAACCTTTCTTTGAGAGGCCATCCACGGAAATAAACCAAGCTGTCATCTTGTAGAGTGGCGAAATTGTAGAGTTCATTGATCTAGAGTGGCCAATTTCAAGGTGAGGATGGGCGCTGTGCACGTGAAAGTCTGCTGTTTGGATTTCAGGAGCAGCAAGGGCATTTGAAAAGCAATCAATGGGCCAAACATAGAGATGATTTTTTTAAATGAATAAAGTTTTTAAGGATAGTAATTTATTACTTTATATTTTCATCCTACAATTTTTTAATTAACCCTTTTAAGTCTACCTCATTATTTTGAACAAGTCAGATAACAAGAATCAGTTCTATACTTGGTTATTTGTCTGCACTGTGGCAGATTAAATATCTACCATTCCTTTTTAAATGTTTTTTTTTACATTGAACTCATAATAAAAGTAATGATTATATCTATTCTTATAAGGATACTTCAAAGACGTGTTTATTACTATAACTTTTGGTACACATACTGACTACTTAACAACTGCTAACACTCTTTAAAGAAAATTTAAATACATGAATACTTGAGTTGAGAATTACTTTTTTAAAAACATATTAATTAATAACAAAACTGTATTATTTACTCAGCTTGTATTTGCTCTGGGTTTTCTCTTTGTATAAAAAGTTTTTTTTTAATTTGATATATTGTTTTAAAAATTTAGAAACACATTGCCTTATTCTGGAACAACAGAAGTGTAGTAACTATCGATAGTAACAATTTGTAAATACAAAATTATCAAATATTTTCATGAATGTTAATTCATTTTACTTTATTTAATTGTAGTTATTGACGCATGTAAAGCGGCCCATCGGCATCATCATTGGCATGCTGAGTCAATTCGTCCTGCTTCCACTATCAGCGTTCGTCCTCATCAAAATCCTGGGTCTGGGAATCCTTCACGCAACGGGGCTACTCCTGTTGGCTTGCAGTCCTGGTGGAGTAACCAGCAACATCTTCACTTATTTCTGTGATGGAGATATATCTCTAAGGTATATTAATATACTAGCAGTATGGTCCCGCCTTACTGGGAACCCGTTAACTTCGCATTGCTTCCTTTTAGAGGCATGCTTACTTGTGAAAATGCACTCAAAATCAAAACAAAATTAAATTCGTGTTGGTGCATGCGCACTTAAAAAAGCAATCACAACAGAGGATGAAGCAGCCTTAGGGCGAGCGCATATCTCAACCAAACTCAATCAATCAAACTAATAGAAGATGGCGTCAAGCCCCCGTTTCGGCCCGGTCCATGTATTTTCAAGCCATGTTATGGTCTCGCAATCCCACGTGGAAGACGTATTTTTGAAACTAATCATATTAATTAAAAATCACAATCAAATATGAAAAAACTAAGCCTCAGGTGCACACGTAGGTATTAAAAGGAATCTATATTAAAAATTTCGAATTTTTTAGTGCAGTCTAAGTAGGTCTTTTGTGATCCACAGACATACACACAGACAGACTCTTTCTTTTATTATTATAGATAACTGAAATCAGATTTATGAAAAACCCTTTGCCATTAGTCTATTTACTTTTACACTCTTAAAACAAAAGGGTGAAATCCACTCCAGTTGGAGAAGTGCATTTCCGACACTGGAAAGGAGTGAATATTATCACAGACTGAGTTAAAATCACTCGTTAGGAGTTATCCTGTCGGAGGTTTAACACACAAAGGATCCACTCCAAAAGGAGAAGTGCATTTTCGAGACTGGAGGAGTGAAAATCAATCAGACTGAGTTAAAATCGCTCGTTCGTTTTAAGAGTGTACCTGATGTGAATCGACACATTCATATATTTTAAAACTCCTGTGTTCGAATTTCTTATACTTTTATTTTTTTTATTCAAAGTGGATAAAAACCTTTTGCGTTGGTCTCTAATTTTAATATTTGAGTTATTAATAAACTCTTACAATATATATCTGTTGCAGATAACTCCAATTATCAACTAGTGCTATTGGATTAGTTTCGAATGCAACACTATTATATAAAATAAAGTAATAAATAATTATTATAAACTGCTAATCTTAGAAATACATTGATGAATTAGGATTTATAACCGTGGATAATATTTACTGTTGAAAAATGTATAGTAAGTGTTTCAAATAGTTAATTCCGGAATTTAATTAATATAAACTTGTAATTTACATAAAACGTCAAATTAAATAAGAAATTCAATAATTTATTTGTCGTACACATATGTAGTTAAATATGCACGACAGATTTTTTTTTGCTACCGTACTAATTTTATATCTTATTCTGTTTAATGTCCCAAACTTTCAGCACTAGATCACGCAACGCATATAATGTTTACCGTTCCAATTGCATTTTTACATTTTTATCAACCACACGCTTGATTTGATAAATTGTTAAAGCAATTTTAGTTTTAACTAGAAAATAAAATATTTTTGTTAAGGCATTACTTACTTCATCCAGATTACAAAAGGAATTAAAACATTATTAGTGCGGAACTGATTAATTTCTAATCAACCTCGGCTAGCCAACAATCATTTATAATTAATGCTAATTAAATTGCGAATTTAAATTTCACAAGAAAATAGAACTAATTTTAAATTTCTTTAACAGCATTGCTATGACAACATGCTCAACTCTGGTAGCACTAGGGATGATGCCACTTAACCTGTACATGTATGGACAAAATCTCAGAACAGAGAACGATGTTGTCATTCCGTATGGAAGGATGGCGTTCACTTTGGTTGTTGTTACATTGCCTGTTTTACTAGGCATGGTTGTTCACTGGAAGTTACCGAAACTAGCAGGTTACCTTACAAAGGTAAATTATTTTTGTGTCTTATTTCAGATTAGCATTGATGAAAGATATGGCTTAATTTGCTTTATGAATGTTAGAAGCCGTAAATGGTAGCTAAAGAAGGATAGAGCAGCACACCTTACTCTACGTTTTGTTGTTACCAATTATAATAAAAAATTAACTTGCTATGCCAATAACAATGAAAACAATATAGAAAACATAAAAATCAAGTAACTTACCTATAGGCTTATTTCTTAAAAAAGAAATATAATAATAGTAGAAAAAATAAAGCTTGGGTTTAATAGTTTTCAAATGATCGCCACGCAAACTGTATTTCCACGTGACATTGATTTGCAATCTGGCTAGATGGAATTTATTTCATTTAGCATTTCTGTTGCCATTCAAAACCTGAAACATAAACATTCTGCCCCTGACAAACAAATCTTTATAATGCAACCAATATTTCCTCGAACTTGTGTACTTGATCTCCTAATCAGTTGTAATTTAATTGGCCTTCGGTTTTAAAGATTTGAGATAACCTATCCAGTTAGTCTGTTAATTTATAATTCATATACGCTGTTATAATTTAGCAAGCTATGAATTTCACTGGATGAATCATCCGAGCAGAAACAGATTTTCAAAAACGCAGCCAATTTTTCATGAATTTTCTAAAACTCTTAAGCTGCTAATACATATAAACTAAATTTCAAATTATTTTTAGCATAAATTTAATTTATAATATTTCTCATAAATAATTTATGTGTATGACAAATTTCATTTTTTAACAGTCTAGTGTGGGTTCAAAATTGTCAAAAAAATTATTGATTCTTTTTCAAACATGTCATTAACAAATTTCGAATTTCTAAACAAACCATATGCAGCAACACATTAATTGCTTTCAAGGTTTACATGCCTCATTAGAAAACCGTTTCATCAGGAACCGCCAAGGTTTAATTGACCTAAATCTTGTTCCAAGCTATCCCATCAATCAATTGTTTTCTGATTTCAACCGTTATTTTAATTGATTCGGTGGGGAAAAAAAAGTGTTGATAAAATCTAAGCAAATTCATTTTGTAAAAACTAATAACACATTTTAATCAAAATTCTTCTAAGTAATTGCAATTTAAATGTGTATTGTTACATTCAAATATAGATTTAAATACATGCATCATAAGTGGAATTTATTTTAATTTAATAAAAGTACTCATTTACTCAAAAATAACTAAAAAATCTAATAATTTCATACCAATTCACAAATATCACAAGAGGTGTATGAGGTTTTGTAAAATTTTCATGAAAGTCTAAATCAGGTCGTGGTCGTACATAATGTATCCATTAGACAAAATAAGTTTGCGCCTTAAGTTGGTTGTAAATGTGTCGATAAATGTGTAAATGTGTAATGTGTAAATGTGTGTTAAGACGCTACCATGACGTCTTAAGATGATGTAATTTTGAACATAATGCAGTCAAAGTTATACCAGAACTTCTGAAGATGTCTTTTTGCAACGCAATTTTTCAGCGAGACACGTAAAAGCTATTTATGATGTCACTTTTGACGTTATCCAGCTAAAAAAATTGTCTTCTTGACTAGATTATGGCTAGTAATATAACGTCCTAATCGTATTAATTTAATTTTTAGATTGGTAGCTACGCAGGACTTGCTATAATTGTAATTTGTCAAACAATGGAGTACTTCATCTTTCCTGATATATTCAAGAACGTGCCTTGGCAGCTGTATTTTGCTGTAGTGATCCTTCCATGTCTTGGCTTCAGTCTTGGCTACACTTCAGCGTGGGTGTGCCGATTGAAACCTCAAGTTAGAAGAACAATCTCAATTGAATCTGGAGTACAAAATGTCGGAACTGCGCTAACAGTTGCGTCACTGTCTTTTCCATTCCACGTAAGTACCGTTTTCTTAGTAAGGGAATTAGGGGAATCCGAAAACATATATAATGAGCCAATATCCTCCTGAAAACTGACATCCATTTCAATGGATGTCAGGTTTTACGTTCCTGTAGCTACCCAATTTATATTAAACTTTGAGCACAAAAAAAGTTCGAAGAGAAAAGGGAGTTATATACGGAGGTCAACGCAATTTCGGAGTTCTAGTAAAAAAAAAAGTAATAATCAGTGCTACTACTACATATCCGGCTTGTATGCTTGATCAGAGACCCCCTTATTAAGCCTTCGCCAAGTAAGACAGACACTGAAAGAATATTAACAGTCACAAAGAAAGGAATAACACATAGACAAATAACGACATTTATTGACGGTCACAAACATCCATGCCTGACCGGGATTCGATCCCAAACCCAGCAGCTCCAAAGGCTACCACACTAACCATTCAGCCGCCGATATTTATTATATATAAGTTTTTAATTATATTATAAATAAGTTAATAATATTTTATATATAAGTAGTTTTGTCTTAAAACCAATTATTGCTTGGTTGCAAAACTCTCTCTTGCATATTTTAAGAGTCTAGTATCAAAACTATCTCACATTCTCCAAAGTACAATAAAGATATAGAGTCCGGTCCTGGTCCGTTTTACGACTTTTGATAATCTTACACTGCTCAAAACAATTAGGGGAGCACCTTGCGTACTTTTGTTAACCCTTTCAGTTTCAGCGCTTGGTTTTTCATTCTAAAAATCTAAAATTTGTGAAATAGATTCATTATGCATCCAGAATGAAATGGTAAAAAACAGGCGGAAAAATATTAATTTTTTAAACTAAAATTTAAGGGTGGAAAATTGGAATTAAAAAATTGAGAATAAATTTTTTCAAATTTTTAGTTGCAAAAAAGAGGTAAAATCAATTTTTGAACATATGAGAATGCAAGAGTTAAGAATTTAGGGTCAATTTATTTCACAAAAAAATTTTGGGAGTGAATTTTATTTTACCGTGTTTTCATATTTTCATTTGATTCAAACAAACATTATTTACATCCTCAAAAGACATGATTCTTCCACCTAACGATAAATTAGTGCAAGCTCAACTTAGTGAGAAAAAAAAATCGCAAGCTCATGATTCCAAATGGAAACTTTGGGGTTGAAAGAGTTTGAACCATGCGCTCCCCTAATTGTTGTGAGCAGTGTAAATTCAATCGGACGAAGTTAACAATGAATGGGCCGAACAACTATATCTTAGTTATACTTTGGAGAACGTGGGTTTCGCAACTATAGACCGTTCATTTACATTATTTTTGAGTAATTGTTACTTCTTTCTGATTTTAAATATAAGTCTCAATTCAGTATTACGACGGAGTAGAATATCTCATGTGTTAACTCATAGTGGAAAATGTACTGAAGCAAGAAGCTATGCTATTTGTTCAGGATGTGGTATCTTAATACCTTTTATAGTTTTGTTTTCGATATCTTATAAACCATTAAAATAGTAGTTAGTGGACTGAAAATCCAAACTTTAACGGAACGATTATTTAAACAAATACATAAATTAAATTTAACAGTACAAAAACCAAATGATAGGAATACTAGAATACTTAATATCTTAATAAGAGTTATTATTTTTTTCTCAACAGTTGCAAAAAAGTTTGAAATAGAAATAAATTATTCTTGCATGGGAATATCCATAAAAGGACAATGAAACCTCATTTGTGTCGTAATATGCAGATGAAGCAAATCTTTATACCAATATATTTTCATAAGGAAGTGTAACTAATTTATAAACGAACTTGATCGTTTTGATATAGAAAAGACAATGCATAATTTTAGTTGGGGGAAAATACGAGATTTACTCATGCAATTGAAAAAGTTAATACCAAATGAAATAACTATAAAAATAAAAGGGTTTTTTCCAAATTATTTTATTATAAAAAGCGCTGTCCTAACCATGCATACAAATTATTGATGGTAAACCCCATCTTGGCTTTGAGTAACCGAAGTTCTGTAATCCTCTTACACACCCACATAGTAATTAGTGGTTTTTAAACGACCTTTGATGTATACTATTGAGCTTCCTGACTAATAATGGTCACATATTTGCTTTCCATAAGTCTGCTATACTATTGCTTCACGTGTGATTAGCCGGTCTTTAAGTGAGTAGTTTTGAAAGTGAAATGACACAATTTATTTCGCACCTCGTTGCGTTACTTTCACAAAGATGTAAACGACATTTTTTTGTTATTAAAGAGTGATTATCATATGGTTGGTAGACATATATTTTCAGACTTGTGTGCTTGGTCAGAGACCCGCTTATAAACCTTCTTCAAGTAAGACAGACACAACACATACACACACACTTACGTGACAGATGCTGCCATCTATCGCGTGCCACCTCCACAATTTAGAAATGCCCCTGAATTGGAGATTATCATATTATGATATTTGACGTGTCTAGTTACAAAAACATACCTTCTCCAAAGTACGACTAAACTATAAGGCTCAGTCTGTTCATTGGCTATTTTAGAAGATCATAAATTAAAAAGGACGAAGGGGCCATCGAACGGACCCGACCATATGGCTTGTTATTTTTTGGAGAGTATGAGTTTTGCAACTGAACAATTCAAATACAGGAACTCTGGTAGTTAATTGAAGGATAAAGATGACTTTTATTATTAATAATGAACTGTTTAATAACAGTAACCAGGTATGTTTTTTAGTAGCCATATTTGAAGAAACTATGTTTTCTCATTAATATTTTTACAATATTAATTTGAAGCAATGCGATTTTATAAGCTCTTATCAGGTTACTCAGGACCGTACTATTAAGTTCTCAATTTAGAATGGCTGTAAAATGAGAACTTTTGGTCAGAATCCTTTCAAATTTAATGGTAACTTTAATTGAAAATTGAACTTGGTTGAACAAACAGCAATGCAACGGAACAATCAAGTAATATTACAATGCAAGAGAATTCATCAATATTCAAACAGATAATAAATTAACAATATGACTGACTTCATCGCGTTGAAGGGTTGCTCAAAATGGTGGTGCCAGTTGGACGATGTATCATATTTTTTGCTAAGATTTTATCGGCTTTCTCATAATATCGATCAAAACAATCACTTTAGGTCAATGTCTGAAACACAACGCAATCCTCATTCGTTTATCACAACTATTTAAAATCACGCTCGCGAAACTCTAATAATAATCACCCTACTTTTCGATCTTAATTTTGATATCATATACAACTATGAGAAACCGAGACAGGGCCTTGGGAAAATATCAAGCATAGGAAAAGTGCAACAATACTGCCCGAAGTGGAAACATCAAGGTGACTTTATAGCAAAACGGCAATTAAGCATCAACTTTTGAATACCAAAACCACAATTAGCTTAATCCTCATAGCCGGTTGAAGCGTTGGATGCTTATCGGCGTGACTAATCTTTAGAAGAAAAACATCAATGCTTCGGTAATTTAGTCACAATCTTAACATTTTATACTTTAACTTAACATGCAAATACTCTTGTAAGGAATGTTTCTTACTTTAGAGGCATTATTCGACTTCGTATTTAATTATATAGAAGTATTTTTCTGTCTACTGTACTTGAGCACACAAGTTTCTTGCAACACATGTTATCGAACACGTAAGAAACTAGTAATTTTGTTTTTTTTTTTAATTATTCGACTTCACGCACTGTTAAAAATGGGTTCTCAATCATGAGAATAATGTTCTCATTTCTGAGAACATAGTTGGTTAATAATAGCTTCAAATACATTGTTCTCGAATTTGAGGGCATGAATGGTCTCACTTTTGAGAATGATTGAGATAAAATTCAAGAGTTTTCAATAAATATTTTTAGAATTGAAGTCACACATATAAAAATATAATAAAATATGCAGCTTTTTTCCACTTAAAATCAACAAACCTAATTCAAATAACAATGACTTTTAATTGATACTGAATTTTTGGAAAGCATTGAAATTCATTCGTTTCAAAGGTGTTTATATACATACTTTAAATACTAGATAATTTATTAGTCAACTTTAATTTTTTTTGGAACAACAAGATTAAAGCTTTAGGACAACTGCGTCATCGAACCAGTGACATTGAATCAAGTTTCTGCTCTAGAGTCCAATGTAAATAATGTAAAACATTAAAAATACATACTTTTTTTTCTGTATAGCATTTTTTTTTGTTAATGGAATAATTCCAATATAAAGGGATCATGATTCCGCCCGAAACTATTTCCAATAGCGATATAAAATAATAACAGAACGAACATTAAGTTTGAGTTGTTTTAGCCTTTTGACGACCACCTGGCTGGGTTTGGACCAGGTATACGTCAACATTAGAGTTTCGAGTTATGTCTAATGAGACTTTACATTCAACCAAACGATAAGGACGAGTTTCTTTTAAAATTACATAAATAAAGACTTTTTAAGCTCAAAATTATCAAAAAAAATACACTGCTAAATTTATTATAAAATATCACTTTAAATAACATGAATAAAATTTGAGTTAAAATAGTGCTCTCTACATAAGATTGAAAATATTTTATTGAATACATTACAGTCTTAACGGTTAAGGAAAATATTTGTAAAGTTGTTTTCCCTTGCAAGAAACTTTATAATTTATAAAAAAAAATACAAATTATGTATAATTAGATTTTATAAAAATCTTAATATTTGCTAATATATTTTGTAAGTAGTAGAAAAAATGAGCGTAAAACCAATATAAATGACAGTACTTTAATTTGGTTACTAAAGTTTCAATTCTTTAACTTTTATTTTATTTCAAATTTTTTTTAAAAATTTAATACCCTCTCGTTCGAGCCGAATTCGAATGAATCGGCTTTATATATAAGTTAACCATTTCCCATAATTTCATAGAAAAAAATTGACTAGCTAATAACTATGTTATCAGCTGTAGAAATCATTCATTTCTGGGAAATCAAACTTTTTCGTTAAAAGATAAGATTTCTACGGTGAATAACCTATAAAAGAAGTCGGAACTATTGTAGAAAGTTCATAGGCTTCCGTTCACAGCTGACACCCTTTTATCCTGCCAATTTCCTTTATCCGCTTTATATTTCAATGTTAAGGTTTCTTTGAGTATTGAGATTAAATAATCTATTGAGATAACTATATAAAATTTAAAATCAGATAATCTTTAAATCATAAAATATTTGTTGAAGTCTCCAATGTTCTTCTCTTCGTATTGAAAAAGAGCATACAATATTTATTCATTTCATGTGGATTATTAAAATGCTTCTGATTATTTTTTAAATGTTATCAAAAATGAGGATCTAGGAAATACATAAAACTTTTATACATGTCATATATTTTTTTTTAAAAGTATAGGGATATATGTATATAGAAAATACGTGAAAACTAAAAATTATTTTTTAAAACATGATAAAAAAAAAGCTTTACACGTCTTTCAAAATAATAATAATAATAAGCATCTTGGAGATCTGAGCACTGTAAATAGATAACATAAGCATGTGTATTAGGTTTGGTTGTAATTACGTCACACTAGAGCTACGCGAGGGCTATTATCAAAGAGCCTTGTGGTTTATAACCATGGTCAAGTGACGAGGCCGATACCTGAAATTTAACCCAACGTAACCGTATATCTATACCGTATGCGGTGTCAGAATTTTGGACCACAACAGACTTTACGTGCACCAGTCCCATATACACAGCGCGCGGCGTTATTTATTGAAGGATAAGGTTTCCCAGTACGATCCGTTTATGAAGATGGCTAAGCATTAGCATAAGCATATAGGATTGAGTTTAGTTTAAAATACTGACTTATGTAAAAAGACAAAAATATTACCTTTATAATGGATAAGTTGTATTATACCCAAATAAAAATGAATGTAGTTAAAATACAAACTTATAGTTTTATTTTTACAGAACCTTGAGAAAGTGCTGCTTTTCCCATGGCTGTATGCATTCTCTATGACCGGAGTATGCATCATCATTTCAGCTCTGTATCAGATTTACTTGAAACAATGTAACCTGTCCAAGTCTGTTGAAACCCTTCCAGGTATTAAAAAAAAAACTTTAAAAACGCACTCTTTAAGAAAAAAATGAGGCGTCTCTCAATAAGTCAACCGGACAAGTGTCAATTTTCAGCTTACAGTTACATATTATCTAAAAGAATAATGTCATGCAGTAATACTTTTGCTTTATTAAATTTAAGTATGGCATTTTTTTTAACTAATAAAAAATATTTTTTGTTTAAAAATTTAAAGAATTAAAAAATGATTCAACGAAGAGAAAAGATGGGTTGATTTATTTAATTGGAGAAACAATTTTATATAAGTAGGGTGCAGATATTTTCAGAACTACAATCAAGTAATCAAATAATTGACCGGAGAATGACAATTTTTTTTGTTAAAAGTTTTACATTTTAAAATCGGTTTTAAATACAATTCTAAAGTATTTGATAAGTACTACGTGAAGCACATTTTTCAAGTAATAAAATATTCGTTTAATTTATAGCTGAAAGAGAAGTTACTGCAGTGCGATATGCGGAAGAAGGAGGAAAAGCTAACGGAGCCTACATTGGAGATTCAACTAAAATGTAAAACTTTCATAAGGTCTGTATTACCCTAAAAATGAAATGTATTTGAACCACATGAAGAACTATTATTATTAAGATTTTTTAAAATTAGAAAAACAATGGAACTTGGAATAAGTGGTATCAATCATATATTTTTTGTTTCTCTCAGGTTGATTTGTACATCAAAACTAAAAAGGTTTGTTGCTTTTATTAATCAAGTATTTCCTTCAGATTAACGTTTATAACATTTGAAATAGGTAAGAGTTACAAAACATTTGATTGCTAATGCAGTATGATCCCAAGGTTAGTTGAAACACAATGATTTAGTAAGTTTTTTTTTTTTTTATATATATTAACCCAAAAAACCCGCCCTAAACATCCTAATCAAATTCTTAATTTTGTTTGTTTTTCGTGTTACTGAATTTGTTTCGTAAACATTGAGTTTCGTGTATATTTTTTGTGGTTTGCAAGTACCGGTTTCAAAAGATCTGGGTACAAACTAAAAAATTTAAAGCTCATTTTCTAGTTTTCACCTTTTTGCCACTTCGCATGTTCTTCCACTAAGCTCTTCAATTGTTTTATAATTAATTTTTGATGAATTTAAATCTGAAACAAATATTTATTATTTTTTAAAATTCACATGTACAATTTTTATAAATTTTTTAATATGTCCCGTAAAGTGAACAATAATTAAAGAAAATAATTTAATAAATTAACCCACTAGTTTCATCTAACTATGCATATCCTGGTGCCTGTAGCACATTATATCCTCCTGACATTTTTTTATTAAAAAGTGATTGTACGATATTAAGTTAATGTACTGCCGAGAATTCGAAAATGGTGTTATTTAGAGCACAAAAATCAACAATTTTAAAGTGGCAATTCGTCTACCATGATTTAGTAATATTTTAATTTACATGAACTTCATTTTTCTTCGTAATCCTTTATATAAAGGCATTTGTCCATAAACTCATGATTTATCATGTGTTGTGTCCAATCATTCTTGGAGGAAAGGGCTTACTTACAGATAAACCTTTTTTTTTAATTTAATTTGTTTTTGTCTCCAATAAATATGAAAAAGTCAAACTGTATGTTAACATTCTTAAAATGCATCTTCCCATTATTAATGTTTAAACTTCTTAAAACTTTTGAAATATATGCAAATTTAGTACATATTTATATGAATTAGTTTTTGTTCAAAGGGCATAAGTCACAACTTTGACTTTGTTGGCTTATGCCTTTTTAACAAAAGCAATTTATATATAATTAAATATTTGCAATAAAAAAAATTAAATATATTTCTATCTTTTATACTAAAAATGAAAATTAATCTTTTATAAATAAAAGTTTTAAACATGTTTTTTAAAAACAGGTTTATTGAGATTTAGATGTACTGTTATATAAATGTACATAAATCAAAATACTTTGCTATTTAAATTATATGTTATAAATTTATATAAATGGTAAAAATCAATGACATATCAATAAAGATTATTTCAACTTCAACATTTCCATTTCCTTTTATGTGTAGAAAGGTTAAGTTTGTTTATTGTAAACCAATAATTGTACGGTTTGCATTAGAAGTTGCATTATCAATTTTGTACATTATAAGTTACATTAACTTAAAAAGTCAACTTTGTCATAAACTTTACTTTCCTGTGTTCAGTGAAAAATATTGTTTTCATTTGTCCTCCGTTTTTTACATGTTCCATTCCGAAAAAGATATCTTTCTGACTGATCTGTACAAATACTATATTAAATTTTATTACTATACTTAAATTTTGTATTTATTTAGAAGGCTATGATGGGAGAAATAGTTCAAGAACCATGATGAGACAACTTTAGCAAAATAAAGGTTAGAAGAATCCTACTATTGAAAAAGAAGGCAAAATGTGGAAAAGAAATTATGCAAAAGATCATGAATATTCTCATTTTGAATATGAAATGCTTCTTTAACTAAGCATTCTATGCTCTTAATTATAAAGATAAGCCATGAAAATGTATTATTTCTATATCTACATTAGAGCTTTTAAGTATTTGTCACAGTGATCAACCATTTAAAAAAGGATTAAAGCTCTGTGATACAACTTGTAATACTGATACATCTTATAATTTATACAGCTATGTAATATTCATTTTCACATTTATGCATACTTTACATTCACTGTCCATGTTTGAAACATTCATTGTATAGTTTTAAGAACAAGATGTATTTATTAAAAATGTGCATAAACATTTTTGGCATGTTATTTTAAATATAATAAACATTAAAAACATAAATATAAAATAGAGATTATCCAGCTTAATTATCCTTTAATGATACAGCCAAACCAATCTGTTGCAATGATACTGCAGAACCCTATATTAATCTACAGATATAGAACATTTTAAAGAAACAAAAAAGCAATAAGTAAAAATTTTCTGACAAGCTATCCCAGTATGAAGAACCATATCTAATGATAAAATTGATTTTGAGAACCTTTGACATAGTTCAAATAAGCAGAAAGTTAATATTAAACAAAAAAAATTATTTGTATTATGGTACAGCTCCTACATTTAATGAACAATGATAAACAAATACATAGGGTTTAACAACATGTTCATAGTTCTTTAAATTAATAATTTAAACTTATAAAAGGAAAAGGTAGCAAGTCAAATTATAAAAATGTAAACAGCACTTCTTTTTAATTAAAAAAACAAACATGAATATTGCATTCTAAAATAAAGATATTTTGTACAACTTCAAGGTGTATACAAGTAGAAACCTTCAGTTGTGGTTTTGCCAATTAAAACAGTTGTTAATACACCACATATTTGTTTTATATCCATCAGAAAAATTAAATATCTGATTTCTCATTTACAAAGTTAAGGAATTTTCAATTTCTTTCGAAAAAGTAGGCAGACAGGTAATATGCAGATGTAACAAATTAGTAAAGGGTTAAAAAGACATGAAAACAGGATATTTTTTATTAAAAAAATCTTATATTTTTCATTTCCTGAAGCTTATTACAAATTCATCTGGCTTTGTCTCTTCTTCACTATCACTAATGTGAGCCCTGACACATTGTCAATGATAATTCCAAAATATGTACAGTTTCTTTCTGACTTTCTGCAATTTAAAATACAATGTTAAGAGATGACTATGTCAAATGATGCAAACTTCAATGTAAATTATATAAATTTAAATAAGAACTAAGTACATTCCAACCTCAATTATTTTCTAAATTTTGAGTAATGAAAAACCAAAACCAATGCCAAAAATCTATGTTTATTCATCTGTAAATAACTAAATATTATTATCTATAACAATCCCTGATAAATATTTTTGGAAATTCAGTTTATTTTCAGTAAGAAAAATAATTGTAAAAAAAAACTTTTCCCAAGCATTTTTACAATCGGCACCTGATACTAAGTCATACGCAGAATTATGCAGAATGTATAGAAATTGCATAAAAACCTCCAAAACTTGAGAAAAACCTGGTAGGAATTTATTTAAAATGATAATAAAATCTGATATAGAAATTAATGAGAAAATCTTTTTGGATACTTTAATCACATTTGTTTGCTCATACTTCATGAAACTGGTAGGAAATATAAGCGAATATTTTGTGATCAAGCATCGACTGTTAGAAAGTGGCTAAAAGAATAATCCAAACTGAGAAGATAAAACATTAAAGGACATAAGTTGATAGTTTAAACCTTTAAAAAATTACATACTAAAATTTCCAATGTCTCCCTCAGATAGTTTTTGAAGTACAGCCTTCTAAAGAATAGTCCCTCTTCTTTTGAAAAATTGCATTTGCCAAGATGTTTACCTGAGTTCTAGTTTGGGTTCCGTCAATAACATCTTTTATTTAGCAATACAAGATAATTAGCTGCTTTTCATTCATAAACAATTCTCAAATTTTTCTCAGTACTGTATTTTTCAAATTTGCTGCAGTTATAACTCAATTACAAATCCTTGCATTGATTAAATTTGTTTCTGCCATGTCAATTGTATACATTTCTCTATATAATGACAAACCAGTTTTTTTATTGTTTAAAATTTTACTTTTGTATTAGATGAAAAAGCGATTAAATTATTAAATTTTATTTAAAACTCTTTTGTATTCAGGTCCTAAATACTCAGGTCATTGTTTAACTTTATAGCGAAATAAATTTTTCACTTTTATTTTAACCACTGTGAAGGTCGCAATAATTGCAGCAGTATAACTTTTTTTTTAGACTTAGACATACATAATAACGTGCTGAAATTCAAACTTAAATTTTGTAAGAAAATTTAACTATAAATTCATTAACTATAAATAAATATATCCTCAAATATTTAAAGTATTTTAAGAAGTACTTTTTTTAAAAAGCGATTAACTAGGTGTGTCCCTTAAAGGCAAATGAGTCTGACCACGAGTCTCCAAATTAAATTACCTCGGTGTGATTCTAATGTAATGGAAAAAATTATTTCCCATGCCACATTTCTCTGGCTGCATTGAATATTTTTACAAAAGGTTTTTTGTATGAAAAATGTAACTGACTTACAGGTCTCTATAACCTCACTTTCTGATATTGGATTCTAATATTTTTTAAATTGTCAATAAATAAGTTAACAACAAAATATTAAAACCAACTTCAAAAAGTGGAATTGTAGACACCTGTGGGTCAGCTAGATTTATCATATAAAAAATCATTTGAAAAAAATTCAATACAACCAGAGATATGTAGCTTGGTAGTTTATTTTTTGCATTGGATTAACACAGAGACACTTTGCTTTAGAGACACGCAGTAATTCAGTCTCATTCACTGTTAATGAACAGGAATTTCGCTGGGAAGCACTCTGGTGTGTTTTTTTGCTACACATGCACAAATGACTGGGAAATATTATTAAATGCTGAATCTAAAGGGTTACAAATATCAATGACAGAAGAAGCGAGATTCAACCCAAACTGTGATACCAGCAGATGAAAAAAAACTAATGTACACAACTGTTTAAAAACAATGAGCATTAGGAGTTACTTTTGCAAAACCCATTATCACAGTACAGCCCAAAATTGAGTCGAAAAAGTTGCCTCATAGTAAAAAAAAAAACATAGTTTGATGCTATTGATGGTAAGTTTCGCAGGTAACACCAATATTAAAGAGACCAAATTCAAAGAGTTTCTCCATGAATTTCAAGTAAGTTACCTCTTGAAAATTTAACTTACAATTTTAACTTTTGCATAGTTTTATAGAAAGTTCCTTGAGATGAGTTTTTTACCTTCTAAATTGAAGAAGCATCACCTGCTATTATATGTTTTTCTTTTAATTCATATAACATCTTGATTACAGTAGCCACACGCTTTTTAAGTTTTCTATTTTCTTTTCTTAAGGAACGGATTTCTTTTGTCTTGCTTTCTACTTCAGCCTTTGCACGAGCAAGCATCTTTCGAGCATTTTCGGGAGAAATAACCGTGGCCTCATCAAAATCGCCCAAATAGCATAAACGCTTGTTTTTAATTATTCTTTTACTTGAACCTGAAAAATATAAATATTTTTAAAAAAACACTTCTTATAAAAGAACTTAAGTATTCTCAAATCCCAAATCCCTAATGCGTGAGACCAAGGTGATTCTGAATATGGGACATTAAAAATTATTATTTCTACATTTTTAACTTATCTTTAAAGAAATTTAAGCTTAAATATGGAAAAGTTTATGTAAAATTGCCAAAAATATCTTAACATAACTGCCTAAATAGTGAACAGTCTTTTTGCATTTTCTTAATTATAAAACATATAAATATAAACCTTTTTGAATTACATACTAAGTGCCAATTTTTCCCTCAAAGCTTGTTTATAATGTAAAATATATGCATATTTCTATCTCTCTGCATTTAATAAACAAATGCATAATCCATATGAATGGTGGGGATGTACATAAATTACGTTGATCGAACCCCTCCCTCTAAAATTACGTCACATTGTTACACCCCCCCCCCCTTAAAGAAAAGTAAATTGTAATATTTTTCTTATAGAAAAGCATAATTTTATATTTTTTAAAAACTTAATTTGGAAAGAAAAAAATTTAAAATTTATCTTGGTTAAATATTTTAGTCATAGGAATGTACCAACATTGTATTTACATTTCTATTGTCCAAGGTCTAACTAGCAATTTGCTGATGTCTTCCAAAAAAGAGGGTCTAAGAGTAATTGGAACTGTTTAGTCTATTTCTGGGTCTTTTGTGTTCGTAAAAGTATCTGCCAGTCCTCCAATTGGTCAAGATAGAGTCGCAATTTTTGTGTGTTATGAAGTACCGTTATGAATGGGTCTGAAAAATATAAGAGACTAATAATGCAAACATTGTTGCATATATAATAAGCTCCCCATACTCTTTATGAAATAAAGTGATTCTTATGTAAAAAATATTTCATTTTTTTCTCCAAAAACTTTATTTTGTGTACTCGTAAAACAGATTTTCCTTGCAAAATTAGGAAAGTTCGAATTGTAAGGTCACGCAAGCGATTGCCGCTACCCCCTCCAATGCACAATCCATCACGTTGGTGCATACCCCTCCCTCCCTCCCCCTCAGAGCATGACGTAATTTACGTACATCCCTTTTCAATGGTAAATGAGATATTTAAGTAAACAACATTGCTTTTATTAAGGGTCTTGTATGGTAACAGATCTCTATACTATTCCCAAAGGGGAAATTAAATAAAGTATACAATACATACTTACGAAAACTTACCAAAAAAACAAAAGAAAGTTATTTTGCCATAAAAATAATTAGTAAGTACTATCTTAAAGACATTAAATAGTTATAATTTTTAAAAAAATTTAGATACTTACATGTTGTTAGTGCTGCCACCTGTAGTTGGTGAATAATGACTAAAAATTTGTTTTAGTTATAACTAATTAATATCTTTAAAATTAGATTTATTAATTTATTTTAATAGGAAAATAACTTTCATCTGTATTTTTTGGTAAGTTTTCGTGAGTATATGGGTCATTCTCTGTAAATGGGACAAATTGCACTTTTAAAAACTGGGGAAAAAATATTTTTCTTATTGAATAATTATCTTTATATGTATTGCTCCCATTCATAATAGTAAAAAATGGTTTAGATCCATTTGATGACTTTATTTTTAAAAAAATACATATTTTCCATACTTGAAAATTGACGTAAACTTCTTTAGATACTGAGCATGCGCAACAGACAATATAGATGCTCATGCAACACCGAAAACATTGCATGCCTTTTTGACCTGCCCCAAAAGTTACGCATGGTGCTTCAGTTCAGAAACGCATGATTTAAATCTATGTGGGGTTAAGTTTGGTTGAATAAAAAGGAGCACTAAACCTATAGTAGACAGAGTACAAGATATATATCTCTATAGGAATGCGAGTCTTTTCTTTAAATGGGAAAGTTTGGTTGGGTTGGTTTGAAATACTGTCACACTACGGCTACATGAGGGTCAATTGGCGACTGGCATCGTAATTTAGAACCCTGGTCAAGTGATGAGGTCGACACCGACCATACTTGAATATTGGCGTTTTGTCAAGTATAATTTCAATGGAAAAAATTTTGTTACATAAGGGTATAATATGAGTATGACGTGATTAGAGTAAGCGACTTCTGATCGAGAAGAGCGGCTGAAAAAATTGCAACCTCATATTATTTTACAGTTTTCGTCATAAATCTCTTGATGATTGCGAGACTGTGGTTCTAAATTACGATACCCGATATCAATAGCAATAGTGTAGCTCTAGTGTAAGGATAATTAAAACTAACCCTTACTCTTGATCGCAACGTAGAAGAATATACGAACCTCGTGAAATATTTAAAGCATGACTTTTTTAAAAAAATTACAGGTGAAACGAAACAACCGATTGGTATTGAAGGCGCTTGGAAAGAAAGATCCAAGTTGAAGTTATCCAATGTGGACTGACCTTTAAGGTTGATATGTGAGTTAGTGACGTGTGAGTGAGTGACGATTCCGCAGAAAAAGTCAAATAACATCATTTTCAAAAAATTTTGTATAAGGTATAGAAATTGTATGTTAATCTACATTCAGATGCCCACAATTTGAGACTGTTAAAAAAATTCTCGCACTTATCTATAATCAGTAAATGTGATTGAGTGAGTGATGACTCTAAAAGACTCCCATGATATTTTTAATGTTAAAAGTACTGTAAAAACGTTATCACTCAAGGATCAAAACAACTGTTGGCTGATTTAGCAGCCTCAATCCTTTAGGAATAATATGCCAATTTAAATTCGATTTCTTAGTCTTCCAGTAAGTTTTTAATTGAACTTTAAAGCAGTGTTGTAGGAGTGACTCTATAATCCAGGGACACATACATACTCATAAAATTACAAAAAACTGCTAATGGTAGAAAAACACCAGATACATTTTCGGAAACTACATAAACTAATTAACCATAAATAGTTCCGCCAAAAAGGATTATATATTTAAAACAGCTGTATTTAGGTAGCTAAAAGTTGCAAAAGCATGTAGGGACAGTGTGAGGGAGTGACAAATCGGGTATTTAAAAGAAATTTTATGTAAGTAAACTATAATTATTTGATATTTTTTAGGTGGGACTAGTTAGGTTGTGGGCGAGTTTACACTAATAAATCACAAACTTGCATATATAATTTGAAAATAAAGAGTAAAGTGTCCGGGACATTGATTTGTCCCTTTTACAGAGAATGACCCATAAGTCGTATATTTTAGGGGAAGACAGGGTCCAATGGACCACGGGGTAAAAGGGACCACCCCCGTATTAATTTCTAATGTATTAAGGTACATAGGTAGTAGCAGAGCATTTATTAACATAAACTTGCAACTGTGTGTTTAACTGACAATTTAGTCATTCTAGAAAGTTCATTTGTGACAGGCAGAAGTAAATATTTGCACCAAAGTATTTCTTCTTTTTTTTTTCATTCAAGAATCGTGATTTGGAAAATTTTACTTGGCACATTAAAAAGAAAAGGTCATATATTGTTGTAGTTAATCTAAGTAAAACAATTTAATTTGGGGTTAATTAGTGTTTTAGAAATTTTTTGTCTGACTTCCACATGGGGTAAAATGGTCCACCAGAACCTGGGGTACAATGGACTTCTGGTTATTCATTTTACCCTGAGTTACAATTCACTTTATACCGAGTTATTATACATACATTTTACCCCGAGGTCGGGGTACAATGGTCCACTTTGTCACTTGCTGTTAAAACATTTACATACATTAAAAAAGTATATGTAAATGTTTTTTTTTTTTCGAAATATAACATAGAGCCGAATGTTTAGGCATGCACATTTTCAAATTAAAAAAAACTATTAGTTTGAGAGTCAGCACTGAAAATTCACAAAAGTGGTCCATTTTGTATCCCTGCCTCCCCTATCTAAGAACAGGGTTAAAAGTAACTTAACATAAAACCGAAATCTAGATAATTTTGGAATATTTGGATAATTTGTAGCCTATAACGTCATAAACAAAATGTCCAGATATTATTCCAGACAATGAAAGTAGAATTGGAAGTATCTTCTGGCCAATCTATTAACCTGATATCCTGAATTTGTTCCATAAAACTTTTTTTTAAAAATCACAAAATAGTTCATATTTGATGTGTTTCCGGATTATTGAAGTCCACATTTCAGAAGGTTTACTGTGTACAAATATTTCCTATCCAGAAAGTTAAAGTATACATTCTTATATACTTGTTAGTGTTTAGTGTATAACAGAAAATTTCATCATAAGACATAGCGAGAAAAAATCCTTTTGCAGAAAACAAACACATAAATGAATGTAATTCTTACTGCACTGCAAGTGTTTTGGAAATATATGAATGTTATGTTAACTATTAACTGTTCTAACCATAAATAAGATTTGCTTGAAATAAAAATTTAAAACACTACAAAACAATGTAAAATGATACAACAATATAGTTTTAAACACACAAGAAAGATTATCACATAGATAACATAAATAAATATTACTTCATTTAAAAAAAATGCTACTGACTTCCATCACCAGATTCTTTCCTTTTTGTGGAAGACTTCTTTCCGTTGCTTTTTTTAACACTTCGTGAACTTTCAGGCATTACCAAATCAAATATGGTAGGAACAGCATCAGGCTTCAGCCAAGTTCCACCAGTTTTTAATGGCTCAAAACATTCGCGTTCAAAGTGTTGGGAACAAATTTTGTGATTATTTGTGGCCACAAAATTTGGTTTTCTAACTTTGGACTCCCATTCTTTACGCCGTTTAGGATCTTTGGGAAAACTAAAAAAGAAACATTTTCATTTTAAAAAAATGCTTTCAAAGTAATTCTTTTTAAAAAAAAAAACTTCACCAAAACTACCATTTCTACAATATGCAGTTAACTCCGGATTATTCACAAGGGATTGTTGCTTTTGATGATTATCCATAACACACATAGACCGTAAAGATGTCTTCTTTTGTGACATAGAGCTTCAATTACAATTAAAAATAAGAAGTTTGAAGACTAAAAAACAATTAACTATCATTTAATAAATCCTCACATCTTTTTTACCTATTATGCTTAGTAAGCTGTATATAATAGTGTGCTTAAGTAAATATAGTGAGCCATACTGTCTTGCCTTGTATAAATTTACTGCAATTGGACTTTGCCAATTGCAGATAAATTGCAAATTGGCTTATCCATAAATGCTTCAAAACTCAAAAAAATGCAGCAGATGATCAGTAATACAATATACAACTAACCCTCTTACCTATGAAGCGTTATGAGCCCTCTCTTGTAGCACCCTTTACAGTTTGGGACTACGCAAAAATTAGGCATGGTGTATCAGTAATGTCCAATAACCAAAATATGAGAAGTATATTAGAAACTTTGCCTCCACAACTTGTGATGTTGATGTTAAAAACCTAAAAAAAATTGCATAAAATAATTATGAGAATTAATGCCGAGGCAAAATGAACCTTTTACTCAACATTATAATCATTAGCAGTTATATGAAGTTCAAGAATCTTTCCCCAGTTAGATACAGTTTTGTTTTATAGTTGAGAGATTTTGTTAATGTGTTTCAATTAATTATTCACAATGAACAATTTAGACCTATAAAAGTTTTAAATTAAAAAATAAAACACCAGTATAAATGTTACTAAAAATATTGTTTGAAGGATATAAAAAGCAAATATTTACAAAAATCAATTAAAATATTTTTCAGAATATGTTACACATTTATAAAAGGAAACAAATGAAATGTAGTTTAGGGTTATAACCTGAATAACTAGGGAGAAAGTCTTGCATTGTATACGTTTCTGGATTTAGTAAAACTTATATTCTAAAGGCAAAACAATTGGTATATGCTATGACGAAAAGCAAAATAAAAAGAAAAATTATATGCCAATAAGATTTTTTATATAATTTACAAAACTTTTTACATGAAATAGATTTATAAATACTTTTAAGATAAATGAAATAACTTTAAAAGTATTTTATCTGGAAGACTTTGCTGTTTGCTACTGAAATAATTAATAATATTACTATTTTTCATCTACAAACCTGTACAGATTTCAGGACTTGGCAGATTTTAGGTCGGTTGAGTTCTGGCTCATCTCACCTCTGACGGTTTGTAACAGTAACTGTCATTTAGAACCACTTCAGAACAAGACGTGACAACTTAAAAATAAATTTGTAATACAGTTTTAAGTTTCTCTCTCCTGCTACTTTTTTTTTATTTTAAAGAAATTCATAGTACTAATTTAATGAACAATGTTTTAAATACGATGATTATAGATGCAATTGAATGTAACCTTGTTTAAATTTCAATTAAAAAATTTATCTAAAATCATATACAACACATACCTTACACCCCTTTACTTTGTTTTTATGTTTCAACATTTGATTTTCAATATTGAAGCCATCAAGTTAACACTTTTGAACAATCTACAATCATGTTCCAGGAAGTCCAGAATTTCAAATGCCATCAAACTAAAAAAAAACCATGGCTAATAACACATCCGAGTAAATAAATTGTATTATGATTTCATTATAAATTGCAAATGTTATAATTTAAACAAAAAATATTGTCCTATGCCAGTAAAAACAACCTTACTCGTCTTCTAACACTCATGACTTTCTCTTTCAACCTCATTTGTAATTAGAAAATGAAAAAAAAATAATAAAGACATTACTATAAATTTTAGGATTTATTAGGTAATTAATTTTAAAATGTGCAATCACAAAAAAAACCACACTCATTTCATTGACATTTTTAAATTAATATTTCATTAATGATACTACTGCATTTTTTAAAAAAAAATATATGATGTATCCAAGCCAAAACTCATTTCCCATTTCAAAGAAACAGTTTGAATAATAAATATTATTTGGCAACAAATTATTTTCATTTGCATATAATTTTCTAGGCTTTTTTTAATAGTCTAATTTTGAAATAAAATATATGGAATATAACTGGTGATTAACTTGCCAAAAGTTGATGTTTCACACTTGTCAGTGGCATTTGTGGTTTGGGTTGTGAAAATAGGTGACACAGGATAACATGTTGTTACATTCAACAATATATTCTATAAATGCAATAAGCAAGCTAAAATTAAAAAGTTTTTTAGTGCACATTTAGTTCTTATGATCTCATTTTTAAACGAACTTGATATATGTTGTTGTTTTGGAGATAAAGTAGAGCATTGATTTAGCAACCCTAAGATACAAAGGCTATTCTATAATATACTTATTTAGCTACCTTCGGTTTATAAATTCTTTTAATTTGAAATATTGCATGATGATACACTTTTATTATTAGAGACTAAGTTGTTGATCCTTAGAAATATTTGTGTGCAGAGGTTCTATTATATTTTGAATCATGTAATTACAAAAATGTGAGAAAAACTACACCACCTGCATTCAACATATTTTAAAATTTTTATTTCTGTAAAAAGCAATATATTAAAAGCCTACACCAAACCAATATACCTAACTACAATTTAAGGTCCATTTTATTCTGAATGTGACATAGAGAGTAGTTTTTTGTCTCAAATTTAAACATGTTTATCTTTAGTTTTAATTTAAGACCAAAGTTATCGATTTATGCTTAGTGGTTTTCTTTTTATAAGCATTTTTGAGAAAGTCTGAATATCAGTTCTTACCTAAACTTTAATTGTTATATTATTTTATTATTATTATTATTTTGCTTTTCCTAAAATAAAAGGCTTTGCAACAGTTAAGAACATTTGCCTCAGAGTTCCTCAGATAGTTCCTGAGAAAAATGTTCCTAAAGTTAGGTAAATTAACAAGGGCAAGATAGAACTATCCCACTCCCCTTAAATTATTTGAAAATCAAGGTTAAAAGAAAATAAAATTTTCAAAATATGCAGTTTTCATTACAAACAAAATTGAATTAGAGTGCTTTTGCAAGATATGTAGTATTAAACCATGGAAATTAAAATTTTGATTGCTGTAATTTTTTTATTTAATTTTAAAATACATTTACTTACCTGTCAACAAGTCGCGCCGCGCAGACACAACAATCGAAATATGCAAATAATAAAAATAAACAAATGCACTGTAGCCATTAAGGAAGCACTATTTTCGCTATGAGTATTTTTCAGCTCGATTATTCAACTTAAAAAAAAAAATTTAAAATATTCAATAAACAACATTTTCTTTAGATATTCGAATTTTTTTCACAATATTCATTTTATTTTTAATTGTAATTTTTAAAAAATGCGAAGAATGCATTTTTTTCTTTTGGCTGGCTTGCAAATCATTATCATATCTGTTTTGATTAATTAAATGTATTTATTGAATTAAATAAAACATAGACAGGTCCTAAAAAGCTTATAAAAGTTTGACCTCTCCCTTTGCCTCATAAATTACACTGCACCCGCTGAACCAATTAAAGTGAAACTAAAAAGATTGTCTAGAGATACAAACGCAAGGTGTTTTCTATTGGTGGGAATTGACATGTGCTTGCCCAACTTAAATGGTTTTGCCAGAATTGGCTAGAATTACTATTTTGGCAACTTTACACGAAAATGAGAGATTTCTCGCCAAATATGCTTCTGAAGCCTAACTATTCTTTTTGGGTTCCGAGCAATTTTGCTTCACCTAAAAACATTAGTATCAAACATGGCGCATTACTATAAATTTAATTGAAAGCTTTAACCATGTCCGGATTAAACACTGTTTAGGGGCTTGTATGCACAGCGGCGCGTTTACCAATAGGCGTTAGAGGCGGCCGCCTGTGGCCCCAAGATTGTGAGGGCCCCAAAATTTCATCATTTCTTAATACTACGTATAATAAAATGTTCCTAATAATCCTAATTCTTTCAAATATTTATGTACTGTTTGTCGATTTGTTGGCCCCCCGATTTGTTTGTAAACCAAAAAAAAAAAAAAAAAAACCAATTTTATTGTAATAAAAATTACAAAATCTGTTTTTGACGGGATATTTTAGACAATAGATATCTATTTTTGGAAAATCGACATTTCCAAGAGTGGAAAAGCTGTTGCATATGTATCCAATTCCGATTGACAATGCAACTGTTCGACGAGGTGATAAACGAATTTGCAAAAAGAAAATGCAGAAAGAAAAAGTTGTAAATGAAAAATAAGTATGTAAATGTAAGGGCATAAAAAGTATAAGTGAAATTCTTGTCTCTTGTAATATTTAGCCGACCGTTCCTTTTTTTCAGCCCCGATTGCGTCACTAGCATTTCATGCTCCAAAAAGGGGGAGAATCCCAATTTACAAACTGGTTCATCCTACATCATGCTTTATTATTTGTACAAGTATTAAGATTTTTTTAAATTCTAATTACTGTTTTTTTTTTTTGGGGGGGGGGGGGGCAAATTCTGAAGCCGCCTATGGCCCCAACATCCATAAACGCGTCACTGTGTATGCAGCAGAATTTGAAAAAAACACATCGGCTTCCCCATGGCGGATTTATTGCGAAAAAAAAATTTTCATTTTTTTTTTCAGGGGTGTTTTGAACTCAAACAAAATTTTATATATGCATATATTTTTTGGGGGGAGGGAGGGGGATTATTCCATTAAAGGAAATTAAACCTGTAGGCAGATCAGTATAAATATTTAGTTGCTATTGGAAATCACGTTATTTGTTGTTTTACGTTACGTTGGATTGTTAACTACAATATTTTATTTGTATTTAACAATACAATTAATAGGAAAAATTCCATATTTTGACAATAAATGTAAATTGGAAAAAATTTAAGAATTTTAGGCGTGCTTTTTATCCCTTTTGCCCCTCTGTGCACCTCTAAAAAAATCTTTTGAGGATGCATCATCCAGTTTGTTTTGTGGAATTTTTTTAGAATTCGTACTGAGTTTAAAAAAAAATGTTTTAGTAGTGTGTTTACTTTTTAAAGACGGAGTTTGAAATAGATTTTTTACAATTGAACAAAAAGTATTTAGTTGCTTTATAAAATTTTGGAAGAACTGCCTTTTTTTGTTTTATTTCTGGTTATAAATGATGGCGAAGTATTCATGGTTTGAAATTGACTATTGTTTATCTTCTGACCAGTTCGATAATGAATATTTGAAGAAAAAAAACTCCTTATAATTTTAAATTATACCGAAGCCTCATACCTTTCCTAGAATTTTATTTATATCTTTGTTATATTGTTGAAAAAATTTTAATCTAACGATGGAGTGCCATACAGTTTTTCATGACACTAAGAAGTTGACTTATGGTAGCTCACCTAGAGTGCTACACTATACATTGATGAACATCAAAGGGCGCAGGGGCCTCATCTTCCTAAAGGTCTGTTAGGCCTTAGAGGCTCCAAGTAATTGTCATGATAATTTGTCTTGTCCCATGAATATTCAGTAAATTGTATTATATGTTATTACTCCGCATTATTTATAAAACTAGGAAATAAAACATTAACTTACGGAAGTTTTAAGTTTAGAAAAATGAGATAAATTAATGATTATTTGAAATATTTTAAGCCATAACTTAATTTATTTTTGATTCGGGCATTCATCATTGTATACGAGCAATCTTACACAAAAGTTTATATTGAGAGTTTTAAAAATGTTCAGTTAAGTTCGTATTAAGTCTATGAGTAGCTATAATGTGAAGCTAATCCGATCCAAACCAATGCAAAAACAGGTTTCAGGCGGCTTCAAGAGTTTTTCTCGCCAAGCATTTCAACGTATTCCTATCTCTAGACCAGGGCCACTTTTATTTGCATCACCCTGTATTATTCGATGGGATGAGAATTTTTCAATTAGAAATTTGATACAATTTTATTCATTCATATTTATACATATTTACAACAAGTTTGAGTTAAATACTTAATAAGTATTTAAAAATATATATATAAAAACTCATTATTTTTTCTCAGAGCCTGAACTCGGAAAACTTGGACTATACTCACAATAAATTTAGGGAGCCGCTTTTAGGAAAATTTTGTGTATGAATGCCAGTGATGAAGATGCTTAGTTGGCCGATTTATCATATTTTTGCTACCATTTTATTGGTTTTCTTATAATGTCGATCAAACCACTTACTTAAGAGGTCAATGTCTGAGTCCAGGTCACACTTTAAATAAAGCGGCATCTCCGAAAATTTTCAAATTCACTACAATTTGGGGGGGGGGGGGGGTCTACAGCATTTAGCGCAATAAAAAGTAAAATTTAGCGAGCCCTAAGCCCGGGCCTAACGGTCCTTATGGTACATCAAGCCCTGTTTTTTGTGATCTTTTATGTTTGGTGTTCTTAGTAAACGCAAAAAAAACAACCCAAATAAGATTTTATGAATTCTAAAAATTCACTAAATGTTCAAAAATTCCTAAAAAAAAGCCTTTAAAACTCGAAAAAGCCGATGATTTTACAGTGTTTTGGCAAAAAGATTGTAGGGTCAAACTGAAAATAACGCCAATACATTTATATTATTTTCCCCTATAATATCGAATACACACACACACACACACAGAATGAATTGCACAACAACGTTGAATCTGAAAACGGGACTAACAATTATGTTAGCTCCTTTGGCTACAAAGTATCTCGCCCAATAGTATCCTTTGATCTAACCGATTGGAGAGTACGGCCGGTCCTGCCCGTAGACGTTCTTAAAACTAACAGAAATAAACAATTTGATATCGAAAAATTCTGCTCTCTCTCATATGAGTGAAGCGCTACCGGTATTTACCCGAGGTCCCTGACTTCCTCCAAAATGTGTCTAGACCTCGTCTCGTTTTTGTGAATAATTCTGTCTGACTTTTCTTGAATGTGTCTAGACTTCGCTGGGTGTAATTTGCCAGACCAGTTTAGACAACGGATTAGTCGTATTCAACGACTATGGCTGCGTTAGGTTTGTTAGATTGTAAGTTTTTGATTTTATTTTTAAAATCTCTTACGTTCAATAAAACATAAGTAAATCATGTAGCATATTAAGATTCACCTATGGCTCTGTTTACCGTCGAACAAGTTGAACTAATAAGGCGATTAAGGAGTAGCGGTATAACAAGAGAGCAAGTTCTGATAGCTTTTACCGAACTTGAACGATTGGAAGTAGAGTTTGGCAGATCTTACTCCTATACAGAGCAAATGCAAAACCATAACATGGAATTTTCATTCAGCAGTACTTCAGTTGTCCGAAGTAATTGTACATCGGCAGTTTTCGCGAATTCAGAGGCTTCGAACATGACTGCAGTTCCTAACATGAACGGAGATTCGATGAACATCCAATACAAACCGAATGAATATTTTAATTCGCAACACTTATCGAGCAATGGCTCCAACATGCATCATGACGAAGTGTCAAATTCCACTGTTTTAAACGGCGATTGTTCGTTGGGTGCTAGTGACTTACCAACGAAACTGGAAAATGAACTTGTTTTGCCGCCTTCAAATGAAAGTTATCACCCTGTGTCTTGTTCAGAATCAATCAGCCAAAATATCTACAGCAGTTCTTTTAATTGTTCATTGTATCCCATGGAGGTCCAGCCTGGAGAACTTTCACAACTTCACGAATTAAAAAAGTAAGTTTCTTTTTCGCACTGGCACTGTCATTTAGTAAATTTAATTCATATGTAATGTGATTACCCAACAACTTTAACTTAGCATGAAATTTTTGTTTATCATTTAATAAATAAAATAAGGAATTCCTTACCTGTTATTGTAGTAAAAAAAATAACATCTAATTAAATACCAATTTGTTAAAAGTACTTACATAGGCTATAATGTGACTAGAGGTTAAGGTTTTGCAGTTTCCTACTTGTATTTTAATTTTTTTTAAACCCACTTACTAAAAGTAGTAGTAGTATATTTCATGCGATATGTGCTCGCCGAATAGGCTGCTTCATCGCAATGATCATTTTTTGAGATTAAATTGGCTTACAAAATAAAATCAACAAAACTAAAAGTAACATTCTTTGATAATAGTTTCTTTGTTTGCATCTCTGATGAAATATTTTTATGTATCAAAGAAAAAGTTAAAATACTTTATTCCTAATTTTTTAACTTTTTTTTTTGTTTCATTAAGAATACTGTTATTTAAGATATTTTCATTTGAAATTGGAACATTAACAAAGTTTTGATGGAGCCTAAAAACCCTTAAACTATAAGAATTATACCTCTTAGACATCGAATTTGTTTTAAATCCTTAAAAAAAATATATAACTTTTATCACAAAACTTTAAAAAAACATGTGGTTATGATTTTAGAACACTAAAAGGATAATCGAATTCAGTATTTGACCTTAAAAATAAAATGCATGTGCATGTTTTTTTTTAAAGAAATTTTTTTCCATTCTGTACACATGGCTTTTTTTAATAAGGATTCTAACTTATTTTTAGATTTTCAGAAGAAGAAGTTTCATCTTAATTTGACTGGTCTTCAAACTTAACAAAACAGTTAAATTATAGCTGGAATAACTTTTTGAACTTCTTGTTCTCAAATTTTTGCTTGTGACATTTCATACAATTACTTAAACTGCGAATATGCTCTAGTATACGAACTCGAATCAAGCTTTTCCGTGTAAATTAAAAGAAATGTTTTGTTTAAAGAAAAAAATATATGTTTGTATTGCCTTAGATTTATAATATTGAAAGTTGTATATTGAATAAGCATTTTATTTCGATTGTCAAATTGCTATGCAAACTTAAGTTTAAATTATTAATTTAAACCTTATTTTAGGTTATAATAGGCATGTAAAGAGCACTTAGATTTTCATTAGTCAAACATTTTTGTATTGAATGTCAAATTGTGTGGAATAACACCTAAAAATACTTTTATGCTGCTTGAAAAATTTGATCAAGGCTATAAAAGCATGTGGGATATTAAATTTACTGTACTACTCAATTAAGAAAAAAAAATCACCATAACCATAAATGAAGGAAATTTTTTAATTGTTGTATACTTTTCTTTTTTAATTGAGTGGAATTTTATTTTCAAAGGCTGGACATTATTCAAAATGTTACAGTTTAAGAATAGGCTGTCGAATATTACTTCAGACGAATTTATTATTATTATTAGCTTTGATATAAAAATGAGACATTTCTGCCAACTTTCTAATTTAAACTTAGCCATACCTGACATATGTCCAACATGTTTTCTAGAGTTTGGCATTGTAAAATTGTCATCTAAAAACTACTGTTATTAATAAATCAGATTTTAACTGTCTAGTTGCATTTTGTTTAAAAGTTTTAATATTTTTTTTCTGGATTATATTTGTTCTTGGGGCAAACACATTTTTGATTTCATTCATATATTATTTGAGGATAAACTATAAAACGTTAAGCATATATAAGAAAGTTTTATTTATTTTATTACAATTTCACAAATTTTTTTATATAATGAAACAATATTTTTGGGACTGATAATTACTACTGCAAAGAACTGTAAAGAAATGAATAAAATAATTTTTTAATAATTGGCTAAGTTTTCCCCTTCTATTATATCCATCTGTTAAGGGTTAATTTCTCTTGGTTTATTCGATTATAAAATCTAATGATATACTTTTTTTTACATAATTTGTTTATACTAAATTAAAAATTCTGTCAATTTTACAAATACTTTTAATCTACAAATCAAATAAGTTTCCAAGCAAACATTGTGCAGAACTATACATATTTTTTAATTTATAAACTTCAATGAATCAATATGCAGCATATTGATTGATAATTTTCCATGTTATGATTTTTTTTAGCAAACATTAAACTTTCATATTTTCTGTTGATTATTAAATTTAGAGTATTTTATTTAAAGTATCTGGAAATTATTTATGTTTTAAATAATAGTTTTTTTAACACACAAATGAACCTTATAAATTTCAATTACTATATTAGATTTTTTATTTTTTTCTTAAAATTATTCCTGGATTTATTTTATAGTTTTTATTATTAACTTACAGGATAGAGAACCCAATAGCAGATGGATATGAAAAGAATGTTGACTAGTTTGATATTTGCTCCAAATGATTGCGCTTTTCATTACAAAACACATGTGTAATTTTATACAAATGTGTTATGAATTGAAGAACAGCATACACTAAATATATGATCTTTGCAAAAGGTAATTATCTTTAACTTTTTAACTGTATTTATATAAAGTATATTTTAGCCATTAGCTACAATTACGGAGAACAATCCTTTCTTTTTTTTTTTTTATCCATCCATAACATATAATATTTATTATTTGTTCAAATAATATTTAAAAAAAATCTTATGGTCTTTTAGTAATTTTGAAAATCAATCATCTAAAGGTTCTTTAAAAGTTCAGTAAAATATTTTCCCCCCCAATATTCATTAGATTCTGGTTGTTAGGTTGAGAAAATAACTCGGTAAATAAAAAAGCCATTTCGGAAAATAATGCCATGTGGTAGTATGGAGAATATAGATTTATTTACTATGTCATAAAAACTACTAAAGGCATATTGAAACTTGGTATTTCCACTACACAACAATTTTTTTATTTAAGGATCAATGCTCTAAGCAGACATTGTTAGTCTTTTGACAAGCAAGTACATAAATTAAAATACGTATCACACAAATACTTAGACTTTTCATTTATAAATATGTAAGTAGTCAGAAAACTACTGATATTTAAAATATAATAAATCCAGGGTTTCTGCCAAAATGGACAGTTCCAAATTCATGAATTTTCATGACTGAGTTAACAGTTTTTCATGACTCCATAAATCGCATCTCAAATAAAAAAAAATCAATTTAAGACAACTCGTAAGTTGACAATACAAACATAGTAAACAGTTTATAGTGTTTGCGTAGACAATTTTCATATTGCTTTAATTTAATGTGCAAGTTCACAAATTTATTTTAGAAATAAATTATTGCACCATAAAATGATTTCAAAATGTATTATATTAATTAAAGTGAAAAAATCTTTTTTCTTTAATGTGAACAATTTGCAGAAATAATGCTTTATGCAACACATTTTTCTTTGATTAATTATTCCAGGGCTTTCTTTGTTCTCTAATATATGTGCCATATATTGCAATTGCATTCCTCCTTCTAATAACGGGTTGCGCTTGCATTAAAAAAAGTTGTAAAACATCAGTTAAACCAAAATTACATAAGCCTACCGATAAAACTATCAGCATAAATTTATTTTTAAATAATAGGTTAAAATTTAGGCTAGATCTCTTAAAATCCTCTCTGTCACCGGAATTTTCATCGAATTTATTATCACCGTTTTTTTTCCACCATTATAAATTGCAGCAATCTGAAAATCATGCAAACTTTGGCTATCAGATCATCTAAAAACTCTGGTGATCTGAAAATTGAAAATAATAATAATAATAAAATCCTGCTTTCCGAAGTCGCTCAACGGGGGACAGTCACGGCCATATCCAGTCCTGAGCTTCAATTCCAAATCGCTGTAGAAAACAAGCATTTAGACAGGTTCGAGCAGTAGGAAAACATTAGCACGTGTTTTGTGAGCTGTATAGGATAACATTAGCACGTGTTTCGGGAGCTGTAGCATAACAAACCGCGTGACATCACATGAATGTTCCCCACTACAGCGTTCCAAAAGTCGCGAAATCCAGCGTTCCGAAATTCGCGAAACTTCGGCGATCTGAAAATCGCAAAACTTCGGCGATCTGAAATTCGCGAAACTTCGGCGATCTGAAATTCGCGAAACTTCGGCGATCTGAAATTCGCGAAACTTCGGCAATCCGGAATTCGTGAAGCTTCGGCGATCCGAAATTCATGAAACTCTGGCGATCCGAACGACGTAAATAAATATATATCGATTTTCATGACTTTTGGTCGTTTTTTGTCATTATAAATTGCTACGATATGAAAATTGAAAAAATACCGGCGATCAGAACGACACGAAACTCCGTTATTTCGAAGAACACTAAACTCCGAAAGTCGCGAAATTCCGGCGATCCGAGAGTCACGAAAAAATATACATAGATTTTCATGACTTTTCATATGTGCGGAAACCCTGGAAATGGGGATATTTGAAGCAGCTACTGCATTTGAGACATCAAATAATTTCAGCACAGATTCTTTTCTAATGTTTCAAATGTTTTTTTTATGCAAGTAAAATTTTTGGTATTTTTTATGTACTTATATTAACTTTATGTTGCTTTTCAGAAAAGGTGATATGGCTATACTTGCTGAAATAAGAAACTTTGTGATGACTTACAACATAAAACAGACTTTAATAGCAGAGATGACTAAAATGAGTCAGCCATATGTTAGTCGATTTTTTCGTGGTGATATTCAGGATATGCCTGATCGCACGAAGAACACCTTTTTCATGTGGTACCTAACCTGCAAAAATAATCCTTTAAAATTAGGTGAGTTCTACAGACTGCAATGATCATATATAGATTAGAATCAATAATTAATATAAACTGAATTATAAAGTGTGGTAATTATAATAATGGATTATTAATATTACTTGAATCCCATCCTTTTGTTGTATTTCTGTCAATACTCATTAAAACTAATTTTATTGAACTTAAATTATAAGTTCTTCTGTTTGAAAAATAAAGAAAAATCAAACTGTTGTAAGATGTTTTTAAATGCTTAATATCTTTATTATGTATTTTCTATATAATTGAAATCAACTGTATCTTACATAATGATATTAAGTGTTTGCACACTTTTAGACTTCATACAATAATTATTTCAAATACACTTTTTGCAATCTTAAAGTGCCATTGTAAACTCAATTTCCTGATCCTTTGAAAAATTGAATGCCTAGGAAAAATGATTATAAGATTAACTTCTGCCCATTTTGAAACATTTTAAAAGTATATTTTAGTTTCTAGTGTTTAATTTTGAGGTTCTTATTATATCAAAATCTTGGTCTATCATGAGACCTTCTAATTTTAACGAATTTTAGAGTTATGTTAGTTATTTGATTTCTATTCATGCACATATATACAATTTAAATCGCAGTAATTTAAAGGCATTTCACATTTGCTTTTAAAATTCTTAAGTATCATTTTTATTGTGTTACACCCATTTATAGAATGAGTTTAAAATTTCTGATACCCTGGTAAGTTGTGTTACTCTTACTGCATTTTCCCCCATATTTAAAGTTTGCTATCTTCAATATAATAGATTACTAGTATGTGTACCTCAAAACTTTCTGTACACATATTCATTTATGATAACATTATTCTGCATTGCATGTAAAAACTGAAACACTATATTCTAAATATACTGTTTAAAAACAATCTGTTGATGTTAGCTGTATCACACTGATAGGTTAAAGCCATTTTTACAGTTTAGCCTATTTCAATAATCATACTTTTAAACATGTGATGGAAGCAATTACTGCTGTTAAATTCAGTGATATGTCGCAATGTGATATATTTTAATTTTATTGAGATAGGCATGTTTTGTTTGTCTTTAGAAGTGATGTATGTTAAAAAAAAATACACGTATGTTAAGGAACAGGATTGTGAAAGTAATTGGCACAATATTGTAGAGGTATGCTTATAAGATAAAAATGTTTAAAAGTGTTGACAATGAATGACAAAGCTGTTATCTATTTTCATTGTTCCTTGTACTTTTGTTGCCTGTAAATAAAGTTTTCCTTTTATAAATGATGTTTTATTTTATGTTGGTCAATATATAGCCATCACATATTTCAGTGATCAATTTGTTCTTATACTATATTTTATAAGGAAACAGTATATTCAATTAAAAATGACACACATGATTATTTTCAAATTGTATCATTTTAACATTATACACTGATAGATTTTGTAACTCTAAGTACAACATAGAGCAAGAGCACATAAATTTATATTGTGTTAATGTATTTGTTATCAAACATTTTTTAAATTTTAACAATTCATTCTGCAGTTAAACGTTAAGTATATTTTTACATTTAAATAAGGTCAGTGACTAAACAAAAGCTTTACCGAAATTTTTATAAAAAATGATAAAACTTATATAATTTGCAACAAATAGATATCTATCATTTATAATTAGCAAACAAAAACACTTTTTTAAGGACTAATATTGTACTTTTAGGTACATATTATTTGAAGAAGTATACTGTAAAAAGTAACAATTAGGATTGACATCTATATTTTTATAAAGTCTACAATTTTTAAATATTGAAAAAATATTTTTACTAAAAAAGACTGTATAGAATTTTATTTATCAATTAAATACGATAAAAAAAATATAGGGAATCTGAAAAGACTGTTTTAGTTTGATATGCAAAATGCCACAGGAAATAAAACCTTATTGTACTTAATTTTTTCTTAAGTAAAAAAAATTTTTATTGCCTTCTATCATGACAAAATAAGAAGCAAATTACAAGTTAATTTTCTATTTAAGAAAATTATCTTCTCTTATATTCCAAGCATAATATTCAAGTGGCAAATACCTTGATTTTATAGTCTAAGGCTAAACTAATACTTCTGATGTTGATAATTCTTATTCACAACAAAACAGAACAAAACCAAAATTAAAAGCTTCTTTAGAGAGATTTTAGTATTTGTACTTTCCTTTTTAGATTAAGAATTTTCTAACAATACTTTGACAAGTATTTGGTACTTGCAATGCTTTTTTTGCAAAATATTTTTCATTTCAGCATATGGCGATAAGAATTCCATTAATATTTTTAAAAAAATGAAGTAAAACTGTTAATTAGTATTTTTTTTGTATGAAACTGTATTTTACTATAATCATAATAATTACTTTAGTTTTGGCTTGCCTGCAAAACAATGTGTAAGTATTTTATGTGTGTTGAGGTACATGTGTACATACTTATGAATATATTCATTTTTAATTATTTTAAAATATTAATACAAATATTGCAGAATGTAGTCTTTCAGTAAGGTTATCAGCAAGATAATGTAGCATGAAGAACAATGGTGGTATCACCTTTAAACGAAAAATTGACAAACAGAAAAATTCAGATTTATACTCACTAGGTTTGATGCAAGTAAAATGGAACATTGCATTATACAAATGTTGCCTAGTTAAAATTTCTCTTCTAGGATACTTACTACAAATGTTATAACTTCTGAAAAGTTATAAAGTTAGGAAAAGGTTATATGCAATTGGATAAAGATAGTTCAAAAGTAACCAAGAAACTTTAAAACAAAAATTTAGTTAGTGCTGGCCATTCCACAGTGTTATGATGTAGCTCTACGATGACATTAACACAACCCAAATCTTCTGTGTTATGCTT
The DNA here is from genome assembly GCA_023701765.1 of Hylyphantes graminicola. NCBI lineage: Eukaryota > Metazoa > Arthropoda > Arachnida > Araneae > Linyphiidae > Hylyphantes > Hylyphantes graminicola. The sequence goes on from CM043123.1 coordinate 28,403,542, forward strand.
TCGAATTAATTTTGTAAGGGAATTAACAAAAATAAGAAAAAGAGTTAATTTTGTTTAACGAATTCCTTATTAAATTATAAATGTAGAAGCCATTTTCAAATAATAAGGATGGTCTTTGGATTAATAGATTTCCATTAATGTGTCTTAATGAAAAATACCCCAAGTATATATACCTATACTACAAGAGAACTTCTTTAAACCAGGCTAATGACCACAGGCGATTGCTAAGCTAAATATAAAAAAAAAAATTTTACCTGGCGAATTTTAAACACAGTGTTAACACACTTAAATAGGTATGCCTAACAGATCCAACCTAACTGTCTAGTAAATAATAGGTTGGGTATTTTTCTCTTTCACAGCAGATAAGATACTCTCCTAGTAGTTTTTGCAAATGGTCAAAATACATGGTAGTTTTCAGAGTGTCAGTAAATACAAATTTAATATACACAGAAATATTTATCTAATCATTACAGCTTTTTTTTTTCATACCTTACTTTCCTTTCATTCAAAGAGGAAAAGCAAATATTTATGTGCAATCGAGTTTACAATTACAGTAACATAAAAAAAAAAAAATAGAATATGCATCAATTAACAGAAAAACACTATATAATAATTTTGGTTCCTGTTCATTGAAATATCGAAAAATTCAGAGCTGCTTTAAAGATTACTACTACTAAGTATACTGTGAAATTTTAAATCAACCTTAGAATAAATATAACCAGAAATCATTGAAAATTCTTGTTATCTCTTGTTTACATTGTGTATTCTAGATATGAAATGTAAAAAATACGGAATTTGTACTTATAAATATATTTTTGTAAACAAATTATCACAACATGTTTGTATTTACAAGTAATTTATATTTATTGAATTTCTTTGATTATGTAATCTACTATATTTTTTCATAAAATATGTATAATTGAATTTCTACCTGTAATTAATCTAAGATATCTCTTTCAATACATATTAAAATTACACTTCATTAATTATATATATTGATGTATGTAGAGAATGCTATCATTGTTTTTTTTTAATTTTAGCTCAAATGTGTCCAAGTTCTGGAATAAAAAGAATGGTTTCAGAATCCGGAGATTTGATACCATTAAAACGAGAAAGGTTTACTTTTAAAGGTTCTCATCTAGCAGTGCTAGAGCAATATTATGAACAAGACCCTTATCCTGATACTCAAGTTAGAGAAATGATTGTTGAACAATGTAACAAAGCAGCTGAAAAATGTGGTAAATATAATTAGGAAATAAGACTAGCACTTGCTTTTATCTGAATTAAAAAAAATTACTTACATATTTAAAAAATTGTAAATGTATTTAACTTAATGTTAAAAAAAAGTTTTTGATGCAAGCAAATTTATATGATAAACTTGAAAACAATTGTAATATTGAGATGTCATATACTTTATTTGAAATATACAAAATATGCATAGTGTTTTTTTTTTATTTTACACTTATACAATAAACTACACTTTTTTTTACTTGTCATACTCAAAAAGTAGTATCAGTCATAACAAAACTTTACAATTTATGCATAAACAAGAGCATTAAGGACTCAAAAAGATGGCAGTGTAACGTATATTAAGCATTAAAAGAATTGCCAAGATGGTGTGTTAGTGTGTTTGACTCTCAGGCTTCCTGCAAAGATCGAATACAAGTAGGTGGTGATGGATCTACCAGCCTTTGTAGGTTCAATAAATGATTACAAGCTTGCTTGGTGAGTTAACTGGGAGTTCATCGTTTAAGAGTTGAAACTAGCATGGACACTTCTGTCTTGTGCTATCATTCCAAGCCTAAACGCTATGGAAATGGGACGGGCCCTACCTCATGGGCCAGTTTTCTCAAACTAACTAATTTTTAATAATGCATTCAAAACCAATAGCTTCTTATGTGAATTCCAATTGCAAAAAAAATATATCAAAAGCAGATTAAAAGGCATTTAGTACACTTATTATAACTGCATTTCTATTACCATTGAAAAAAAAAAATACCTACAAATTAACGACGATTGACAAAAAAATGTGCCATGCAAAAATAAGCTTTTTGCTTACATTTATCCAAATAAACAAAATACAAGGCATGAAAACCATAGTTACTGAATATTTTATGTAAGATAAATTAAGTTACAAGAAAACATATTACAAAAAAATTAGCTTATTTTTCATTTGGTGTGTTAATGGTAACCACAAATGGGTTGAATTTCACTAAATTGGTTTTAAAACAAGTTCATAAATATTATAGAGAATGTTTAACAGTTATGAGTAGATTTATTTTCAAAGGTTACCATCAGTAGTTATTTTTTATTTGTGATATTTTGCATCAAAAAGTGAAATACAATATTATAATTATTTTGTTAATATTTTCTTTAAAATATTTTTAAATAAGTAGAAGTATAAAAAAATAATTTATTATTTAATAATTACTGTCTATGCTATCATTATGTACACATATTTATTTGTTTTTAGAGTGGCCTTTATCTGATCGAGACACAGTTACACTACCAGTTGTAAATAACTGGTTTAATAATCGAAGAAAAGATGCAAAAAAACAAATGAGAATTAAACATGGTAAATGTTCAATATTAGGTTATTAGGGATGAAATAATACTTGAGTTTCAGTTAGTAAAATAGTTTTGTTGCTTTAATATAATTTTTAAAAAATTGCTTTGGATTTCTGATGAAAAACTATGGGAGCTGAGTGAATTAAACTTTGTAGACCTTGATATCATTATGTGGTAAATATTTCAACTTTAATGCTATGACAGTTAAGAAAATATTCATAATATTAAGTTTTTCATAAGAAATTTTATAATTATTAAGTAAAGGTTTCTAAAAAAATTACCAAAATTATTTCACTATTATGTCTAAAGTAAGAGGGAAAAAAAAAACAGAAATAACTTTAATCCAAAATTATTCCTAAAATAAACTATATTTAAAAAAAAAATAAAAAAAAAAAACCTTCAGATTAAAGTAAGCAATTTTATGATAGTAACTGGTAAACAGCATTAAAAAAAATTGTAATCTAAAGAAATATTTAAAATGCTTTCCCATTTAGTTTCTTCTTTATAAAAAGTTTAGAATCAAATGCCATAAAAATGAAATTTCTAAGGGAGTTATTAAAATAGTTTATATACTTTTTCATTACCAATCATTATAAATATTGCAATTTAATATTAAAATATTACATTGTATACGAAATAACTACATTGAAGTTTTTAAAAAAATGTGATTTTTTCCAGGCCTTACCAATATGAATATCCACTCATCTTATCAAACTTCTTATCCCTCTGTTCTTCCCATCGGAAAATGGTCTCCATCGTCAATATCATCATCTTCGTCATCTTTTAATTATCAAACACTTTCAAACGAAGTTACAGAAAGTGACAGCTCATCTGCTTCAGAACGAATAATGGACAGTGACACTTGTTTGAAAAAAGATGTAATAGAACAAGAACCTTGTGATATAAAACATATTTTATAATATGGGCTTAGTCTAGAATTGTCCACACCCTAAAATACAGTGTTGAAAACTGGTAGAAGAAATACTTTTAAAGCTCAAATAACTTCTTAAAACAATATTTTTTTCAGCTCTAGACTTCAGCAAAAGGAGCACAAATTTTCATTGAATAAAAAAAAATCTAAGATTCTAATTATATATTCAGAAATAAAAATAATTAAAAATATTTATTTAAAATATAGGTTGGATATTATACGCCATCACTTGCATATTTTAATATATATTTTTAAACTTTAACCTTTAGTGCAGGTGTTGCCTTCAGAATTTTTTTTAAAGTGGGGCAACATTTGTGTCTTCTCCATCATGAATCTTGGTAATAAAAAAAAATAGTTCATAGTTAAATACTGAAATTCCGTAATCCAATTAAAACAGTGCTCAGGACAGATGTTATGCCACCTTAGGGCTACCCTTGTTTTAGTAACACTTAAATAGTATTACTAAAATAAGTTAAATAATCCTACATGCGAGTTACATTGTACGATTTAAAATCCTTTTTTTTTTGTTTTTGTATGGAGGTCTTCAGTCTGTGGCACTACAACTTCATTTATAATGCATGAATAAATTATAACTTCATTTCGCATGTTCTGTCCTTTTAAAAGTTATGGATCAAGGCCCATGGGAAAAATCCAGATTTTTGCGATTGATTGCACAACAGAGTTTCAGGGGAGAAAATATAACCCTTTAACAATGCTTGAAATAAATTTCATTTTAGCGATAACAATAAGTACAGAACTTAAATTGGGGGAACAGATAATTATTCATTACAGTATGTTAACTTGTTGAGTTGAGTCTAGTGATATCCTTTAGAATTGCATATTTTTCCTCCCTTATTCTTTTAAAACAACTGCCAAACCTGCATGCTTTACTGCTGATAATCTTAAAAAAATAAATTATGTATATTTATTTTAAAATGTATTGGTAGTCAATAAGAACATTTAAATTTTAACACTATTTAGTAATCGTATGAACTCATGAATATGATTTGTTTTACAAAACTATTTTTTAAAAATCAATATTTCCGATTAAGAGCTCTTCACTTGAACAAATATTTATGTATATTAGTATATCTTCACATTTAGTTTCTTAACAGGTGCTGTAAATTTCCAATAACTGGAAATTTCTTTGTTTAATTATAAGAGATTTAATTATGTATTTAGAGAAATTATATTGCTTAATGTCTAGATGTTTCCATGTATATACCAAGTGTGGATCAAGAAAAAAAAATGACCCTTTACATCAGTTATTGTGATAGAATTTTATGGAAAAGATGTATGCCACTTGCAAGTGTGCTACTGTTTATATATTTTGAATGTATATGTACAATCATGTATATTCATGTAAAGCATAAACTACAGTTACTCTAGCTCATTGAAAAATTGTTTAAAGTTAGATTCAATATAAAATAAATTTTATAATAAATGTTTATCTTTTGAATATTTTATTGTGTTGAAAATTAGTTAATATACTAACACCTACGAACACACACACAAATATCCATGTTTTTTTTCTTTTATAGGAGGATAGATAAACTCAGGAACAAATTGAAAGGATATGAAATGAAATAATTACTAAAATGCTTCAAACTGCAAAACCAAGCAGTGAATATTCTTAGAATGCAACAAATGAGTAAAAATCAAAAATACTTTTTAATAGTACTCATGTCATGAACATATTGTCTATTTTTCAACTTTTATAATTAGAAGTTTAATTAGTTAATTTACTGATATTTAAGCAAATTTCTGATATGAAGATATTTCTTAATCTTGTGGGGAATATTTCTTGAAAGTAGATACAATTTTTGTGGGCTAATAATATTGGATACTTGATACAAGAAAATTACAAAAATTATAAAATTACTGTTAGCCAAATCACAAATTTTTAGTTTATTTTACTTAAGGATTTTCATTTTACTCTAGAATGTTAAAATATTTTCTGTAATGTACTTAATTTATTTTAGCATTTTAAACAAAACTGCCAATATTTACAGTAGTGTCATTCAAATTTGATATCCTTAATTTTATATTTATAAGTCATAATGTCTAAAACATGAAACACACTCCAAATGATTATCTTCATATGAATTTAACAATGTGTAGATTTTTGTGTGTACTACTTTGTTTACACTATTTCCAAACAAATGTAGGAAGTAATTAATAAAAAAATCTTACAACTATATAGAATACTTACAAAATCTTTATTTTTTTTATCCATGTTTGACATTTTGTATAAAATGCAACTTGGATTAAATACAATATACATTTGGTATAGGAATGATTGCACGCAAGACTAGATAAATTATACCTCGCTACAATCAACGCTCATGTTTTTAACTTGACTGCAACATAAGCTATGATCACGGAAGTCACCCCAGCCTCCGTTTCCTTTTGGTGCTTTGAATGGCTTCCTGAAACTTTGGTGAACTAGCAAAGTTTCTGGGAAAAGATGTTGACTGGATGAGCTCAACACTCGCATGACTTTGTGCACAACACGATCACTGCTACAATCTTTACCCCTATGATGAACTCCACTGTAAAAAAGTGATAATAAATGTTTTGGTTTAAGTTATGTATATTTTATTTTCTACCCATACACAGAATTTTAAGAAAAGTTACTTGATTCAAAGAAAAATAACTAACATGCAATGTTGGTTGAATTAACCTACAGCTAAGAATATGATATTTATACACAATTACCATACATTATTAGCTAAATTACCCAGACCTGCTAAGGTTAAAGAGGTAAACCTATTGCAAATAAAAAAAACCTAAAAATACTTGAATCATACTGCAATCATTTATATAATATATTTTTTTGTATTGCTAATAATTTACAAACAGTGTCTGTCTTTATTTATTAACTTTTAAATCTCCTTAGGGGGAATATATAAGTGCTAATTAAGAAAAATTTGGCTTTAAAAATGATAATTGGATAATACCAAAACAACAGGAATTTCAAAAAGTCAGTTTTATTAACACCTTCCTTCTTACTCCCATTAAAATGACAGGGTGAAGTTTCACGCTGCATTTCTCTGTCCCATGATTTTTTTGGACTGATGTAGCACTATGCCAATAAGATTGAAAATAACTTCAATCCCTCAATTAAAATATCAATAGGTTACATTTTTAAAGAATTTCAAGACTCAGAACAAATGAAAAATGAATGTATATATTGTTCATACACACATTATTAAATTATTATCAGGGAAAAAAATTAAACACTTTATGACCATTATCTTGAAATTTATCCTATCGTTAAGGGGTTAATCAATTATAAAAAATATTTCTAGGTAAAAGGTTATCTACATACCATTCTCCAATATGAAAGACACGAGGAGCAATGGCTACCATGGCAGTTAATGGGGAGGGTAAGCAAGTAGCACTCACATGTTGCAATGACCAATCCCAATTATAGTCATCAAAGGAACAAAATGCCTGAAAAAAATATGCAAAATTCATATTTAAGTTTAGAACGCGTCTGAAAATATAAAGGGATAATTTGCAGAATAACCTGTATTTACATTGACATATATATGAAAAGTTTTATATTAAACAGATTTGGCATACCTTGGCACACTTTTTAATTTGATTCCACAAGGTCCTGTTTATTACCATTCCCATATTGTGCTTGCTAGATAGCCATTTTACAATTTCGATCTAAAATGATATTAAATATTATGAAAACCACACACACACAGGTATTTATATATGTGTGACTAAGCACTTAAATTTTTTACTTGAATTTACACTATGACTGCAAAAATGGTAATTTCGAGAAAAAAAAAGTCAGTCGTTTTTGGCAGTTTAAACTGCTATTTAAGAATAAAAAAGAAAAAAAAAGAAAAGGAATGCACGAAGACAAAAACTAGAAGACACTGTGGTACTTAAGTATCATCCCATAAAGGGTTGTTTATTAGTGACAATTCGACAATCAGTACAATTTATTACTCATTTGCACTAGTTATTTGTTAAAGAAGTTGCCTAATAAATTACAAACTAATTTTTTTACAATACACAAAAGCCCTTTTATCTGTAATTAAATGTATCCTCAAAATAGTGCAAAGTTTTTGTGTTATGGCCACACAAAAATGAATGGTTGAATACTCATTTAATACAGTTTAACCCATTTATAATGTTATTCAAGGGACTATGATGCTTCTGACGTTATAAACAAATAACCCTACATACAAGGTTGAATATTCAGTGTAAGAAATCAGGTAAAATATGCATTATACACTCATATTATTGATCAGTTATAAAATGACATCTATTAAATAAATTTTAACCTTAAGTGCAAAAAAGAATTTTAATCAACATAAATCCCTATTCCTAAAACTAAATTTCAACTTCATTCAGGGTCAGCAATGTCAAGGTAATCAAAGCGGAAACCTGTTTTTTCTTTTTATTGGGTTTGAAATTTTGCTTGAAAGTAAAAAAAAAATAAGGTCCCGTCATGAGCCGGTTTCTTCTAATATTTCTTTAGAAGGCTCTAGCTCATTTCCTACCTCGACTTATACACGGGTTACCGATTTTGGAAGGATATTCTGTCAAAAAAAAGGGGGGGGGTCGACTTATACACGGAGTCAGGTTATACATGAGTACATACGATAGTAATTCTAAACATATTAAATATCACAATCAATTACATTATTATCATTAGCTTCAGCCATTTTAAAAGCTATGGTAGTAAGATAATGAAATATTCAAACTGAATAATTTTGTGGGCAGCAGCAATATACTACCAATAAACCATATGCCACCAATCATTCACTTGGATTGCAAAGTCTGTTTTTTCATTACAACAATATATCTAATTAAAGAGCATCAAAACAACACAAGATAAATCACTTTCGAATGACTCACTGCATGCTGGAACTTTTAATATTAAGAAACAAGAATTTAAACGTTAAGAAAACAAATTTCTCCTTCTCCGGTCAGTAAATATTTTAAGAGGGAAATAGATTACAAATTTATTGACTTTTTGCACTTTGGCAAATAAAATAAAATTTGAAGAGGGAAAACTAAGTACAGGTAATTCAAGGGATCAAAAGCTTATGGTCAAACTTGTTGTCATTGGTAAAGGATGTTGTACCCAAGCTTGACTATATTATATGAAGTTTGTGTGACATTAAATGATGATGCAAAGGAAATACTATATAAAAAAAACTAACTTTGGTTTATATTTGGTATCGGATGCTGTGGCGAATTTTATTGTGGTAGATGGGAATAAATTATAAAAGCATAAAAAATATTGAAAGATAACTTACTTTTTTGGTATACGCAGCATAATTGTATGACTTTACATATGTTCCTAAACACAATATATTACACTGAGGGCACTTCCTACAAAATGAATAAACAGACATGAAATGTGTAAATAAACTGTTTTATTTTATTACATACAACATTGGACATACAGCAATATTGTGGATTAAATGGCTATTACTATAAAAACTGGAACAAAATAATCATCTGATGGAAGGCACACCCCCTCAACCTCACATAATACAGATCAATGGTAGCATATGTCAGACAAGATTGGCAAAAATTACTTTATCTTGAGTGAGAACTAAAACTAAAGCAAAGAAATAATTCTTGGAAAAAATTTATGTTAATGGAGTAAACAGTGTTTAAAATTGTATACAGAAATTTAGGAGCAATCTGGGATAGTGTCTTAAAAACCTAGGCGCAAATGCACATTACCTAAGAACATATTTTAAAAATTAAAAAAAAGTACTTAAATTCTTCACACTATGGTCTGAAAATTCTTCATGTGACCTTTAAATCACCCAACTAGGTGATTTTAAGGTCCCCGGAGTTGCATGCTTATAGAATCACTGGAAATTTGCTATTTTATGAAATAACAATTTTCACAATTTTAGGATAACTAGAGTTTCCAAATTTAAGAAATCACAACTTATTACAACAGGGATTTGCAAGATATTACAGGCATTAGAGTTTTTTAAGTTTTGGGGTTGTTAGAGTTTCTATATTTAGCAATTGTCTCAATACAAGTTGGGGATATTACAACAGCCGCAATTTGGTGAGGTTACAAATTTAGTCGTAGTTTCTTAATTTAGATCTTAATCTAATGTGTGATTTTAGGATTGCCCAATTTTTGCAATTATATGATCACAGCAATGGTTTCACAAATTTTAGATCAGTGAAGATTTGTGATTTCAAGATAATTATTTTCAGCAAGATTATTGGAAACCACGATAAAAAAGGTTAATATTAACGATTTTGGGAAACTAGTTGGGATAACTCAGACTAAATTTGATTTGCTGTAGCAAAATTGAAAGTTCTGGTCGCATTTTGCAATTACCAATGGTTAATTTCAAACTCTGGGAGTAAACAATATTTGTAGTTTTACTAAGAAGGTGTTAATTTGAAAAAGAACATAAAAAAGATACTATAAAGTCTATGGAAAATTTGAGGAATCTAAGCTACATGACATTATAAATATATTGCCATTAAATAAGAGTCTTTATTTAACTAACAAAGTTAAAATAGAAAAAGGTTATACTTAAATTTTTTAGCAATGTCTACATTTGCGCAAAATTAATCAATGCACATCAATGATTTGTAAATGTTTATTTCGCATTCAATCGTTTTAATTTATCTTTGAAAATTTTACAATAAATACTCATAAATTTTAGAATGTTTTAGAATTTCAAAAAAGAACATTTATCATTCAATAAGAGAATTAAATGTTCACCATAATTTAATACAAATAATTGTTTAATTTCCCTCATCATCCTTACAGAGAGAGAGTATAAACAACAAATATCATAATATGTATCAAACCATATTTTTAAGAATTTTACTTTATATTGAGACCATTATGATTAGTTAAAAAACGTCAATAAACCATCATTAGATAAATAAAGTTTACATTTATGCAGTTAAAAATACCTGAAGTATTTCAATTATCTTACATAATTTTAAGCTTCTCCATTGTATAAAGAATATAAAGGAAATCAGGTGCAACATAATGATCTTCTTCAAGGAGAAGAACTGGTCCAACATGACTATTTGTTATAAGTAACCCGTCCATCAAATGATTAACCTATAAGGAATCATATATTTTATGTTTATTATTACATAAATGAAGTAATAAACTTTTTTAAAAATAATAAAGTATTTAATGAACAGAACTAAGAGATGTAAACATGTTATACAACAGTGAAATATGTTAGACTAAACTATTGTGAATTATAAGCTGAACACAATAAATTCTAAATTTATTTCCTGAACAATCAGTTTATGGGAAGCCAGGACAATAACAGAACTTGTAAGTGAAATCCATACTTTACAATGGCAAAACAAATTGGACAATACAGGCCTCTTAACTATTGAACATAGACATTGTTGAAAATTTAAGAAATAAAATTTTCAATAATCACCTTCCACCACCAGTGGTGTTTGGTTTGTGTAAATTTTGCTTCCCTATAATGTCCATATAAATCAGGATAATTTGCATTATTGCAACGTTTCTTTAGTGCACTAAAAAAATACACAAAATTAGTTTTTAATGTAAAATTTAAATAAATTGAAAAATATGTAATTATTTGAGAAAACCATTGTGGAAAAGAAATAGGGAATGAATTTAGGTTTTTTTTATCATGGGTATTTAACATACTCAGGTCCATTTTACGATGATGATATTTCAAAGTGTTGAAAGGCTATACACCTTTGAAATACTACAAAAATTAGCATCAATTCTTTTAATAGGCATGATTTTTATTTGATCACACAAACTTTATAAAATTGTTGAACTGAGTTTTAAAACAATACACAGTTAATGGTTTGATTGAATGCTAGGAATTGCAATAACTCATGTAATATATTGAATCAAAAATGCAATTTGATAAAGCTAGATATATCTTTACGTTCTCTAAGTTATCACCTTTGAATTTGTATGGTTACAAATGGTTCACGTTTGAAAAAACATAAAGTTGTACCAGGGATTGGAGTAACGCGTTACTTGTAACGCCGTTACTTGTAACAGTTACTTTTTTTAGGTAACGATGAGTAACGCCGTTACATTTTTCAGAAAGTAACTGCAACTGTAACTTAGTTACTTTTAGCGGTAACGAAGTAACGGAAAATTCCGTTACTTTTCCGTTACTTTCTGAAGACTGTCTGCTGCCAATTTTGAAATTCCACTCCTAGGAGAGGAACATTTCGCATTCCCAGAACACGAGTTTTTTTTAAATCCAACCACTAGAGTCTAGGAGTCGACAGAAGGTAGGTCAGGGGTCGGGGGAGAAATTACCCCCTTCCCCTCTCGAGCGGGGCGATGGTGGAGAGTGCCGAACTCTTTTCCCCGAACTGGTGTCGAATTACCCGTTCCGAGGTTTGCTACTTATATACACATCTGGTGAAGAGGAATTTATGACCCATGAGATAAGAAAATCTTGTTTCTTTAAGCTGTAAAGGGTCTGGGTATTGCAGGAAGTAAATATCTGCCGAGACAGTGATTTTTGAATGTGAATCTTCCTACCACTAAAAGTTTGTACTTCACGATCGGGAAATCAGTAGAGTAACGAGGATTAGTACAATCAGCCACATTTTCTTCTCCATGCTGCTCGGGAGATTTTGTAGAATGAAAATGTACTAAAATTACGCTTTTTTAGAAGTTTTTATATCAGAGTTAATTAATGGCTAGTAGCTTTTGAATTTATTTTTGTAGCTGGGAACAGAATAGTAATTTTATGGTTACTTAACCACGATAATTTTTACTTGGATAGATAGTTTTTTTTATGTTTTTGAAATTATTTAAAATTGAGTATAATTAAATTTCGTATTTCGTCTACATACTAAATGATTAATTAAATATTAAATAAAAATATTTTGTATTTTTTTATTAATTCATATAAAAAAAATACCGTACATTTGAGCTTATTGAATAAAAAAATACTTATAAAAATTCAATGTTCTAAAAATAGTAATTTTTAACACAATAAATCTCAGTAAAGGATGTCCGGACTCCGGTTATCACATTTTAGTTGACTCGTAAAATGAACGAAAACTGTTTCTTGTCGAGCAAGGGAGACTCATTTCCGTTTTCGTCTAGAGGAATGTACCCGCTGATCTTAAGGGGACTGGGGAGGCAATTTTTTTTTTTTAAAGTTACAGACCAAAATGGATGAAATTTTTTTTATAGCTCAGGGACATAAAATTTAATGAAAATACAAAATAATAAAAGAAAAATATGCAATAGTTTTTTTTATTAAAAAATATATTAATTTTTTAACGTGTTTTAAAAATGCTCCTTGCAATTAATTTTTTTTCTAAAATGTCTAATTTTTTTTATATAAGATATTTAAATATACGTTAACAAAACTGTGCATGGATTTTTTATTTGTCTTATTGGTTAATTAAAATTAAAAATTATGATACTTGGAAATTTTTGATTTTTTTCGTGATATGCTAAAAGTAAAACTGAGTAAAATATTAAATTTTTTTTATAAGATTTCAAAATCCATGCACAATTATGTTTGAAAGATTATCAATAAAAATTTTCCACAATTTCAAAGCAATACACAAATTTTTGAATCGCAAGGAACAATTCGAATGTACGACAAACCACTAAAAACACTTATGGAGAAAGAGGCAAGTAAAGAAAATAATAACTTCCCCTTAACGTACGATTTTCGGTGTTTACGAAAACTTCAACTGTATTTTGAATTCTTTTCGGATCGTTAAAAGTAAGATATGTTCCTAAAGATAAAAGTTCAAGCTATAACTTTTTATTAAAATACCAAAATCTATATTTTTGACATTTTTTGCCTCCCCAGTCCCCTTAACACTTTACCTACGGGCGTCGACTGACCCATAGACTAAGAACACTCTAAGTTTCAAACTCTCATTGGAGAATTTCTACATTGAAATTGACATAGAAACTAGCGCACCCCCTTTGTGTCTAAGGGAACTAATGTAATAGTTTCTGGCTGCCTATTTGCAGTCACCTTTAGGAGATGTAACAGAGCCAATGACATCTCGTAATTTGGAACCCTTATCAAGTGACGATAGGGATCTATTTTTTCTACAACTTATTTTCGACTTTATTTTTGATATATACAGCTACTCATTGACTTTTATATCCCTCGTAGGCCCATCCTCAAGATATTTGACCTTGTGCTTCTTTTTCTCCATTAATAAATCTACAGACTGACTACGCTTGTCATTTTAGACATGGTCCCCCAAAGATCCACAAGTGATTCGATTGAATAACTCGTCAAATATTCATCCAAATGTAACAAAAACTTAGATTTAGGGGTTTTCGAGGGTTTTTCACATTTCTAAGTAATTAAAATTGGGTGTTGCTATTGAAAATTTTAAAGTTCGTAACATTTTTAATATTAAGACGGACCCTTATGCAAATTTTGTGTTATGCAATTAACTCAAAATGTTATTTGTTCACATAGTCAAAAAGGTCCGATGTAAAAGGATGACTAACGGTTGAAATAATCACTAGTGGGTAACTTTTTTTTAACAAAGAACATTCCGAAGAAACAGTAGCCCTACAATTGAAAGTACAAAATGCCAATCAACAAATCAACCTTTAATAGTGTTTTAGTTGCTTTCGACACGTTAGAAGAGCTAGGCATTAGATTAAGTTGCTGGTCTAGAAGAGTTTTAGTCTACGGGTCAGTCGACGCCCGTAGGTAAAGTGTTAATGGACCCCTCTGCTCCTTATCTATTCCTTGACCCCCCCCCCCTCCCGCTGTTGACAAATTCATAGTGAGCGTGACACGTGAAGCACAGTGCGTGGTCCGTAGCTTCTTCACGAAAGTAAACATCTAACTCGCTATATAATACAGTCATTCTTTCTCGCATTTGATGCTTAAAACCCCTGCCCTGTATTTGTAATTTAATTTCTTTGTCTTTTTTGTATCAAATCCATGATATTTTGATTCAAAAATAAATTTTGGTTATACTCTCTAATAACCAAATTACTTAATTTTGCAAAACAAAATTACGTACCTTGAATTACGAAAGTCTTCAAATAAAAAAATGTAAGTGATGATTTGCCATCGTTTATGTTATTAATTTTTGTTGTTGTTTTATGTTATTAATTTATTTTGTTTATAGTTATCATTTTGTAATGAAATGTTATTTGCAGTGACTAATATAATGTTAGGCTTATATTCATTAATTAGCATTTATTTAAATAGGCCTCCTTAGATTTCCTCAAGACTCACCAAATTTTTTGTTCGCTAATATAATAAATTAAAATTAATTAAACAGCGTTTAATTGTTTATAGTTGCGTTTAAGTTAATAGTTTTAAATCATTAGGAGGAATAAATTTGAAAATATTTTAATGAATGATTTAATCTATTTTAAAAATTAATTGTAATTAATTATAATTAATGTGTCCTTTTATATAATTAATTATAATTAACGAGCAATTTTAGCTAATTAATAAGCCCTTGATTTTATTTATTAATCATAACTTATTTAGTATTGGTTAAACCATGTCGGCAACATCGAACTTTTATAACCCCCCGATTTTAAGATAATGGCTAAATTTCAATTTTTCTCATAACTTGGAATTTGAAAAAGTAACTGTGATTCGTTACTTTTTGTAAAAGTAACTGTAACGCGTTACTTTTCATGTTAAGTAACTGTAACAGAGTTACTTTTTTACTCAAGTAACTGTAACTGTAACAGAGTTACTTTTTAAAAGTAACTTTCCAATCCCTGAGTTGTACTATTTGCAGAGTAAACTTAAATTTTTAACATTTTTAAAAAATGCTTACTCTTCTTTTTTCATATTTCTTGGACAATCCTCAGGGTCATGACCAGGAAATTCATTTGGGTGTAGCTGTATAGAATTAGGATAAAATATTTGAATGACCTGCAACAGAATAGTTGGATTATAATGGAAGTTTTTGATAGTTACTTTATTTAAAAATACAAATAACTATCAAACAATTATTAAAGTAAGAGTTAAATCCTACAAGATGCCACCACAAAAAAAGGCACTTGTGGTTTGGAATAACTTTGAGATATTAATATATAGTGAAATTTATAGGGATTTTTTAATTGGAAAAAATATCAATAAAACTTAAAATACATCGTTAAATTATGTAGCATGATGCAGAGCGAGATTCTGTTATGAAATCATTTAATATTAATATAATAGTTTAACACTTAAACCACCTAAAAGGGGCAAACGTATCTTTGCTGTTCACACTTTTTGATCGTTTTGGGAGACGAATGACAGAGCTAAGCTTATTGGTCACCTATTAAATATTGGAATGAATTGGAATTGGATTTATGATGTAATCTTCTGGTGCATTTTGAAACAAATTTTCAAATAATTTTTCTCTGGTGAATAGCTCAACCGCATATTAGCTTCATTTCCGGTTCAGCAAAGGTGCCATTGGGCGATAATGATTACAGTTCAGCACAAGCAGTGAGAGATATTTGGAAAAGGCAGTTTCTAGTTCCTTGACATTGGGGCATCACTCTTGTATACTTGTACGAAGTACTAGTATGACTGTATAACAAACAGTTGAACCATTAAGTTAAAAATGAAAGATTTAAGTATACAAAGTGCGAGAATGTCATTTTATGGAAAGAGGGCAAAACAAAATTTATTTAAGTGTGTTCCTTATCAAGCTAATATTGCTGAGAGGTAAATTTAGAGAAAGGTTTTACTGTTTCAACTCTTTATTAAAGGCTTTGAACTTTTAGCTGCCCTTTAATTAAAGCATTAAAATTATGAATGCAACTTACTTTTGTAAAATCTATTCTTTGAATAAGAGCATTGATGTGAGCATCAAATAAATCATGACTGAAAACTAATAGTGTTTGGTTGATGTATTGTGCTTGGCGAAGAGACTCAATCAATGCATAGAGATATTGAGCACGGTTATGAACTTGTATCACAATAACCACATCATTTTCCTTTAAAGGGCCAAATTTTTCAATATTATTAACATCTTGAAGAGTATTTATTTCTTCAATCGCATCAGAAAGCAGCAAAATATTTGGAGGAGTAGTTGTATTCACAGAATTTACAATGGCACTGAAATTGGCAAAAAAGGCCAATTCTGGGTCACTATAGTGGTTTTTTTGGGACATGAACATATCTGGCTTCAAATTGACAATTCTCAATTGAAGCCACAAGAATGAGACAACAAATAACAGTACAACAGTCTTGAAAATATGAGAGGAACATCGCCGCAACATTGTTGTGCAAAGCCATCCTTTTGCCATAACGTCATAACCTAAAAGAAAAAAAAAGGTACAATTAGTTACAAATAAAAATACTTTTACACATGAACAAATACATATCCACATTTTACAAACAAAAGTAAATGCAATAGTAATTTAGTATACTTTAAAGAGCCAATTTCAAGCAGCAACCCCAATAACTTATAGTCCTAGAGACCAGGGATCTCAGACCTAAGTTATTTTTTCACGAATGAAATGTATCGGATTATAAAGTGTTTTCTTATGACAAATGACAGTAAGTGCACCCTCTAGAAGGGAAGAGCATGGGCTTGCCAGAAGAGACAGTCACAAGAGACACACAAAGAAGAAAGACACAAACACATAGACAAATAACAAAATTTATTGACAAACACAAACATCCATGCCTTACCAGGATTTGAACCCAAATCCAGCAGCTCCAAAGGCTAGCACCTTAACCATTGTGCCGTCGGGGCGGCCAGTGTTGAAGCAAGTAAGAAAGCCAATCAAATGTTGGGTTATATTAGAAAAAGTATCACTTTCAAATCTAAAGAGATTATTTTGCATTGCATAGGGGATTGGTAAGGCCACATCTGGGATATGCTGTTCAGTTTTGGTCCCTATTTCTTAGAAAAGATATAGAGTTAATTGAAAGAGTACAGCATAGGCGGGCAATAAAAAATGATTAAGGGTCTATCAGGTATCGATTATGATAATAAAGATCTTTAAACATGTATTCCCTCGAAAATAGGAGAACAAGGGGTGATTTAATTCAGATTTTCAAGTTCATAAAACAGGGTGACATGGAGGGCTTAGGTTTTTCTTTAAATAGCCAGACGAGAGGACATGGTCAGAAATTGAATAAATCATGCTTTAGAAAAGAGGTAAGGAAACATTTTTACAATAGAGTCGTCAATGAGTGGAATGCTTTGCCAGAATATGTTGTGTATTTGAAGAGAGTTGAAGATTTTAAGAAAAATCTCGATAGTTACTGGAAACTGGTAAGGAATTAAAAATATTTTGGACCAACCTTGCTGGGTTTCTGGCCTGTTGTTGGTCGACAATTTTTGTATTTGTATAAATTTTTTTTCATCCAAATTCATTGTATGACTTTTGTCATTTAACACTTCACTTCAAATGCAATCACAAAAGGACTCTCCTATACAAAACTCGCTCTAAGTCGGTTAATTATTTAAATTCTTCATTCTGACAAGGTTTGAATTTAACATATTTGTGCAGGTCATTTTTTAATATATTTAATTTATCTACTATATTTAAGTAAGTGATGCTTTTTGATTTTATTAATGATATTTCATTCAATTGATATTTTTTTTGTAAATAAACAAAATAGGATGGAAGGGAAGAGTTTAATTTATAAAACTACGCAAGTTTATTTTTTTTCTTTCAAAGCCAACTCTGTTAAAACATGAGCATGTGTGTTTGGTGATTAATGTGAGCATCTGTTCAGCAGAACAGAATATTTTTAATTATTTGCTAAAATGGAAATTATCAGGAGTACTTTATCATTACATTTAACGGCAGGTCTTTTATTAATGACACAAAAAAATATTCTGAGACATTCTTATGAAACCGCTGTCTAATGATAAGGCAGATACATTAAACTTTCGGCAGCCGATTTTTAAAAAGTTCTCGTTTGTGCACAAAGAAAATATTTGCAACAGTGTGAACTTTTAACCACTGTGAGCCAACTAAAGCAATATCCGGGCCAAAACACAAGGCTGGTTGAAACTTGTTCTTCCATTTTAATTAGAGTTGCAGCAGATATTTTAAATTTTTGCCCAATTAGGTTCATGACATTTAAACTTGCCTGCCTATTACCTGAAAAAGAAGTATGTGCTACCATAATACAATACGATTATGGCTTTGGAAAAATTACTTCATTGCATGTAAGAAGACACAAAAGTTTTTTTTTTCCAGTATAAAATATTTAATTTAAATGTGCCAATAACTGAATGCAAAAAACCCCAAGCACTCTACATCTCAGTTATTTTTCCATGAAACTTATTTATTAAATCTGTTATTTTCGGTTGAATAAACATTACACAAAATTTATACCATATTAAATCACCATGCATATCATGTTCTTCTATGGTAATAAAAATGATAATGCTCTAATATGAATTATTCAATGCTTTGTCTAGACATTCAATTTATGAACAAAATCAAGAAAATGTATGAGATTCAGAAAACAATTTATTGGAGGAATAGGTTTGTCTGACTGTCTTAAAGATAAATAAGGAGTTTTATCAAATATATAACAGAAATAATTACCAAGTGTAACTTAACAAGGCATTGTCTGAAAACCTATACTTCAAAACAAACACATCCTTACTTACCTAAATACACAAAAAGATATTCCTGCAAAAGAGCATGAGGGGTTTATTATTTAAATGGCCAAAGAAGTATAAGTACTTTCCAGAAATGTATCTTAATATTAAAGCATGTAATTTATATTTACGGATAGAATACAGATACATAATAAAAGCAATTACAACTTTGCAAAATGCTTTTAAGAACTATTTCGGTAAAAATCGTTGAAAAAAACATTAATTCCTGAATATTTTAAAATTAAATATTTGGCACCACTGCTGTTATTTCCTCAATGGTGCACAAAAATGAACCAAAAACTTTTTAATCGCCAAGTTTTGAATATGGTCAAGTGACGAGGTCAACACTTTTGCACAATGAATAAATATAAAACATTAATAAAGAATCAAAGATGGTTACTTTGATCAAGTAAAACAATTTCTAATAGAGTATATATGTAATATGTTATAATTCTTAATAGAGAAAATTTATTTGTGTCCATATTAATATTAAGCATTTCAGTTAAATTGGGTTTTATATATTTGTAAAAAGTTTAATCCTGAATAAAGTCACATATCATGTTTGAACAGTTTGTGGTAAACTTCATCTCTACGGAGCTCCTAGGCACGTTTCCAAAAACTTGAAAACCTGCTACAGCCTTGGTGTTTTTCCGTTGTCAGAAGTCTTGGTTATTAAACAAAACTAGGGCAATCACAACTAAGCAAACTACACTTAACCTCAGCACACAATGAAGCTAGTAGAGATGGTGTGGCAATGCAGTACACACTCGTTTTGGGGCTACGGCCAGTTTTGTTTTCTCTATGAAAATGTCAGTATCTAACATGGGGCAGTATTGTAGGGCCCATTGAAAGCCTTAATGCTCATTTGGGGCAAAGAGCAATTTTGTCGTTGATTGGACACAGACATTTTGTTTGGGCTGGGGCGACTGTTTAGTTTTGTTTTAATCAGAACAAGCTCAGGGTAATTTTGAAAAAATGCAAGAAAAACACTGATACAAAATAACGAAAAAACACCATGAAATAAACATCATGCACACAACACCAGCGCCACCTAGCCACAATACATTTCGCCAGAAAATGCTGTATGACCACAAAAAGTGTTTATCGCCTTATAGAAATCTGCCAAATTTTGGCTGACAGAACCACCGTCGGATTATTATCAACCGAGTTTGTTTAGTTTAGCTTGAATTATCGTCACACTAGAGTTACACAAGGGCTATTGGCAACGGGCATCATAATTTATAACCAGTCAGGTGACACCCGAGTAGGCACCCAGCGCAACCGATTAACCCAGATTGTAATGAATATGGAATAATAATACAAGTAACATTGTTAGATAATTGTAGGAAGTTGTTAAACAGGATAGGATTTAAGAACTTTCAGTAACAAATAAATAAAATAAGAAATCAAAACAGCTTTTAATAACCCTTGCAAATGTAAAGTTTGTTTTTATAAAGTTTTATGATAATATTTTCAATAATATTATATTTTATATCTTATTTCTTTCTAACAGTTATTTCACTTAACATCCGGTCATATTGAGATAAGTAATTTATTATGCATACCTTTGATAAGTTAAATATGTTGGTTTTCTATGCCCCAAAGATGAAGAAAAGCACATAACAAGACGTTGCAACATATCTCACAAGTTTTAAATTAACAGCAACACACAACATGGATTACAAAATATTTCCGAATAAATAAACAAAAAAATTATCAGCTTAAATCAACAAGTTCCGACGGTTTGTTTACATTTTAGTTTATGTAAAATGTGCTTATGAATGATAGTTACTTTGGTAAAACAGGTGTATAAAAATAAATAGGAAACAAAATAAATTAAACGGACTAGTCCGTTATTGTGCGTGCAATCGAAATCTTGACGCATATAAACAAATACAGATTTCGAAGGGAAACATTGCTCAACTTAACGACGAAAAACGAAACATCTACCGACTTTTCCAATGTATCAGAGTTGCAGTTAAGGCAGGCGGAATATTAAATTCTTTTGAGTTTGGTGGGAAAGTGATGATGAAGGCACAGGACTTTTAAAATACACTTTGTAATTTTGTCATTAATCGTTGATTTACAAAAATCCTTTTTCGGGGAATATTTATAATCAGGTATAGTAGTAAAGACTTAGTTTTGTTAAATGGTTGAAAATAGACTCGATAAAAGTGACGTCCCTTGTTTCATGTTGGAAGTAGAAACAGTTTTATTTTTGGTAATTCTGGATTTACATTTGTTTTAAACAATACAATATTTTCTTATCTTACGCGACGAATGTTCTGTACAAACTTTTCTTTCAGTACAACACTTTTTCGGACGTGAAAATGGTTTTGCGCTTGAAGAAATCTGAGCATTTATCACCAAGAATTAATCTTATAAATTTCATGCTTTGGCTTCCCTGTCAGAAACCTAGACCCTGTAATCGCCCCTGGATGTTCCATTACCAGATGCCCATACATGTTCGGGAGACATTATTGGTGCCAAGCCCTTTCACAAGTTAATCAAGCAATCCCCACGAACGAAAGAAGAGGAGCGCAAGATCTTGGCCATCTTATCAGATCGAGGGCTAGATGAAGAACAAGCAAATCAAACTGTAGTCTAGCCTAGAGAGTCCCCAGAGTCAAACCTCAGCACAACAAAGACACACACTCAACGTGAAGGGATATATTATTTGAAAAGGGGCCCAGCTGACGGAAGCCCAGAGAAAGGACTCCAATTTTCCAAGTTCTGGGTGCCGATACGGGAATTTTAAGACCATCTTCCTATATAACATCCTAGCTGGGTCAGAAACCTGCAAGAAGGCCTCCAGCATCCCACAATACTCTTTTGCCAAAATTATGACTAATTTAACTCCATTATTGCCATATGGGTGTCAAATTTTGGTACTGTGCCTACACCCTTCCGCGCTTGCCCGACACGTGATTGTATCAACATCCTGCGTTCTGTGCAACTACGGCGACCTACCAAGAGCACCCGAGAAAAGAGAGCTTCCAAAGAATGCCGCTAGTCGGCAGCACCACCAGAAAACCGTCTCAAACCAGCTGCTGACTTCCCCTCGTTGCTGGAGAGTCTCAGATGCCTAAATGACGTCTTTTGTGATCTGAGGCCATTTCGTGCCAATGTAACTGCCCTTGCAGATACAACTGACAAAGCCTGATAACTTACAAGATAACGACTATTCTCAAGATACTATCAACTTAGAGCTGGCGCTTCAGTCGCAGTTCATATACAGTTGTCACAGAAAAAAAGAACCCATCCGTTCCCTCAGGGGCTATACCTACGATGAATCTGAAGAGTCTGACGGTTCAATAAATATCCTTCAATCCGATACAAGATGTGAATTTTTTATTGGGCAACTGGTGACGGACCTCGCATTTGTAAAAACCGTGCTTCGATTGACAAAGCCGATACCTCATTAGCAGAGGTTCTGACATGCACCAAATATGACCAACTAAGAAACGAACTCCGTCGTATAGAGCTTGGAACTATTCCTATGGACCATAATTGGACTTGCCTTATGACAATATCACGGAAAAAAATGCTAAGAGCGTTGCCAAATTTTTACTTGCCAAGAAATTATGATCTGACCAGCTATTATGACTAAACCAATTAAATCATATTTTGCAAATCAAAGGTTTGGTTTGATTTGATTTGAATTATCGTAGCACTAGAGCTACACGAGGGCTATTTGCAAATCAAAGGAGAACTGGGAAAGCCAAGGCAAAGTCGGTTGCGTTGGGTGCCTACTCAGGTGTCGGCTCGTCACTTGATTGTCCAAAGACATATGACATACGACGACATTGTTTGATTATAAAATGAGCAAAGAATTTAAAATTTAAAGAGCAGATGTTTTTCAATCAGTATGTTTTAATTTTTGGAATTAACGTGGTACTACAGCTGCAAAAAGGTGACGGACATTGATATTATGAACCGTGGTGGGAGTGATTAGACGAACAGGTGATTGAACGGGTACTCAACACAGCCTAACAGGGGCATTGTATGAGTCGTCAGGGTTTAAGACCATGACAGATTTAACGTGCATCAGTCCCATATACACATATTATTTTTAGTGTTTTTTCTCTCAGACACCATTCGTTTATGGGATGGCTGGAGGATGTGCCACTCCACATCCCAAAGTTAAATTACAAGAATTAAATCGATTTAAATAAATTGGTAGCTTAAGTATTATTTGTTAAACTCATGCATCATTCTTAATCTATGATAATTTGGTTTCGCAATGACAACATGAGAATGTTTCATTGCTGATAATAAATTTTGGCAAAGTTGTCCACAATTGTGCGAGGTCATATGTCCCTAAATGCAAAACGATTTCCTGATCAAAATTTCGATATCATTCTTATCCGCGGAATGTTATTGACACACAGTAACGAGCTTCCTATACGATCTATATCACCTAAATGCTACAGCAAAAGTTATCCACCCCCTTTTGATATTGCACACGCTTAACGATCGATTTCATAAGAGCAAAACATCTTAAAAACAGAACTTTGTCTGAGTTATCAAATTCAGATAAGATTTTAGATCGCATGCTCAACAAATACTATGACGCAAAAGACGTTTATAAAAACAGAAACGAAAAGTAATACCAGTAACTATCAACGGGACATCGGAAGTATAATAAAGGCTTCAGATATCAGAGAGTTTACGAGCTTGAGGTAGATTGGTTTGAAAAAAAAATGGCCGATAGTATATTTCGCGCACGATCTTTAGGGGTAGCGACCGAGGGATTGCCAGACCAGTATGCTGATGGCAAAGCGGCTAAGGTGTGGGAAGTTTATATTGGAGAAAAAAGCGACAGAACCAAACATTACCGTGATTTCCTTCTCCGGCTGCTTGAGCAACACAAATGCCATCATATTCTTGACGTCGCATGTGGAACTGGGTAAGAATAATGTTAATTGAAATTCTGTACCTTTCATGTAAAGGACCTTTGTTTAATGTTGACTTTAAAACCCTCCGGCAAATATCACACAGCTTAATTACACACAGCTATAGCCATACTTGAATGTGGAATGGTTTTTAACGATTGAAGCTTGAAATAATCTACCCCAAGCTCCTTAAATGTCGCTTTTGGAACTAAAAGTCATTGTAAACTTCAAAAAGATAAGTTTTTAAATTTATTTAAAAATCGTATTTTATATTTTATTATTTTTTCATATTTTTAAAGAATTAATAAGGAAATTGGCTAGGTGTCTTTTGATCATGGAAAGTAAAAAGCAACATACCTTTAACATTTTACTCGCGCTTTTACCTAAAAAAGTTTTAGGTACTGCGCACAACATAGAATGCATCAATGTTTGGGTGTTATAGTGCATTATCGTAAAGTATGGCTATTTGAATTCAAACAATAAAAAATAAAAATTATCTCCATTTCACTCAATAAAATTATTGTTTCAGTTTATCATTAGTTTTAATTCTATTTAAATGGGGGGAAAAATCAAACAATTGTCTTGTCAATAAACTATTCAAAAACTTTCCCATAAAAATATCTGCTTCTATAAAGCTTCAGGGTGGTGTACATTACTTTTAGTCCCAAAATTTCCTTTGAATTTTTCGTCTCATACCGTTATTCTACTGAAGGAAAAAAATAAATGGGGGCGTCTCAAAACTGCGTACGGAGGAATATCAGGTTCCCTTCCTCCTAACGCAATAGAGACATCACCATTAGATTTTTCCTTCAGTGGATTAATGGTACTAGTCGAAAATTTCAAAAAACTTTCTCACTAAAATTGATGCATACCCTGAAGTTTATAGAAGAAAGGCAGATTTTTATAGGAAAGTTAGAATAATTCATAAGCAAGACAATTTTTTTTCATCAAATTTCGGGAGTGCACCATAATTAAGGATTTCATTTAAATGTGCATAATTTAATTAAAAAAAAATTCATGGTTCTGAAAAAATATGTTATTATATTTATTAAAAAGTTAATATATTTTTAAATATATTATGTAAAATTTCATTTTGAATTTGTACAGACGTTTGTGTATCTATTAAAATACATTTCCTGCATGCTTTTCCGAGTTTAGTAGCTTGTCCGAGACAATAAGTTTAATAATAATTACTAGCTAATTAATAACAATAGTGGGAAAATAATAATCTATTATTCTCAATTGGATAATTTGTATTCTAATGTATTAATCTTAGTCAATGATAATTAATAAGCAAAGCAACGCAGAATCAAAGAGAAACGAGACAGATTTCCCTTGGCTATCGCACGAGACTTTTCAACAGAAACGATAATGATTTCGAAGTTTCACGATAAGAAACTTTATCTCCCTGAATAGATAGTTTTTATGTTATGTCATATACTTGCATATGTTTTATCTTAGCAAGAAAGACAAGCAGCTTGGGCAATGATTGTTGTTGATAATTTCTAACTTTCAAGGGTTTTTATTATGCTTTAAATATCAGAGGATAATAGAAATTGGTTGTTTATACGGCTATAATTCTATTGCTATTACTTTAAACAATATTTTATAACGCAGAAAGACTTTATTTCCACTAACACTGTAAAAAACCTGTAAGATTATAGAAAATTTCTGGCAGCAAAGTTGCCAGAAAATATCCGTAGGGCACCGAAAAAAAAATATGTTAACAGAATTTTCTAGCAACTCTTCTCTACAGAAAATATTCGTACTTATTTTGTATTTTCTGTAGGGCAGGGTACGCTAAAAATTACCGTTAAACTGTAAAACGTAGTTACCTTGACGCATGGGTATCATATATAACGTATATAACAAAATTACTTTTAATAAATGCATTTAATAAATATTTTTTATAAATTAATTAATAATAAAAACATTAAAAAATACTTATTATTACAGAATAATTTATAAGAAATATATTTGTTTAAGTCCCATGTTATGGGATATTAAATATTTGAGATTTTTCTATGTGTGTAGTTTTAAATTACAAGTAAAACAAGCATTAAAAGTTTTTCAAATTCTGATGATTGCAAGTGGGTTCAAATCATTTAAAATATTATCAAGCAGTTTTAAGATGTTTTTTATTAACTGAATTTTACATAACAATTTAACATAATTTCCATTTACATTTTTTTTACATAGGATTGATTCTATAATGCTTTTAGAAGAAGGATACAAAATTATGAGCGTAGATGCTAGTGACAAAATGTTGAAATATGCCTTGAAAGAGCGTTGGAATAGACGAAAAGAAGAAATGTTTGATCAATGGGGTAAGTGGTGATTTCTTTTAGATGCATCCTAACTCTTTTTAATTAAAATACTTTAAACTTAATGCAAGATAAGATGCATTCTAATAAATTCTAAAAATAACATAACAGCATTACAACCATTTAGGTTATTTATGATTTAATAATAATTCCAAAATACGGGGGGGGGATTAAATTATGGAAATAGCGTAATGTAACGTTAGTTAAGAAGGTAACGCAATGCATGGGGTTAACGTAATGTAAAGAGATAACCTAATGTAACAAAATAACGCAATGCCATGTTAATGTAACGAAATAATTTCATGTAACGTGACTTTTGAGAAATAACGTTATGTTGTAAATTTGAAAAATTGCTATGGAAATACTGAAAGAAAACATTTAGAATAAATATGGACAACATAAAGGTACCCAGAACGTATTTTCTACTTTATTTATTTGAAAAGCATAAGTTTTTTTATATTCAACTGCCCACGGAAATGCTATATCTATCTAACAAACTGAATGTCCTACATTCGTTATTGTATCGACTGTGTTATCGAGACAGATTTGATCTTTTAGAAACGCTCAGCCTAAAGGTCACCATTTTGTTTTTATCCATGGTTGAGCGCTCAAGTAAAACAGAAATAGGGGAGCGGGGATATTTTAGTAGTTACTTATTAATACCACGTTTGACTTGGAATGATGATAATGATGTGAACCGAGAAAATTATTGTTACTCAACTAATTTAGTAATATAATGTAGGCGATTAAAGGAAACACTAGAAGTAACCATTAAAAAATTACAGGGAGCATAAAAACTGCTATTGTATGTGTACGGTTTTTGACTTAGCAACATTTCTGTCGTATTCTTATCTCCACTTTGGGGCCACTTTTGTTTGCCTCACCCTGTATAATAATATTGTATTTAAAAATTCAAAAAAGCTTCTAATCTAATTTTTTGAATGTTTCTTTTAGTTATCGAAGAAGCTAATTGGCTAACCCTTCCCGACGATATTCATAAGCCAAATGGAGGATTCGATACAGTGATTTGCTTAGGAAACTCATTTGCCCATTTGTTTGACATTAAAGGAGATATGTCAGATATCAAACTAGCAATCAAAAATTTTCATGAAATGATTAAACCGAATGGCTACCTTCTTATTGACCATAGAAATTATGACTACACTTTGAAGCATGGCAAGACACCTGCCCATAGCATATATTATAATGTAAGTGTGTTTATTTCTTTTAAAAACCTCATAAATATGCTTAAGTTCATGTGAAAACTACCTTATAACCACTGGATTGTACTAATTATTTCATTTCCCGCTTATTCTATTTTGACAAAATAAAGTTTTAAAAGTAATTTAGCAAATTTATTGCTTTTAATGTTGTATAAAAACTTATTGAAAAGAAAAAAATTTCTGGTCATATGCTTTAACAATATAATAAAAAGTTGTGAATATAGCTCAAATGAATACAGCTCATTTATAATTAATTTTCTGTAATTTTAATAAAAGTCGAGAACATCACAAATATTAACTGCTGAATAAAATAAATCTAAATGCACACCATATATTTAAATTACTACTTTTGACCTGTAATTATCAGTTAAGATTATACTACTGTTTTTTGAAAAATAAGTACTTGCTATAAATTAGTTAGCACGTGACTATTAGCTTGCTTAACCGATACTAATATCGTCTGTGAAAAACCTAGTTATACACAAAGTATATAGGAAACGAAATCAATATTTTCAATAAGGTTAAAAGTGATTAGATAAGGTAACATTGGGTCTATAAGGTACATTTGTTTAATTATCGCTTTGCTCACCTTTTGAAATCTTTATAAGATTATATACACACCTTATCAGTATATTTACCCTTGAAAATTATTAGCTGGGTTCAGTGCACACTAACGTAAATATTTACACACTAGTGTTCAGTTAAATTTTTTATGGTTTACCTTGAATATTCAGTTGTTGTTTTGCAATGAAAAAGTTAAGTGAAGGATATTGGTTTAGACTTTTACAATTAAACAGCATTCAATATGCGAACTTCCTTCTAACGCATTAAACAAAGCATTGAAGTTAAAGTTTTGGCATAACTAAAATATTATTTTCAATTTTCAACCATTGAATTGGAACATTGTTTTAAAAGTCAAAATAATCTCTTAACTCTTTACCTTTGCACTCTGATGCAATCTTCTCCGATAGTGAGATATCCTCAAATGCTGAAGTGGAAGTTCTCTTTTGAATGTGTTCATTTCATATTTCTTAGATCATATAAATCAATTCTCTTAATAAAACTACTTCGACTTTAAATAATAAATTTGAAAAGAGATATTGTTTGATTGAAATGTTGGAAATGAAGAATGCTATGATTTTTTTAACTTTCATACTGAAAACATTCAGAATTTTTGTTAAACACCTTAAAGTAACAATCTGATATGTACTGCATCCTCTCCAAAATTTCGACTACATAATATATTTTTTTTAAATCTCAACACATTTTATTTTGTTTCGAAACGACTTTAATAATCTTGATTTAGATGATATCGTGACTTTAAAGAAACGTGTATTATAGCTAGAAATAAATTTATGTGAATGGAAATTATCGTGACTAGGTGTATTTGAAATTAGTTTCAAGTAATAAAACATTTGTCACAACTCATTAACGTCAAATTACTCAACATACGATTTTGCTGAACACAATATGAAAGAATTTTCTCGTTTTATACTAAGTAATATTAATAACATATTGATAGTACTTTGAAATTCTTCATTAGTAAAAAAGTGTGACAGAGTGTGTTTGCAAACAAAAAAATATGCACTACGAAGAATATAATCTATAATCGAGATTCTAAAAATTTCGCCTTTTTACACACGTTTAAAAATCAAACGTAGGTTTTGTGTTTAAGAAATAAACAAAGTTGTCTAGCACGATTAAATTAATGGATAATGAAATTTTAAGAAGTGATTTGAGGTCTGTCGAGTAATTTATTTTTCAAATTCATTGGTACAATCCATGTGGCTATCACAGTACATATCTCTTGACACATTATGAACGTATTTCCAAACACCATATATGTCTCCTTTTTTTGATCACATAATAGAACACTTTCTAGAGTACACATGAAACAGTCTGAAATATCTATTGGAACACTAAATTTTGTCTCCTTTTTTAGAACACTACCCGCAACGCACTATGCGGAACACATTATGGGACACTATTTTCTTTAGAACACTTTTATAATTGCATTTGCATTTTGCAACTCATTTTGGAAAACAATTTGGAACACTTTTCAGAACACTATTGGAAAACTTTTCCTCATGAAACTTGATTTGTTATACCCCCCGATAAATCTTCATTTTCACTTCATTTCATAGTAATGATTCTTTACTATTTCAATATAAATAATGATGTACGTTTATAAAAAGCTTATCTGAGTAATTATGCGTTAAATTAATATAATAAATATAAATAATAAAAAATATAAATAATAATATTCATAATTAATATAATAATTTTTTTTAATTATATGCAATCTATGAGGATTCTTTTAAGTGGAGCTTATGAATTTTTAAATGAATATTTTTTTACTATTGTAATTCTCATTTCAAGGAATAATTAAACATTTTCTGTTACGCAGAGCAAACATATTAAAGACATCCAGACTTCAGTTTTGTATATGGGCCTAAATCCAACTATGGTGATGCTAGACTACACTATGGACATCTCTGACATAGTGGGCAGTTTCGATCGCACAGATTCTGAATATACAAAGAAAGGCAGATATCACGGCACACCAGTAGAGTAAGTAAACACTCTTATTTTAAGAGCTTATTGGAAGAACTTGCTAAGTGACAAAAAGGTGAACCTGAGAAAATGAGCTTTCAAGTTTTTCATTCGCCTTTAAATACGTTAAAAACGGCACTTACAGACTGTAAAAAAGTATACTTTAATTAAAATTTATGAAAATGGGGAATCTTGTTCCCTTTAAAGGATGTTTGACAAATTTGGGAACTGAAGTAAACATTGAAAACTATATATAAAAAATAAACGTCCAAAAAAGTAAGTCAAAAATAGAGAGATAAAGAATGAAGGACAAATAAACAATATTTTATCTTCCATCGTAATATTCCACTTTAATTTCCAGAACATTTTACTAATAATATCAATAAAGTATGATAATGAAATAATTGATGAACTTTTAATAATAATAAGCGGCGAAGGTTGCACAGCATTTTGTGAAACGTTTCTCGAATATTTGCAGTTTAGTAAGCTTACTTTAAAGTTGGTTAAACGTCACACACACAAATCATGATAACGCTACACAGTTTTTACAGTATTTAAAGACCTTCTGAAACTGCACTTGCTTATTGTTTAACGCATTAAAAATGTCCAAAAAATATTGACTGCAAGCACAAGTCTGAAACAAAAGAATTCAATTGTTAGGCTTGGATCAATGTGGATTAGAGTTGTATTCAAATGTTAAACAGTTTATTTTGGAGACTCAATGGTAAGTTCAATTGACACTTAGAAGAATAACGGCATTCAAACAATATCAATAGAGAACAAAACGTCATTGGAAATACACACTCGTGACGTTTAAACAGTTTCGATGAGGTTTTGTGTAGAAAAAATATTCATGCGATACAAAGAGAATGTGTATACGCATTGCTTTATTATTCTTCATGACTTTTTTGTCGGAATAAATATAAGCAAATGCGCTGTATATGTTGACAGATAATAAATTATTCCTCTTTGAATAAAGTGTTAAATTAATCGCTTGGTCTTTATCTTATATCAATAACTTGTGAAAACAGAAAAGGTTAAATAGAGTGATTGAAGAATATCATAAATGAGACAACCGATCTGTTTTGTGAACATTGATAAACTTTTACATCGCGAGTGTTTCAATTTTTTTTTTTTTGGTTTCATATTGTGAAAGTAATATTTTGGATCAATTATTTGTATATGGTTCAAAATTTACAAAAAATTCCTCGTAAATGAATATTCATTATAAAAGAAAATGAGGTTTTTTTTAATTAATGTTTGGGGGACCTGGTAGGCCGGGATAACCAGGTTGGTAGGGTGTTGGACTGATATACCTTAGATTACGAGTTCGAGCTTTGCCAGCCGAAAAAACTCGTGTACGCTAATGCTGTCTACAGTCCGTCGTGGTCACAAAGTCCTTCAAGTTCACATACCAAATCGATACCTCTGGAGGTGACAAACCTATTCTGGGATCCTATAGTTCAGGGGTTCCCAATCTTTTTATACCTGCGTACCACTTGACTTTTTGAGAAATTTTGGTGGACCACCAGACCTAAATATTCTAATAAACATATAATATTTGCTCTTCTAAAAGTGTTCAAAGGTTTTTTTGAGTAAAATTCATGAGAAAACTTTGTATTTAATGGTTAGAGATTTGCTTATTTATAACATGCTTGTAATAAAGGAGAAATAAAAAGAATAAAATGGTATTAATTTACAGTTTTGTTCATTACTAATAAGTCTAAAAACCTACAAATAAAAAAATAGTACAAAATCCGATCCAGAAGTTAATTAAAGATTTTTTTTAAAAAATAATGTTAATGTTTAAAATAATGAGTAATATGTTTGCGTGCTCACTGCATATACGTACAGAAGCTATTAATAGCATCATGTGGCTCACATCACACACGCGTACCACCTGAAATGTTCCCGCGTACCACCAGTTGGGAACCCCTGCTTTAGTTGATCTCCTCCTCTAAAATTGGATGGATATGATCGGCAGTGCTGCCATCTATCGGGTTGCTTTCGAACGGGAAAACCTGATTAGTAGACTCAAATGAAACAGAAAGGTCGTGGTGCTGCCATCTATCGCGTGGTTCTCAAACGTGCCTTAGCCCCTTAAATACCCTCTTTAAAGACAAGACAAATTAGTATTACTAATAGTTAAAGTGCAAAATATTCTAATTTTTATTTCGAAATACATTAAATATGTATAAAAACCTTGAGGGGCCTAACCATCATTTTAAAGTAAAAATATTGGCTTTTAAATTTAAAATAATGGGATCATTTATTGGATATAAATTATGATCATGATTTGGCATGTGTAAGGAAATTTTTTTTTTTTTCCTGACTTGTGTATGACACAACATAAAATTGACTTATAGTTACTTATGTTCAGAAAAACGCAAGTAACTATGCTGTTACGCAATTTTAAAGATCATTAATAATTTAATTTTAATACATAAACTGTTCTTTTTTTCCAGTTATTTCCGACTTTCATACTACCCCCATCGCTTAGAAGGATTCACGAGTATGTTGAAAGAAATATTCGGAGAAGATGCTAAACATGAAGTTTACGGGGATTTCAAGCCTCTGAATGAAGTGGAAGATCCTGCTTTTTATATTCATTTTATACAGAAGAAAGGGGAATAATTTGTTCACAAATTCATAGACTTTACCACTCAACATGTTAAAAGTTTAGTTGTAAACGCTATCATTTTAAGAAAATGTTCATTTATTACATCAATTCATTATTACATGCTACATTAACACAATTTTAATTTTTGTCACCGGGTTTGTAAACAATAACAAAGTTTTATGATGTAAGTGTACTTGTGTGTGTGAGATTAATGATATATTTAATAAGATTTGTGTTGTTATAGTATTATAAACATATATTTTTTACTCAAACCATAAACCAGTATTTTTTTTCGTTGATACTCATGTAAATGCCCTGCCAAAAATATCATAATTTTCAATCTCTTTATTTGCTCAACAGTTGCGCCATCTGTTGAAATTAAGAGAAACACCAAGAATCCCTAGCCACTAGAACAGCCAGCATTAAAATACTGTTTTCTGTAATTTACTACGCAGTATAATAAAAAGTGTTTCGTTATTAATAATAGAATTTTTATTGCTTTAAGTACAAGTAAAATACATATTTTAAAATAGAAAATTAATTAATAACAAATTACCCTACAACATTTTTTAAAATTTTAGTCTAAGCGAAATTGATTATAAAGATAGATAGTAAAAGAGGGGATAACTAGATGATCACTCTCAAGAAAAAATATTTTCGTATGATAGAATAAATAATTTTCGTATTCAATAATTAACTAAATTTATGGAAAAGAAAAATGAAAATATAACAGAAATGATTGATGTTATATATCTACAACATCTAAAAGAATAATTAAAAAGAACAAATAAAAAAATCCATAGGTATGAAAATCTTGCTTTTAAAAATATAACTTAAAGAAAGCAAAAAAATATATATAATACATTAAGGGCATATACTAAGTACCTCCTTGTTAGAAAAACCCAAATTCAAAAATCTTTTGAAATGAGTTTGACACTATTGGCTTTCCAGAATTCAAATATCGAAACATTTGTTAATTCTTGGATTTGTTTAAGAGGGATTGTGAGTCCCTTAGAGGTAATGCATTAGTGTTTAATCACAACTTCCGCGGAAGTATTGCTTTGCCATGTTAGTCCCTTTCCCCCAGGTATTTGAATCAACCTAACATCGAAATTAAACAAATTTGAATGTTATCCGGTTATTTAAATATATAATTGTGATGTTTTAAAATTCCAAAAAATTACAATAGACGGCAAATCCATTTTAAAACTTTATCAATTAATAATTAAATAACCGGATGTTATTTTCTTTTAATTTGTTTAAAATTGATGTTATGATGATTCTCATATTGGCGATAATGGGATAAAAAAGACCCCTATAAATGGGGAGGTCCCCAGGAATGGGAAATGAAACCACTATGAATCGCCAATTGATTCAAAAATGTCTTTTATTCTGTTTGCCTATCCGTCCATCTTTTTGTCCGTCCATACCCCTTTCTATATCTGATCCAAACTGTCGGATTTTGAGATTTATTTTTGGGTTCGAAAGTTATAAAATCAGAACACTACATTTTATAGCGTTTGTCCACCTGCCTATAGTCAGTTTTTCTGTCCATACAACACAACCTGTTAAAGTATAATACGTTATATCGATCATTATAAAAAATATAGTTGTTTTACATAGGAAAGGAATAACTTGATTAAATTTGTACTTACCGTATAAATTGCTGCTAATCGCCCTTTCAAGCACAAAATCAGTTTTCCGCTCACTTCTTAATTCCATCTTTATAATTTTAGATCATTGCACAAAAAGCGTTCGATGGTTTTAGAGATCGATCGTAAAACTTTTTTTGTTACATTATTTTTTTTTTAGCGAGCCAGGTGCTTAGATGTATGCCCAGTGCAACGTTGTTTAAAAGCGAAGCTTACACTCTTAAAACGAACGAGCGATTTTAACTCAGTCTGAATTAATTCTCACTACTCCTATCTAGAAAAAGCACTTCTCTTAGAGGAGTGGATCCTTTGTGCGTTAAACCTCCGACAGGATCACTCCAAACGAGTGATTTTAACTCAGTGTGAGTTAATATTCACTCCTTTCCAGTGTCGAAAATGCACTTCTCCTACTGGAGTGGATTTCACTCTTTTGTTTTAAGAGTGTACTATGATTTCTGTAAGGCAGATGCAACTCTGTGTTAATGATAGCGGAACCAGGGCAGCCTTGGCCGTAAGAGAGGCTTGGCCTAGCTTTTAATTTTAGTATTTAAAAATATTTTAGCATTTTCTCAATAGATGGTACTCAAAGATACTGGTGTATGCAGACAGCCATCTTAGTTTCATTGAGCTACTTCTTAACAGTGAGGAGATAAAAAAAAAGAAAAGTTCTCATCCCAAATAGTAAAAATTTTAGACACAATTTGTAAGATATTTTCAGCCAAACTAATTGAATTAAATTTAAGTATATTGTATTTTATAAATGCTGTTATATTAAGGTATCATATAAGCTATTAAGTTTGTGCAATGAAGTAGGTTTTAAATCCCCATGTGCCATTCTTCACAAAATTCTAGGTGGGGAGGCTTTGCCCACGCTATGTAAGAGAGGGTTTCCCAATAGACCGACCTTAGTTAACTAGTCAGGAAAATCTTTTAATAATGTTTATCAAATACATAGTTTATAACTACGAATGATAATAAATTTATGAAGGTAATATATTGATAATCAATATATGTTCCTGTTTAGAATGAAACCAAAACCTGAACTAAAACTAACTTGTCAGTTATGATCAAATACCAAACTTTTTCTACAAATACTAAATTATTAATTCAAGTATAATAATACTCCAGATTAATATAAAAACAGTATTATCAGATTATTTTGTGGTGGGAGGGGAGATATGGTACACAGATTAAAAATCTACTTATATTTTGACTTTTCCCAGTTTATACCGTTAAAATAAAAAAAAAATCAAACTAAGGCAGTTATATCTTATTTAATGTGTGTTCAAACTGAATAAAATATCTTTAACACATAACTATAAAAATACTTGATATGGGCAATTTTTAATACATATAAAATACTATAAAAAATGTATTAATTTAAATATTTATTGTGACAAAAATGATTTTTGCCATCTATGTTGTTTATTACTTATGGCCATTTTTGGGGCAATTTAAACTGCTCAAAAAAATTAGGGGAGCACCTTGCGTATACTTTTGTTAGCCCTCTCATTCAGTCCCAACTTTATTTCATTTTTTATTCAAAAAGTCTTGTGAAATAGATTCAGCATGCATCCAGAATGAAATGGTAAAAAACAGTAGGAACAGTAGGTTGAGGACCAGTGGTAAAAGCTGAATACCTGTTTAACTGTGCTTTCAAATATAACCATATAGGATTCATTTTTCTTTGTATCAAGTACCCAGTTCTAACATGTGGTTTATGCAATGCACTACTGTTAGATATGCCTATTTTACTTTAAACGTTGCTTGAACTCCATTATAAATAGTAATACCCATATTTGTTGCAGCTCCATCTAAATTTAACCCAAACCAGTTTTTTTTTTCTAATATTGGTTCAGAAATGCCAATAACCAATAGACCTTTAAAATGCTACCTTCGCTGTCAGCATTATCCATTGCGACAAATCCTGCGTATTTTGTCAATGATTCACTATTTTGAACTTATCACACATAAATAGGTTGGTCAAAGCATTGAGGTGCCAAATGAGACCTCTTTTTCACCCCGGGTTTGAAATATGGCACCTTTTGCCCCCTTCAGTTTCAACAGTGAAGCTTCCTGCGCAAAAGCACTTCGATTTGAAGACCTATCTGCCAGAACTGTTATGAAATTTACTTCATTAATTTCATTAGTTAACTCGCTCTACAATGTGTAAGCATTAAAAAATAAAATTTTTACATGCATGATCACTGAAATAATCGTGTCATAAGTGTAAACTGTATTTTTTTTTAAATTGCAGTTCACACAGGCTTTTAAATTTTTAAGAAGTAAAGTTTTCTTTCACAATGTAGTAAGCTGTATTAAACAACATTTTCATTTCTTCAAATTAGCAGAGTCCATTTTTCCTGACTGCGATTGCCATCGCCGTAGTCGCTGATTTCAAAACTATATTCTTAATTTTTTTCGATATCGTCCGATCGAACACTCTTTTCTGTAATGGTTTTCCCAATCGTTTCCGATTAAGCTACCAAAATAATTGCTAATCCTTACCGGCCGTTTTATCTTTTTGCCATAAGGTAGGCGAATACTCAAAATTCCCGAAAATTCTGAAATTTTTACTATTACTTTAATCTTTTCCAAATTTGGCATAGTGATTTCAAATATAATGAATAATACTATTTCGGCATTTTTTTTATTTAAATATAATTTATTTATTTTAAACGGTGCTTTTCTTCGAAAAAAAGAGGTTTACGCTAACAAGTCTACCACATTGAATTTTCCTCTTATAAACATTACTTATGTGTTAAATTCTTCGTTTTGAATGACCCTCTAGAGTTACATACAAATAAAAAGAAAAGAAGTTATTAAGAAAAATGTTATAAATTAACAACAACAACAACAAAAAAAGATTTTTCTCGATAAACATACTTGGACATTTTTTTAAAAAAAACTTGTATATTTACCCCAGATGTTAGAGGTTTATGGTACAGATATTGAAGTAGCATCTGTAAAAAATTTCAGGTAAATTAATGTAAAACTTTTTTTGCTAGATGTGTTAGCGTAAACACCTTTTTTTTAGTTGAAAAACACCGTTTAAAATAAATCAATTATATTTAAATAAAAAAAATTGCCCAAAAAGCATTGTTCATTATACTTGAAATCACTATGCCAAATTTGGAAAAGATTAAAGTAATAGTAAAAATTTTAAAATTTTGTTTACTCGCCTACGTTAAATACCCGAGAGGAGAAGTGATTCAGAGAGGCACGGCGCACTTGATTTGAGACCCCTGATTGGAGAGAGTAAGGAGAAGTCAACCGTGACATCACAGGAGGGCGGAGCTTGAGCTCGTTAAGGAGAAGTACTTAAATTGCGTTCTCCTTAAGGGGGCGTACTTAAATTGCGTCACGTACAGAGGAGGATTGAGGGTTATGCAAAAAGTCAACCGTGACATCACTGGCTGGGCGGAGCTTGAGGAGATTATTACATGACACGATGTTGACATTATTAGTATTGATATGTTACAGACGTTCTTATGAAAGTCTAAATTATGACTACCTTCACCAACCGCCCTCATGTAGCTCTGATTCGACGATAATTCAATTAACTACGATTCCACACATATCCTGAAATTCCATTTGGAATTTTATTGGAATTGTCAAAGTAGTATTTTCACTATTTTTTTACTGCGATTTAAACATATACATTAAATTATTTAAAATATAGTCAAATTATATTAAATATAATTAATTTAAACTAAATATAATTCATTTAAATTAAATATAATAAATTATTAAAAATTATATTAAATATAATTAATTATTACAAACTATATTAAATTAAATATAACTAATTTAAATGATATTAGGTTTTCTTTCTTGTGTAATCGAAACACATACTTTCTATCTGAACTTGCATTAGATGCCATACTTTAAAGAAACACGTTCTACGAAAACAATACAAAAATAAATAGGAGAGAAAAATATAAAAATATATATATATCCAAAAAGCACAAAAAACATTAAATATAGGGGAGAGCGGGGCACAATGGACCTAGGGGCACAGTGGACCACCCCCTATTATTTATTTTCTATATTTTCCAAATTAGTTCGTATTAGAAGTAATAAATGACATAACAGTCTTGATCTAGTTATTATGAAAAACCATGCTATTTGCTCACACATTTGCCATTTTTTATTCTTGATGCGTATTAACCAGGTGAAAGTAAAAAAGCTCTGTCCTAGATATTATCTTCTCACCATTAAAGTAACATTAGTTGGACAAAGTGGCTTAGCATAGTTGAAAGGCAAGATATTTGTCTTTCTATATAATCAATAAATTAATTTCTGAAATCATAATACAGCATATTTTAATTTTGTTTTTTGCTCAACTACAATATGGGGCACTATGGACCACAAAATCTGGGGTACAGTGGACCATGGTCCATTGTACCCCATGCAACTTTAGAAATACTTTTAGTTTCAAAATAAAATAAAAAAATATTGATGCAAGTCCTTCCTAATTATTTAAAGTTAAATTTGCTATAATAGTAAAATATTTTAATCTGTATTTTAATATTTATTTCTGAATGTAATAGATTTTCCCCTCGTCTACGATAGTGCTTGTTTTTGTTTTTTTAAACAAGAAGTAACAAATTATTAGTCAACTGATGTTTAAATTTATATATTATGACTTCAAACAATAAGTGTTTTTAACGAGAAAAGTTTTTTTTAAATTGAATGTGATACTGGAGTGTTAAATTATTTAAAACAGAAGTGCAAGTATAGCATCAAAATTTTTTTAATTAATATTTGATTACTGTTGATTTTTTTACTAACAAAAATTTTGTAGCTATAAATAATTAAGTAACAAACAAATTTTCTCAGAATTGGTAAAATGCACAAAATTGAAATTTTGTTAGTAAAATTTTCAACCACATTGATTAAGGGAAGACTTAAAAGGTTAAAACATTAATCTCGCATGAAAACGAAGATTCTTTGATCCACAGTTTTTTCCCTACACTTTTGTGTTGTTTTGTATAGTAATAAAAAAGTGATTTTACTTTAAAGTGATCTTATAATTTTGAAGATAAAATTTAATGCTTTTACTAATTTTTTTCCGATTTGCCACATAACAGAATTAGAAAGACTAGTGAAGGAACATTGCCAAAAGAAGTGATGGAACAGGCTGTAAAACATGTTATTGATGATAGTATTTCTATCTGTTTAGTTAGCAAAGAGAAAGGCATTTCAAAAACAACCCTTTTGAGCTACATAAAAAAGTACAAAACCCCATACACCTGTAGATTTGAACCTAACTGATCCTTGCACATAAAGAAGATAAACAAAAAATTTCAAAGGGGAGGGGAAAAAACCAGTAATATCTGATAGTTCTCTCACTAAAAGAAGTTTTAATGCAATTGGATACTTAAAATTCGAATAAATCCTTATTTTATATGTATGTTAATCTTTAAAAAGTGCAGATAAATTTTTTTTCTGCAAAAAATACCATGGTCCATTGTACCCCGTGATGTGGTCCATTGTACCCCGAACCTGGGGTACAATGGACCACTTTCTCACTTGTAATAAAAAAGTGAATTCAGAAAAAAGTAATTGAAATTAAATTTTTTTGGTAATGTATTTTTAAGCAAGGATATATATGTAATGTATATACCTTTTTCAAAACAAGTGGGATGAATATTTTTGTACTTATAGCACAAAAAATGAAAAAGTGGTCCATTGTGCCCCGGTCTCCCCTAAGCTATTCAAAAAGTGCGAAAGTAATCAATGAAAAATATCAAAAGCTAATGTAAAAAGTTAAAATTTAAATTGGACGCGAAAGAATATATATCTTGTACACTAAACATTGCAACCTAATTGTAGTCTATTTGTGAGAAGCTGAGAAACCCATGTGAATGGAATTGCCGATTCAAAGACCATTTTATACGAACCCCAATATTTATATATGAGCATTTGTGGCCTTGGTGAGAGTGGTGAAAGAATTATTCGCTTCAGAACAAAAATGATTAAGTCGTACCTGACTTGCAACGTTTTTCCGCTGAAGGAATAGTTTATTTTATACTTTTTAAAATCCAGTATTTATCTTCCAGTTTCAGGGCGAAAATGGATCAAGTAAATATTCTGATCAGAAATACACCTGGATTATCCGGTTTAATTGAGAACGAGAGGTAGGTCGGATAATGGAAAATTCCGGATAATAGTGATATTGTTTTTAATTTTTATTCTTTTTTTTTAAATAACACTCCCTATTTTAGAAGATTCTAGGAGTTTCCCGAAAATATAGGATTGGCAGAAACTAGCTTTTACTTTTTTGAGTTGTCGCCAAAGTTTTGCTATATAAATCACCCAGGTAAGGCATGTATGTTTGTGACCGTCAATAAATGTTGTTATTTGTCTAAGTGTTTGTGTTGTAATTTCTTTGTGTGTCTCTTGTGCTTGTAAAAACTCTTTCTGTGTCTGTCCCACTTGACGAAAGCTTATAAGCGGTTCTCTGAACAAGCACACAAGCTGGAATATACATGTACATACCCACCATACCATAGAACCCGATTTCAAAAACGCTGAAAGTTCCCGATTTTTAAATCACGGAAGTTTGTTGGTTTAAGTATGGCTGAGGTTAAGTATTGCTGTTCGGTAGTTTCGAATATAAGTAAAACTGATTTGCAGTTTTCTTATGTTTCGGCCTTTGTTGTAATTTCAACTTAGTGTGCATCTCTTGGCTAAAGGAGTGACAGTCGATGTCAAATAATTTCAGAAGGTACCTGTACAAAATATGAGCATCCTAAGGAAAAGTAATTTTTCTACCTCTTTACACACTCACATTACTTTAAAAATGTATCACCACTATCCCTGAACTATTGACTATCATTATTAAAATTAACGACCTTGCAGAATACTTTGTATCGAAGACCTGCAGTATTGTTCCTAATATGAACATTAATTTATTATTTATTAGCTAAATAAAATCCCAGTAGACAGATATGCTACAAATATCTGAATTTGATGATTCATTTGATGTACCTCCAATGCGTATGTAAACTAAAACTATTTAGGATTAGTAAAATTGTCATGGCTCATGATTTACGCAAATTTATTTTTGAATTTCGTTTTTCAATATAAGAAATATTTGTGTCAAATTTTATCAAATAAGGGTACACTGATTCAGAAAGGTCAATAAAATAATTTGAAAACTATCTTTTACAACGTTTGACAAGCAAACTGAAATAACCTGCTATTAATGTATTTATAATAAATTATTTCGAATATTGAAAAATTTTAATGCATACGACATTTTTAAACATAATTTCACTTCTTTAACCGGGAAAAAAGGAATTGTGAAAACGGGTAGTAGAAAAACATTTTAATAAAATGACGAACAAAGGGATTGCTATTACTTGATATTACCCTTTTTATCTTAAATAAAATATAAAATATATCATATCCAACTTTTTTTGAGAATATCGAATAATTATTCAGTAATAAATATCGCTCGCCTACTTAATATACGATTGCTCATCCTCTTTGCCCGGCCCGTTGCAGATTGATTCGATGCGGTTTACATTCATTCGCTTGGTTTTATTAATAACAGACGTAAATCCGTGCACATACGCATTTAGGCCCAAAATGATTGCCTTAGTACTTCTGTTTGCATTTTATGGCTTCTTATTAGTTTTTGTAGAGTTCTTGTAAGTAGTCTTTGATTTAAAAATTTAATATTTTTTATTTGATTTTGATGAGTTATCATAATGTGAAACATTAGCTTCTTAAGTCAAAAGCGAAGTAAACGTAAGGTTGTTCATAGCTTTCAAAACCGAAAATAATTTATGTATTTTAATGACAAATAGAAATTTAGATAATTGTTGTGAGGATGTCTTTTCAGGAATCGACATCAGAGTGTACAGGAATCTCTAAATGTAAAAATTGTTGAAGTCAACTGGTTGACTTCCCACTACTCTCTTTCTTTAAACGTTTTAGTAAAAAAAAGGCATATACGGAAATTTTTCTGTGGACGTGACGACTTTTGAATATAGTTATTGATATGCTTTACAGCTCATAGTACTTAACACAATGTTTAACAAACAATATTTGTTTTTAAGCTTAACTAATTGACGTGGAGTTTTACGTTTTGCATGCATTAAGCTAACGGTACTTGTTTGGTAATATTATTTAACTTTAATATAATATTTAAAATATTTTAAATGTATAGGGAGATTTTTAACCTTTTTGAAAACAATATTTTTAATTAATTCTACATCATAAGTTTGATATTTAAACTATTTTGGAAATAGCTTACAATTCATCTGATAATCATATTTAGCTTGTTATTTTTTTTGCATAATTTTATGATGGTATATGGCATGGAAAATATACCAATACTTTAGGTTTTCAAGTTACTCAAAATGATGCTTTAATGGAACTAAAATACTTGCTAAAATAAATAAAAAGTTTTAATGTGTTTTTTAATATATTTTAGGGGATTGGATGTATTTGATTTGTGGGATATATGCCAATTGATGTTTTGGCATAGAATATTTCAGTTGATGAAGTGAGTAACACTAAATACATAGTTCAAACCATCTATTACAAAAAATCGAAGAGAATATATTTTTTTTCATTTGGTTAAAATATAGTCTACAAAGTATTAAATTATGAAAAGAAAATTTTATTTATACTTTTTATATTTTAAACTTAAAAATGAAATAAAGGTAAAATTGCCCAATTGTGATGCGGTTTAATTGATACCATGATCTCCAGAATTTTATATATTTATATGAAATGTAACATGCATTTTTAAGTGATAGTACTCTGTTTCTTTTTTCATTTGAAGTTAGGGAGGCCAGTTATTCAATAGTACTGGTTTTCCACGTAGATTTATCTTAAGGTAGGCGAATACCCAAAATTTCCCAAAATTCTAAAATTTTTACTATTGCTTTAATATTTTCCAAATTTGGCATGGTGATTTCAAATATAATGAATAATAATATTTAGGCTTTTTTTTTAATTTAAATATAATTTATTTATTTTAAACGGTGTTTTTCTTCTAAAAAAAAGAGGTTTACGCCAACAAGTCTACCACATTGAATTTTCATCCTATGAACATTTATTATGTGTTAAATTCTTCGTTTTGAACTGATACATGCAATGACCCTCTAGAGTTACATACAAATTACAAGAAAAAAAGTTATTAAGAAAAATGTTGTAAATTAATCACACAAAAAAAGGATTTTTTTCGACTAACTTACACTTGGAAATAGCACCTGTGAAAAATTTCAGGTAAATTAATGTAAAACTTTTTATGCTAGAAGTGTTGGCGTAAACCCCTTTTTTCAGTTGAAAAACACTGTTTAAAATAAATCAATTATATTTAAATAAAAAAATGCCCAAAAAGCATTGTTCATTATATTTGAAATTACTATGCCAAATTTGGAAAAGATTAAAGTAATAGTAAAATTTTTAGAATTTTGGGTATTCGCCTACCTTAAGAACGGACCGTGCAGAAGAATTTAGTGCTCGTTTCCAGAGGTTTCTTCTAAAGTATACGGCTAAAAGATGAAAAAATTTGCAGTTATCCGTGTGGTGATATTGCTCACTCTTTATTTTAGCCAGCCAATTGACTCCAAACTTTGGTGCAAAATGATACGTTATTAAGATCAACTAAGATTCCGTCGGGGAAAAATGACGTGTTGCTCCATTATGTTTAAAACCTGCACAATGCACTAGCCCTAGTCTCCCACTACCCCCAGTCTCCCCTACATCATTACTCTTTACTTGTTAAGGGAACCTGGGGAGCCTTGGCCATGTTTTTATTATTTTATTTTCATAAATTTTAATTTTAAGCTACAAATTTCGTCTGCAAAGGAAATTTTATTGGTAACA
Source organism: Hylyphantes graminicola (assembly GCA_023701765.1). Classification (NCBI taxonomy): domain Eukaryota; kingdom Metazoa; phylum Arthropoda; class Arachnida; order Araneae; family Linyphiidae; genus Hylyphantes; species Hylyphantes graminicola. The sequence continues at coordinate 28,447,739 of CM043123.1, forward strand.
AGGATATAATAGCGTAATATAAATAATACCATTTTCCTTTATAAATTTATTAGAACACATAACACCTGGACACCTTTAACATAGATACCTGGGACCGAGCCTCCATTTATAAGGGAGGATTGGCCCATGCTAAGGGAGGATTGGCCTATACAAAAGAGCATAATTTTAAAGTGCACAGTAATAAATATTTCAAATTTTTTTTGTAAGCAGTAAATGTAGAAAAAAATTATATTATATTACGACACTCTGGAATCATATAGAATTCATGATTAACATAATTAATATTTAGAGTAATACCTTTTTACGGTATTTTATCTGTATTAAAAATTATAAAATTGTCTGTACCAATTTTTTCCCCCAATTTCGTTTTTATTTACTTACTTGCTTATACCTCTTTTACTCCAACATGGAGCATAGGGCCTCCGTCATGGTCCGCCACCTCACCCTGTTGGCTGCTATGGTCTCGTTTTTATTTATGTTATATATTTTATTCAGTCTGTGCACACAATTAATATGATATAATTGTTGTATTTTGAATTTTTATATTAACGACAAAAAATGGTAAAGGGCAAATATAAGTAGATTTTCAATCTTTCCCCCTTCTCCCTCCCCCGAATACACAGATAATAATAAAAAAATATTTATTTTATTGATCTGGATGGTATGGTATGGTACATATAGATTCCAGCTTGTGTGCTTGTTCAGAGAACCGCTTATAAGCTTTCATCAAGTGGGACAGACACAGAAAGAATTTTTTACAGTCATAAAGAAAGGAATAACACATAGACAAATAACAACATTTATTGACGGTCACAAACATCCATGCCAGACCGGGATTCGAACCCGACCCCAGCAGCTCCTTATTGTATTACAATACTTGAACTAATAATTTTGTTTTTGCAGAAAAAGTTTGATATTTTATCAGAACTGTCACATTTTAGTTATATTCTAAACAGGTAAAAATATTGATAATAATTCTATTGTCTTCACAAAGTTATTATCAGATATAATTGTAAACCGTGTATTTGATACAAAAAATTTATAGATGTTCATAACTAGTTAACTAAGTGAGCCTTGGTCCAGTGGCCAACACTCCTTTACATGGTGTGGGCCAATCTTCCCCACCTAACTATTTTGTACAGAATGGCACATAATGACTTTAAGACCCCTTCATAACACAAAATTTATAACTAAAATAAAACTTTAATATAGCAGTATTTATAAAATACCACCTACTTAAACTTAATTCAATTGGTTTGTCTAAAAATTATCTTGAAAATTATGTTTAAAATGTTTTATTTTCTGGATGAGAAAATTTCCTTTTTTTTTTAATTTTCTCCTCACTTCTAAGAAGTAGCTCAATGAAATTAAGGTGTCTGACTACTGACAACAGTAGCTTTGAGTATCATCTATTGAGAAAATGCCAAAATGACCTTAAATACTAAAATTTAAAGGTGGGTCAAGCCTCCCTTTTGGTTAAGGCCCCCCTGGTTCCCCCACTGGGTTTAATTTAAAATCTGTCAGAAATATTGCTGATATTTTTAATATTGTGTAGGTATTTTTGGGATAGTATTTATTGTCTGAGCTGATAGTTTTAAGTGAGGCAACTGTCTGTGAAATATCTTAATTAAACTTTTTATTTAAATTGATTTTTGAAAAGGTATTCGTTTTGTTTATCATTAAACACTTCATAATTTTAAAAATTATTTAAAATGAATTTAATTTGTTTTGACTTCTTATTTAATTTTTAGCACCCGGTGCTGGAAACATAGATTGATCATCCTCGTCATTAAACTTGTTTATGCGGAAATTTTAGTATGCTTATTCATCATTAAACAGCTTTATTATCTAATGAAAATGCTGTGGAATGGATTTTTGTAAGACTTTATTTATCACTTATTATTTTATAGTGTTTATTATATTTTACTTGGTAAGATCCTTAATATTACTATCGTCAGCTTTACTTACATATATAAATTTAGATTTTTTTAAAAAAATCTTTTAACAAATCTTTAAAAGTAGTATTTCCATTGCTTTATAACTTTTATTTAAAGTTTTGCCTAATTATAATTTATTTTATTATATTAATACATTGACATGATATAAGAGAAACATAATAAATTAAGATTTGCTTGATACCAGCAAATCAAACAATTTCAAAATGGCAATTTTACAAAATCAATACATGTGCTTTAATAGTTATTGTGTGCATGTTCTGTTTTTTATAGTTTCCAGATAGATTACAAATTTTGAAACATTATCTAGTTTTGCTTTATATGAAAATTTTGAGTATATTGAATTTGTATTCATTAAGTAACCATATTAATCCTTTATATCTTTTATATCTTTTTTGTTACTTTAGTAGATAAGAAAAAAGTAATACGAGGCTTGAAAGTTCAATGTAGCAAAATGAAGTTGACGTTTGAGTATTTAAAAAAAAAGAATGTAAACTTTAGTTAGGCTACCTTTTTTGTATGAATTAATCATAACATTATCCTTATTTTAGTTCTACTTTATATTTTTTATCACCAAGTGATAAAAATAATTTTGGAATCAAAATATATAACTATTTACAAGGAAATTGTGTCAAACATTTCAATGCTTCTTATTCACTAAAACTAAACTATGTCTTTAAATTTCAGGGGTCCCATTCTTTACGTAGTGCTGCTATCTAAAATAATGAAATTATTCAGGCTCTTCAAAAGATACTTAAAGAAACTATGGTCTTTAATAGTTGACATCTTAGATGAGCTTGAAGTGTTAATCTATAACTTAATAATGCAAGTGTGGTGGAAAATGTAAGATTTTTTTCCAATATTTATATGAATATAGTATGATATCCGTTTGAAACTATAGTGTTTTTTAAGTTGGAGGGGACGGGGCTAGTTTTCTGTGTTTTATTATTTTTGATTATATATTTTTTACTTTTTATTTATTAAAAAAAAACAAGATGTCATTGCCTTCCTCACAGATAGGACCCACCGCCAATAACAATTGTGTAGCTATAGTAGTTCGAAGATATTTCAACCGTAACTAATTAAACTAAAATGAGTCCAAACTTATTCAAAAGTTTAATCTTGACTAAATTGACACATCTTTTTCTAAAAAATCAATGACCCTCAAGCATTTTAATACGTCTATACCTCATTTTTTTTGTTTGAACCTTTAACGTAAGTCATTCATGCAGGCTTATTGTCTCACTTGCACACACTTCTTTTATCTATAATAATAAAAGAAAGAGTCTGTCTGTGTGTATGTCTGTGGATCGCAAAAGACCTACTTAGACTGCTCTAAAAAATTCGAAATTTTTAATATAGGTTCCTTTTAATACCTACGTGTGCACCTGAGGCTTAGTTTTTTCATATTTGATTGTGATTTTTAATTAATATAATTAGTTAAAAAAAACGTCATCCACGTGGAATTGCGGGACCATAACAGGGCTTGAAAATACATGGACCGGGCCGAAAAGGGGACTTGACGCCATCCTCTATTAGTTTGATTGAGTTTGGTTGAGGTATGCGCTCGCCCTAAGGCTGCTTCATCCTCTATTAGTGTTTGCTTTTTTAAGTGTGCATGCGCCAACACGAATTTAATTTTGTTTTGATTTTGAGTGTATTTTCACAAGTAAGCATGCTTCTAAAAGGAAGCAATGCGATGTTAACGGGTTCCCAGTAAGGCGGGACCATACTGCTAGTCTTGAAATATCCAAAAGAGCATGCATTTTATGCTAGACAATTATTGCTTACACTATTTTTAAGAACAAACATAAGTACTTTTAGTCTTTTTTAGTGTTCTCGTTGTAAGTTGAGGAGCAAACTTCAAAACATGATTTTTTCAACATCGATTTAAAAACTTTTGTTTGTATGCATAGTGAAGTTAACTAAATCCTATATGTTGATGTCCAAGTACAAAAGTGGCTTAAGTCAAAGTTGGAGTAATTATGGTTTGAATGTTTGCTAATTAGTTAAATTTAAATTACTGATTTTTTTATTCTTTTATACAGGGAGGATTATTTGCCAGACTCTTGGATGGATTTATTGGAATATTTGTTAGAAGTGCTGATAGAATTGATTTATTTTATTTGGCAAATAGTCACATTTCTCCCCTTTTTCTTAATAAATCAAATTGTACTATTTTTCAAGTAAGTCTTTGTTAAGTTTTATTATTCTCTTGTTTGCGTCATTCTATTTTAAAACTAACAATTTAATTTTTATAACAATCAGTTTTTTAAAACTGCTTTTAAGTTGAGTTGGGCTTTTAAAAAAGAATATGTTTGACATTTAGCATTCAAATAGGGTAAAAACAAAATTAATTTTAGAATTCTTTAAAATAATAGTTTAGTTGAATTTACTTTGGTAAAGCGGTGTAAAGCTATTAATGTCAATATGATTCAATATGATACGCGATAAATTTATTTGCAAATTTTACTTAAACGTGTCAATTTAAAATCAGAAATATTCTTAAATAAGATATTTTATATCATTAAATAAAAATTTTATATCATTAAATAACAATTTTGTATCATTAAATAACAATTATATTTAATTACCTATATGTATTATAATTATTTATATTATACACATATAATAATATTATTATTTTATAGCATTAAATAACAATTAAAAATGTAATTGCGAATGTGTTTACATTTACGAAAAATAGGACAATTAATCCTTAAAAGATTAAAAACTCTTGGAATACTCATCAAATGCTATTAATTGGGAAAGAAGATTTTTTCCTCATATATAAACCTTCATTGCAAAGAAAATTGCACACTTCATGTTATATTACAACATTCTATTTGTACCTTCATATTCATACACGAAAGAACACATATCATATTCTATCATCATATATAAGTAAAAGGGGTCCATTTCCAAATTTCTTCATTTCCACATGTTAGTGAACGAAAATGCATGTACTGAAATTTTTCTGAGGACTTGACCCATTTTGAATATAGATATAGGGAAAACTAGGGACATTTGACCCATAGGGATACATGAACCAATGTATTTTTCTCAATTTTCGGGAAGTTATATGAGTTTTAAGTGTCATCACTTATTTCCATTCAGTCAATTGATTACATGGTGAAAACAAAAAGCTGAATTATTGCATTGGGTCTCGTATCTCTTATAGGTGGGTGGGTCATGTATCCCTATACATTTTGGTACATGACCCAGAAGTAAAGTTTTAAACAATTTGTATTGTACTACTTTAGCAGCTAATAGTTCGGAAAAATACTAATATACATTATATATTGTGTAATACTTCATAAAGTATAAATTTGCTGCATTTGTGAATTTATAAATCGTGTTTATCAAAAATTACAAGCTTAAAACTACGAATTGAGTCATGTGTGCCTATTTCCCCCTTATACCATATACAATATTTAAAAATCATATGCCATACCATATTTAAATCTTAAAAATACCATATTTAAATTTGTATAGTTTGTTCGTGGATTTCTGTGGACGTAAGCGACCCCGAGAGGATGATGCTTACTTTGTTGTCGATGGTGAAATTCAAGTATCCACCCGCAGAGGAGATTTTAAGATTGCAATTGAAGAAGCAAAAGAATTGAGTCTTACCAGGCGCATGTATTGGTTGTTTTATTGGTAAATATATTTTTTTAATTTACTGATTGTTAAGACATCTAATTTTTTTTTGATTGAAAAGGAATTTTATATGGAATGTAGCTTAAATATAAAAATATAAGACCAGAAGAGTATTTGGAGTTCAAACTACTATTTGTCTTTGTAATAAGGATTTTCTTCAGGATTCAGTATAAATTAATTTAAAATGAATTTTCCACAATCCTTAATTTTTAAGAACCAAGATAGTAGAAAAACACAAAAACCTTATTAATTAGAACAAATTTATTTAAAAAAAATAAAACAATTAAGGAAGTGCATGGTTTAAACCCTTCCCCCCTCCAATGATTCCATTTGGAATCATCAGCTTAAGATTTTTTTCTATAAAGTTATATATTTTATTTTACCATAGTTAGATGGAAGAATTATGTCTTTTAAAGAATTAAATAATGTTTGTTTTAATTCAATGAAAATATGAAAAACATGGTAAAAAATAAAACAAACTATGAAACATTTTTATTACATAAATTGACTCTAAATTCTTCATGCTTGCATTTTTAGATGTTTAAAAATTGATTTTAACTATTTTTAACAAATAAAGTTAATTATTGTCCTAATTTATTCAAAAGCTATGATTTCAATTTTATTCATAAAATTTTTATTAAAAAATATTTTTCCTCGTGTTTTTACCATTTCATTCTGGATGCATTATATGTCTATTTCACAACATTTAGATTTTAGAATAAAAAATAAAAAGTTGGGACTTAAAGGGTAACAAAGGTACGCAAAGTACTCCCCTAATTGTTTTTAGCAGATTATATAAAAGTGTGGTTTACAAAAGTTCAAACAAATTATAATCATAAGAGATAAAGCCAAATTTTTTAAGTATTTAATGTTTTCTATTTTAACATTTTTTTAATTTTAAGACACTAGTGATTTGCGAAATGGTAAAATCATAAAAATGTATTTTCTCTGAATCCACATTTTTTTTTCATCTTCTAAAAATTGTTTTGTTACAATATTTTACTCCTGAATCGTCCTGAATTTTAAAATACTTTTATTTCTTTACTTTAGAATCAATCCAATATCAAAGAAGAGTGACATAGAACTAATTCAAATCAATCAACTGGCACTATGTCATGTGTATTGTGTATACACTACCGTTAAAGAAATGCATGTGAAATCTGGTGAATATGTTCTTGTTTTTTATAAAACAATGTGGGTTTATAAATGATGGTTAATGTAAAGTCTAAAAGTCTTTTAATAAATATTTTTATTCTATGTTATGTTCTTCATTTACATTAATATAAAATTGCACTACAGTTAAACTTAATCCTCTGTAAAAATACTTTTACATTTTAAAACAGTCTTTATAAACACTGGAATATAAGGATGATATGTATTAAGTATTATTGAAACATCTTTTAAGTTAAATTTTATTCAACAGTTGTCCTTGGAGAAAGGCAATTTAATAAATATTTTAGTCTCTAAAGTGGAAAAAATGCATTGTTTGCCTTTTCAAAGGTAGTTTGTATTTTCGTGGTGTACTGATCTAAATATTTATAGGAAAGTTTATATTCTTATGATATATTGTAAAATTACTTTAAATATCCTATTGATAAAGTAGAGTGGTTTAGAAGGCCGATAAAACATATTTTCGATTGATATTGCACATATTGCTTAATAGCGTTTCATTTGTGTATATCTTTCATAAGACTTAGTAAAACTAAGCCTGATTCCCAATATGGACACCTTTGTCTCCATTGAAAAGTACAGCAAATAAATCATATAACATTTATTTATCCAGCATTTCAAAATTTTTATTCAACAAAATGTACTGCTTATTTTCTTATTATTCTTAATGGGAAAACTTATTTTCTTTTAATTGAACATGTTAAAAAATTTCCAAGTATAATTTAAAAATGTAACAGGCATGGATAAGTATATTTTTGATGTGAAGTTTAAAGATATTATAGTTTTAAAGAAATTTAATTTTTCAAAAAAAAAAAAAAAAACAGTATTATTTAACTTGTATTTTCAAGTGCTTGATATTAATTCTGATAATTGCATGAATGTATATCTAAACTTATAGCTAGAGTATATTTTTTAAATCCTCCAAAAGTCATTTTGCCCCAAAATATTTTGTTTGGTTGATTGCGTCGAACGCATGGATTCTTGCTTCCCTAAATTTAACTTACCTGCTGTACTTCAAAGTTATTTTACTCCGCTCAATGGGGGTTGGAGGAATAGAGATCAATATCAATCAATCATTCCTATATTATCTGAGTATCTCAAATAGGTCTATTTTTAATTATGTCTTCCTTCCAACAATCTCACAAGAGAAGTTATTCAAAATAATGAAACCTTTTTTGGGGCAGAATGACATCAAACTAACAATGACACATTATTTTACTGTTGAATTATAATTAAATTATATCTGTCCCCGTTTACTTCTTTCAATAACATGTGCTTTATATAAATAGCATGAAAAATGATTATGATTTGCCCAAACTGCCATATGTTGATCTAAATGCTTACTTCTCTTATATTTGTTTGGCAAAAATCGCGAATGGGATTTGCATGTGTGAATACATGTTTGACCAAAAGAAAAGGATGTCTTTTCATCCTGGGCCTTATGTGGATAGTGCCCACATTACCAAAATGGGCCCACATTATTGTACTACCTGGGTATGTGAACCACACAATTTTCAGGCAGATTGAATAATGAATGGATATTATTCATTTTCATAAGTTACCACTGTTGTTTAATAAACCGAAGTTTAAATATCTATGCATTTTTTTCCCTTAAAAAAGTCTTTCAGAAATGCACAAATTGTGATTCCGATTTACTATATATTGCCAAAAACAATAACAAATCTGTACTCATACAAATTAATTTTATTATTCATATCCATTTTCACCTTAATAAATTTAATAATATATTTATTGTAATGAAAGTCAACTAACGCAACACATTTATTTCAAAAATCGGTTCCTGTTTATTTAATTAATTTTTTTTACCTTTTCTTGTCCTACTTCCTTCGACATAAGAAAAGCAGTATTCGTATTTTAACACTTAAAGTTGCAATAATTTATCGCCTACCCAACAAAAATAATTTTTTAAAGTGCGTACCTTCCGAAACTTAATTGATTAAATGTATTTTCTCCTAAATGTTATTTTTACCTAATGCACACTACCTAAAGATACACATTTATTACCATATCTAGATAATTTTTAGTAGATTGTGCAGAAAACAGTTTTGCATACCCTTTATTTTTAAAGTGAGAGGACTTCTTTTCTATGGATTACGGCATAGCGTGAAGAAATTCAATTTAAAAAAAATCCTCAAACATAAACAAACATGAATTTGTACAGTAGCACTTATAAACTACAATTAAGTTAGTCATTATTTATTACGTCAATCAAATAGTTTTTGAAGAATGACCATCCAAAACTTTTTACCTAAGACCCTCAACACTTTCCCTCAAAATTCCCTGCGTTAGTTTGCTTCCCCACTTGCGCACAAAAAAAAGAAGAAAAAAGCTCCATGTAATCCACAAAATGTCCATACAGATTGAATAAGTGAATGAATATTATTTATTATTTTCCATTTAATAAAAAAAGTCAAAATAATAGCTCGCTTTAAAACGCAACATATACTTTCATCCCGGAATCTGTGACGTAGCAACGTGTTGAGCAATAGACTGACGTGATGATGAACCTGGGGGTAACATAGCTTATTTGCTTAAAAATTTTCAGAGGAGATAGATCTAATCATGATGGATATAGCAGTATACCTGGTCTGTTTTTATGTTTCGTACGGTATTCTATTATGTGCGAATTTTGTTTTGTAAGTACAATTTATTGTATTAAGTTTGAGCGTGGATGTATTATTGCTGCAGATTCGTATTGCAGCATGCTTAAATCAGACTTACGGCATTTTGCAGGGCAGTTTTAGCGTGTTATTCTAATATCTAGCTACCAAAAATGTGCGAATAGTCTCAACTTTATTTTTTGAAAATATTTTCCAAACAATAACAAAGTAATCGAAATATGAACTATGAAAAATTAACGAGGATTTTACAGTCGAAATCACTTTAACAAATCCGATGAATCTAAACATGCTGCTACGTTTCTTAATGTTCAAGTGTATCAATGTTTATTACATATAAAGCGCTTAAGGGTAAACTTGTATGCATTAATTCGATAATTTTTTACACCAATTAACTATATTTATATATGTAGTTAAATTATGTTAATAGATTTAAAACTTTTTTTAAAGCTATTGGTTGGTAGGTTGGTAAACATATATTTTCATGCTTGTGTGCTTGGTCAGACACCCGCTTCGTCAAGTAAGACAGGCACAACGCACACACTCAAACGCACACACATAAACGTGACAGATGCTGCCATCTATCACCACCGCGCCACCTCCACAATTTAGACAAGTCCCTGAAGGGGATTGAAATAGTCTCCAGGAACTTGTACCCGTGGGAAACTGGGCAATGGCCGCTCACAAGACTTTCGGACCCAATATATTTAACGAGCACGTACTCCGCATATACTCGGTGGGTCTTCAGCGACCAGGACTCGAACACGGGACCTTTTTAAAGCTATATTTTGTTTTAATTTAATAAAATTAAAGCTTATTAAACTTAAAAAAAAATATGTGTTGTCGGAAAAACTAAGATTCATTTGATGGGTTAGTACGTTTGATTCTTTAAACAATGTTTTGAAACTTTAGAAAAGAGCCATATATGTGTCGTTAAACACTTGTGTATGTACACAAATCTTAATTTAATAATATATTTTATTTTATGGATTGCTGTTTCGTTTTAATTAAAATTTTAGTAGCTGCTTTGCAAGTATTACATGTAGCTTGGGGTAGTATAGGTAGACAAAAATGAAAACTTCCCCATATCATTACCAATAAATAATAGGAATCGATTAAAATTGTTTTTCAAAATATTAAGAATGGGAATCGTCATAACATCAATTTAAAACAAAATCAAAAATAAAATAACATCCGGTTATTTAATTATTAATAAAGTTTTAAAATAGTGTCGCCATCTGCTGAATATTTTGAGGCAATTTAAAACTTATAATAATTATAGTTTTTTAAAATATATAATTAAAAAACTTGATAGCATTTTCGTTTCAAATTTGTTTAATTTCGATGTTATGTCGATTCCCATACCTGCGGAAAAAGGGCTAACATGGCAAAGCAAAACTTTTGCAGAATTTGTGATTCTAAAACTAATGCATTGGCTTTGTGGGACTGACAATCCCTCTTAAGCAACGATGAAATACGCTTGAAATGCAGATATTTTTTTTAATGCAAGGTAATATTTCAGTGATAAAAAATTAATTGTATCAGATTAACCAAGTACTGCAATTAGCAAAAACATTTGGCAAGTTTTTGCAACAGTAGTTAAATTATTCAGTTAAAAATCTTTTACAATTCTTCATTACAAATTATATCCAAAAACAATACATATTTGTCTTATTATATCACTAGTGTCTCGGAATTTCCTTCAGATAAACTATTACCAAATATTACTACAAAACAATTGTGTAAACACTGTCTATTAATTACCCCTTTTCTAAACTCAACTAGTTTTGGGGAACCAAATCTGTTTTATTTAATAAGTTTTTACTTTTTTTACTTATATTTACATTAAAATTAAGCAGAATTGTTTAAAGAAATTTTTAAAAAATCAGAATTTTTTACTTCATTTATGTTGATAAAATAATTTCGTTAAATATTTATTATGCAAAACAGCAATCATAGTTGATGCTTAATAATTATTCACTCGCAATTACACATACTATGCAGGGGAACCTGGGGAAGCCTAGGCCATAAGAGAGGTTTGGCCTAACTTTTAATTTTAGTATTTAAACATATTTTAGCATTTTCTCAATAAATGGTTCTCAAGGGTACTGTTGTAAACAGACAGCCACCTTAGTTTCATTGAGATACTTCATATAACAGTGAGGAGAAAATAAAAAAAAAGTAAGTTTCTTATCCCTAAAAAGTAAACATTTTAGACAAAATTTGAAAGATTTTTTTTTCAGACAAACCAATTGAATTAAGTTTAAAGTGTGTGGTATTTTATAAATACTTTGATATTAAGGTTTTATTTAAGATATAAAGTTTGTTCAATGAAGTAGCTTTAAAATCACCATGTGATATTCTTTACAAAATTGCTGGGTGGGGAGGCTTGTCCCACTCTATGTAAGGGAGGGTTGTCCACTAGATCAAGGCTCCCTTCGTTAACTATTTTTTGAAAATCTTTAAATAATGTTTATCAAATGCATGGTTTATAGTTACGTATGATAACTTTATGAAGGTAATAGATTGATTATCAATATTTTTTCCTGTTTAGAATAAAACCCAAAACCTGAACTAAAACTAACTTGTCAGTTATGACCAAATATCAAACTTTTTCTGCGAATACTAAATTATTAATTCAAGTATAATAAAAATCCAGATTAATATAAAAATATTATCTTATTATTTTTGAGGGGGAGGGGGCAGATATGGGGGACAGATTGCAAATTTACTTATATTTTGGCTTTTTTCCCAAATTGTGCCATTAAAATAAAAAAAAATCAAGTAATGGCAGTTATATCTTATTTAATGTGTGTAAAAACTGAATAAAATAAATTTAAATACATAAAAAATTACTTGATGTGGATAAATTTAGAATTTTTAATACAGTTAAAATACTCTAAAAAAATTATTTTAATTATTAATTTTGATAAAAATGATTTTTTAAATGATTCCAGATTGTCGAATTAAAAAAATATTTTTTCACATTTAATGCTTACAAAAGTAATTTGAAAATTAATTATTGTGTACTTCAAAATTATGCATTTTTGTATTAGCCAAGCCTTCCTTTCCATGGGCCAAGTCTCCCTTAATAAATGAGGCTTGTTCCATGTGTCTATGTTTTAAAAGACAATATATTTAGAAAAGAAAAAAGGGGGCAATATTTATATTACAATATTATACCTTTGTAGCCAATACAATTTCCTTTAATCTGTGCTATCATAAGAAATTTTTAGTGTAAAAATAAAAATTTAAAAAATAAAATTCTGAAAATGTGGCAATGGCTCCCCAGATTCCCCTAGGTTTAGTTAAAAAAATCAAATTCACTGCAAATATAACACTTAAAAAATATTATTAAACTTTAAATCAAACATTGGTAAATTAAAATCAAGACTTTTTTTTAAAAAAATTTGCACATAGTTTGGAACTGTTAATGTATCATTCCTTAAAACATTAAAATTTCTTCTTAACCAAGAATTCAGATTGAACTAAATAAAACCCATTTATAACCTGATAAAACTCCAAGTTAGTTTTTGTTTTCACATTTAATGCTTACAAAAGTAATTTTGAAAATTAATTATTGTGTGACTTCAAAATTATGCATTTTTTGTATTACCAAGCCTTCCTTTCCATGGGCCACCAGGTCCTCCCTTAATAAATGAGGCTTGTTCATGTGTCTATGTTTTAAAAGACAATATATTTAGAAAAGAAAAAAGGGGCAATATTTATATTACAATATATACCTTTGTAGCCAATACAATTTCCTTTATCTGTGCTATCATAAGAAATTTTTAGTGTAAAAATAAAAATTAAAAATAAAATTCTGAAAATGTGGCAATGGCTCCCCAGATTCCCCTAGGTTTAGTTTAAAAAAATCAAATTCACTGCAAATATAACACTTAAAAAATATTAATAATCTTTAAATCAAACATCTGAAAATTAAAATTTTCAAGACTTTATTTTTTTAAAAAAAATTTTTGCACATAGTTTGGAACTTTAATAAAGTAATCATTCCTATTAACAGTAAACATTACAAATTTCTTCTTAACCAAATATTCCAGATTGAACTAAATAAAACCCAGTTATAACCTGATAAAAACTCCAAGTTAGTTTTTTTTTTTTAAAAAACAATCATATTTTTCGGATTTTTTACAATTGA